>JAJKFI010000005.1:1854772-1875526 GCA_029204185.1 Lerista edwardsae | reverse complement strand
CAGTATCCACAGTTTCAGTTCTCCACAGCTACCATGGATACCGGGACCCCTATTAAAAAGGTAGGGAAATATTAAACAAATCTCTTTTTTGTCGCTGTTGCAGTAAAACCACAGCTGTCCTCCTAACTTTAAAAAGGTGTCCCCAGTATCCACAGTTTCAGGTATCCATGGTGTGGTCTGGAACAGAACCCCAGTGGATACTGGGGCATGCCTGTATTGGTGAATATTGATAGCCACCAACATTCATTGGTGTAGGTCTGAAATGTGGGGAAATGCAAATATCTTTTCAGATATTCACAAAATCCATCTGGGATTGGTGTTAGCATTCCTATATGAATGTTGACATTCAACAGATTTTGGACTTTCACTAACATATGCACTGTTATTATAGTGTTATTATAAATAAAGACTGGCTGGTGAATATTTCTTGGTTCTTTGTATTTTATATACAGTACATAAATTTGTATTTCTAAAACATATGCCTTTTTGGCTTTTAACATAAAATTTGAAAAGAAGGAATGCAACCTCAAGAAGCTGCTACTGAAGTAAAACACTTGGTTTAAAGTACAAAGTACTTTACAAAGACAGTGTACAAGTTTAAAGTACAAGTACAGTAAAAGTACCAATACATCTGGCCAATAAAACTGGATTTAGATGCCTTTAAAAGGGGATTGGACAGATACATAAATCTGAAAAAGTGCATCACAGATTAAAGTTGATGATGACTATAGGCTCCCTCCAAAACAAGGAAGTTACATATCTCTGAAAGCAAAGCCCAAAGGAATGGCATCAAGAGGCATGTATCTTGTTGTCTTGTGTTCTCCCAGGGGCATCTGGTGATACAGGAAGCTGGATGAGATGGACCCTTGGCCTGTTCTTAAGAAGAAGCCCAACTTCACCATAAAAAACACTGCAGGCATTGCAGCCAAGAAAGCCTATATAACTACAGAGGGAATCTCCCATTTAAGAGGAGGGCACTTTCTCCCAGTCTTGCCAGGGATGAGTTCATATGGTGAAAAAGTTAAAAATGCTTTTAATTTTTTTTTAAAAAAAAATATCCAGCTTTTTATTGTGAAACATAGTGTCTGAAGCAGCATATGGTGATTAAAAACACAAAATAACCTGCCCAGCTTTGAGGCTGCTCAGATTCACAGCACAATCCTATGGAATGCGTAGCGTCGACACAGCAGGGTTGTGTCGACGCTATGAGCACCAATGCAGGAGCGCCAATCACGTCGGCGCTAAGGCAATGGGACTAGACTGGCGCTGCAGGTATCGCCGGTCACGTTGCACCCACACAGCACCTTCATTGTGTTGGCAGCAGCTGAGGGAGGCACTGTGATGGGATGGCTCTGGGATTGGCGTGAGGAGGGGGGTTTGTGGGGGGTACGTGGGCGGGTCCAGGATTCAGCCATAAAACTGAATCCTATATCTATTTGGGAGGCTGTGCGTCCCCGATTCGGGCCACGCAGTCTCCTCAGATCTGCGCCTGCTGCTTAGCAGGCGCAGATCCGAGGAGCTCATTGGGGAGGATGGAGCCTCCCCTATGGTAAGGGAACGAACAAGGGTTCCCTTGCCACGGGGAGGCTCTAGCCTCCCTGATCCAGCGTCGGATATGGCACTGGCCGGCCGGCCTTGCCATTCTGGCACTGGGTAGTATTGCGCCCTTTGTTCTACTGAATATGAGCGAGAATTCTTTTTCTTGGGAAATGTAAGATTGACAATATAATAACCCATCTTTTTTGTTATGGAAGAGATCAGCACTTAAATTGATCTAATTGTGCAAGAGCATGAAACAGGGACAGACTGACATTGGCGGAAGAATGGGAGTCTGAATATCAGGCGTATTGAGGAATGCACAAAGGATGTGTGGATATTAGTGATGCTTCTTGCATATTGAGCAAGGCCCCTGTCCCTCAATGTATATTGGATATGCATCATATATACATCATACATCTGGAATGCTGATTGGAATCTCCATCATATGAAACAGTGAAGGTCTACCCTCTCTCTCTTTCACGCACACATCTCTCTCTCTCTCTTTCACACACACACACACACACACACACACACACACACACACACACACAGAGAGAGAGAGAGAGAGAGAGAGAGAGAGAGAACAAAGGAACTTTGAGAAATTAAGGGGAGGAATGATGGACCACTTCACCAATAGTTTAACCGTGATTGGGGTGGCAGGGAGATCACACAAAAGAGCTTTGCTGCCAATTATACCTCTCTTTTACCTGCTGTGATAGTTTCTCTGAAAGGTGGAGCAAGGCGGTAACAACAGAGCTAAATAACAGAGATTCTATGAGCTCCTATGAAGGGGAAGTGGGTTCAAGTGGGGAGAAAGGGAGAAAAGGGAAGTGAAGCAAGGGAACTGAGTCAGTTCCCAGTGGGGGAGGCAAGGAGAGATTTTGTGAGCAGGCTCAATGGGCACTAAGCCACAGTTGGCTTGGTTTCAAGGAAGGAAGGTTAGGATTGTGCCCTTAGTTCTTTCTCACTGTATTGGTTAGCTAAGGGAACTGAATAAATGCTAATTTAAAAATGCAAAATCTCACCTGACAAAAAACTTGGATATTTAATGTTGGAGGCCTCGGTATTTCAGGTGTTACTGAGATGGCAAACAAGACAGCAGAGTTGGCATCTCAAAATCACACTAGCATGGTTTGAATTCCCATTGGAACTGAGTGGTGCCCACATTAAACCTACATGTTCCTTTGGCCTCTGGGAAACCTGAGAAGCCTTTTGGACCAAAGCAACTCTGATCTGGATTCCGTTCCTACCTCTGCCATTCACACGCAAAACCTCCCAGGCTACAGTGATACGGGTGAGAAGCATGCGTCAGCTGGAAATTATCGTGGCGGCGCCTGCCTGCAATTACTCAGTTTCTTTGGAACACGCGCCAGGCAGTACGCACCAAACCAGAGCTAGAGAGGAGGAGATGGCAGCTTTCCATCCAGGCAGAAAAGTTCTGTTGGCTGTGAATTCCTCACTCTCCCTCTAATCCAAGAAATAAACATTAAGACACAGAACTAAAACCGTTATTTATTGGATTCATCAATCCTTGCACAAAAATGGATTCTATGTGTTTGAAAGGCAGGAGGGGGGATACAGTCCAACTTCCAGAATTGGCATGGGGCCAAATGAGTCAAAGGAGATGCTTTTCTCAGTGAAGCCAAAACAATCTGTTCAATTATCTTATTCAGTGTCTTTGGCAGGCAGAAAATACATACAATGAACAGGTTAAGTTGTACCCCCCCCCCCATGATCTCTCAGAAGCATTAGCACACAATAAGTTTGTGCTCAGGGGACTCAGGGCTCAATTAGCAGCTGTGTTTAGCTTGCATCTTCTAGGGCTTTGTCTAAAGAAAATAAACATCATTCTTTGGCATATTTCTTGGAACCTCGTGGCCTGTGACTGTTGAAATGCAGATTGATCCAGTTTTCTTAATGGAATGGGGCGAGGGAGGGAAGTCTTTATTACCGAGGTGCAGAGTAATGCACTGGGGCAGGCTTTAGCCCACTAGAGCCTCCAATCTAGCCCTGGCCCTGGCTAACAATTCAGCCCTCTGATCTTTTCCCTGTGCATGTGTGTACATGCACACATTGGAGCTGCATGCCCTCAGGTAGCAGCCTCTCTTCCAGAAGCAGCATCAGTGTGTGCTCATCTGGAAGAAGGGTGCAGGTACCAGCCCTGGATAGAGGAAGAGCAAATGTGTGTGGTTTCTTGGAGGAGCGGTGAAGCTCTAAAAGACTGGGCAATAAACAAGGAAGAGAGCAAAAAAGGAAATGTTATATTTTCCTCCTCCATCCAAAAATGGGTGGGAGGGAGGGAGGAAAAGGCGAGCAGTTAATGTAGTGTGTTCAAAAAAGAATAAGATGCAAAGTATTTTTTTACAGCGCTAGAATCAAAGTTATCATGGTAATTACCCTTGTCCTGCTGCTCCTAAGCTGGTGCAGTGCTGTGCTGTCACAAAGTGCTTTATGGCACATTTGTGATGGCAAGCACCAGTGCAGCATGCACTCAGAATTGTTCTAAGAGGTAGCTAGACTACTCACCAGGATGCAGTGGCGAAATTTTGTACTAGTGTGGGAGCTTTGTCGTGTCATACGCCCTCAGCTTTGGATTGTCTCAGGTAACATGGAACAAAGAGATTTGTGCACAAAGTACGGTGTTTGGGGTAGCACAAACACAGAAGCTAAAGGCCTGCTTGCCTGTGTGCGTATGTGCATGCGTGCGCACGTGCACACACAGATTCAACTGTTCTGAAGAGAGTCTTGTGATTTAGTAGTAGCAAGGCCTCCTAGAACAAAACCAGTTTTAATTTGCCTTTGAAAAAATGACAACATGGGACTTTGGAGGCCTCTTGAGAACATAAGAAGAGCCCGACTGGATCAGGCCATTGGCCCATCTAGTCCAATGTCCTTTTCTCACAATGGCCCACCAGCTGCCTCTGGAAAGCTCACAGGCATCCCTTTCTCCTGCCATTCCTCCCCTGTAGCTGGCAGGGATGCAGAGACATATTGCTGCTGGCGTGGATGCAGAAACATATTGCTGCTGGCGTGGATGCAGTCGGTCTCTCTTGCTGTTGCTTCCCAGCCAACTGATGTCTCAATCCAAGCTGCAGTTTTCATACTGTGCTTTAGGCAGGCCTGCCAGGGTGCCTCAGAGATTATTGGTCAAGACAGAAAAGGCAGCTACCCTGAAAGCTTTTCCCTGAAAGGCAGCTACCCCACCCCCCATGTTACCAATCTCTTCCCCCCTTCCTACCTCCAAGCTACACACAGTGGTGGTGGGATTGATTGTGTTCCAGGGCATGGTCTCCACTCACGTGGGGCAATAGCAAAGTCCAAAAAAATTGTCTGTGTCAGCATAACATCCCCCCCCCGCAAGAATCCTTTGCAATGCAAAGGGATGTCCATCATGACCTACATGCAGGGGTTCTTTAGCAGACAAATCTGTGTGATGGTAGGATGTTTGACAATGACTGATCTGAAGAGCAGAAACTAGAATGATCTGAATGTCAGCAAACATCCACTCCGTCTGGTTCCCCAGTTCTTTGTTTTCGTCTCTCTGGAATGGTTCCCAAAGCACAGCTTTAACATATAAAATGTCTTGTTTGTTTATTTGTAAAGAGGTCTCTTATCAGAAGGATCAGCTGCCTCCACTTCTGAACAGTGTTTACTCCTCTCCTTCCAGAACGATGCTGGGGGACAGCGAGTGCTAGTCAACAAGTGGAGCACTTTCAACAAAGCCCGACTGGTGTGCTCTGTCCCAGGACCAGATGGCATTGACACATACTTTGATGAATTGGGTAAGGGGAACTCTTATTCCATACAGGAACTTAGGCTGCAGTCCCACCCTTGTTTTCCTGAGAGCAAGCCCCGTTGAATACAAGGGACTGCCTTCTGAGTGGACATTCTTGCACTGCTAGGCTTAGTGGCTTTGTAGAGGGTCAGTGCCTCATTTTCTCAACTAGCAGACAAGCCTTGAGTATTGGGGCTTGCTTTATAACACCCAGTGAATGGTCAGGGAGGTTCCAGTGCTGAAACTTGGTAGTTGTGGATCTAATCATTCCCTTGGATGGGAGGCCATAGGGAGTCCCAAGCATAGGTTATAGTAAAATAAACTTTTTGGGAAAAAACCTCAGTTTGAGAATAAAATCCTTCTGTGCTTTAGGAATCATTATAGTTCTTGTAGCAGAAAAAAAATTGTAAAAAGGTAGGTTGAGACCTACTGGAATACTGCAGCCTGCAAATATATAGGCCACCAGTTTGCAAGTTACGGGTTCTGCGAATAGTGTGGAAAAATGGGCTCCTAGATCAGGCAGTTTCCCTTAGTAGAATGCTACGGAATCAACACAGCAAACCCAAAAGGTTCTCCCTCATCTTGACAGTGGCCTCTGGTACCAGAACTCAACAGCTCAGTAGCTTGCATGTCTGCAGTAATTGATGGTGCTTCCTCTAACCCACTTCTCAGGAAAAAAGGAATGGTCAGGAATAGTAGTTTCTTGGAAAGTGTATTCCAATGGCCACAGTAGGTGCATAGAACTTACTCTGCAGAAGGCGAGAGACTATTAAATGCTACAACCTTTTCTTTTTTAAAACAGAGGATGTCTTTCTCCTAAGGACTAAAGATGGGAAGAGCCCTGAGGTCTATGCGCTATTTAGCACCATCAGGTAAGAGTTTTGTTACTGTTGTTATTGTTGTTTGATCTTGTGTAGTTCTTAGTGCTGACTTTTAACAATCTTATATGCTGATTACAGAATTATGCTAGAACAGGTGGTGACTTACACAAATGTTAACAGGGCAATCCTTATGAAAACAAAAGAAAACAGTCTTTCTTCAGTATCTGTGTTTCCGGGAAAATAGTTGTGATAACTGCTGAGTTTCAGTATTGTATTAAATTGGAAGACGGAGATGATTTGCTGCGATTTGGAATTCTGAATACATTAAGAGGCAGGTGCCTCCTAGATGACTGAGAAATTAAGTTGAAAGCTTTTGCCACTGGGTATATAACGTGTAATTTGTTTCTCCATCTAATATACCCATATTTTTGAATTCCATCTAATATACCCATATTTTTGAATTTGCATTCTGGGACATATTAAAGCAATACTTTGGCAATGTTCTCTATGTGTTTCTAAAATACTTTCGCCAGATAGTCTAACTGTGGCTGAACCTTTCTCATTCCAGCAATGTTTTCCAAGGCTTTGCTATCTGTGTATATCGCATGGCAGACATCTGGGATGTTTTTAATGGACCTTTTGCTCATAAAGATGGCCCGGACCATCAATGGGCAGCTTATGAGGGCAAGGTTCCTTATCCGAGGCCAGGAGTTGTAAGTAATTCAAAGCTATATTTTGAAAAAGTATTTGCATATGGTTGGAGAAGATAAATGAGGAAGTGTGATAGTTATCCACAGACATGGCATTGCTATTCTTCTAATTTGGAGCAGAGTTCTGGTCTAGTGGCCTTCCACATGGTTTTATCTTGCACTTCTTTTTCACAAACCAACCCAAAATGCTGGAGAGTTAGTTCTCTCTCCCCTTCGGTCTTGAATCTTGGCTGTGAGTCCAAAAGAGTAATCAACCATCATTTAACCCTCTCCCCAAGGCCCTTTAGACGTTGGTAGTGCTTATACTAACTTCCATTTAAAATGGGAAGGAAGCCCAGTCTGATTTATAATGCAATACTTGCTCTGGATTAAGGTCTGCTCCTTGGCATTATGTACCCAGTTGCCATACAAAAAAATACACTTTTGTACTAAAGAGATACTTGATAGTTTATGACTTGCAGTGTTTTAAGGCTTAGGCAGCATGGTATGAACTGGAAACTCTGTAATTCAAATTCAGAATGAACAACTGAACTTTCAAGAACACTGTTCTGCAGATTTCCAAGCAGAAGTATGGCATTAGGACATTTATTACACACTAAACATATGCAAACTAAAGTTCTCTGGCAGATCAGTGTCAGGGCTCATGCTAAGGCACTAGCTCTAGTTGAAAAGTGGATTCATTTTCAGGAGCAAATTTTCTTCTTCACTGAGGACATGATCCTATGTGGACCAGTGCCAGTACCAAGCCCTTGTCCCCTTCTCCCGAAGTGCCTCCTACAGCTGCCATGGAATCTATAGGGTTGGGCTATTACAGTCCCAACGCAAGGCATTGTTGCAGATTACCAAAGGGCCTCCCTCTGAGTCAGAGAACCCAAAAGATAAAAGCAGGGACCACATAAAATGAGTTCCACAAACCAAGAGCATTTTCTCTGGGGGTTTTTTTTTTAACAGTCTCAAAACCTAGAAAGAGGGGGTGGATTACATTAGTTCTATCCAGTCAAAACCATTAATTGTCCAGTGTGGCAAGTAGATACTTTCCTAGAAAAGTAACAGTTAAGTAAACTGTGAGGTTCCTCCAAGAATCTCTGTTGGGACCTGTGCTGTTTGGCTAACTTATGAATTATCTTCCCAGGGACTTCTGACTGGCAGTGGGTGGAGACGGCGATGAACTAGCTTGATATTTCAGCTTAATCCCCCAAGGCCATTCTTTCAATTCTCATAAGCTCTAGCTGAGGTTGTTTTGTCAGGCAGGACTCATCTTTTCATTCTTGGATTTTTCTTGGTGCCAACTGATCCTGTTCCCAAATAGATAACCACCATTTGGCTGAAACGGTGTGCCTTCTCCTTCTTAACCAGTGCCCCAGCAAGACTACCAACCAACCGAGCCGGCAGTATGCCTCCACCAAGGACTACCCTGATGACGTTCTTCACTTTGCACGTGCCCACCCACTGATGAGCAAATCAGTGTACCCACTGCATCGCCAGCCTGTACTCGTGAAAACCAACCTGCCGTACCGCCTGCGACAGATTGTGGTGGATCGCGTTGATGCTGAGGATGGGCAGTATGATGTCATGTTCATTGGCACAGGTGCAGCGTTTTATGCTGACAGTGACTAGTGTGAGGTCAGCCTTCAGAGTTGCATTTTCTGGACCTGGACAACTTCTTTCTTAGTCTTAGATGTATGGGGCCAGTAGTTATTAAAGAAAAGAACACTGTATGTTTTGAAGCAATCTCTTCTTTAATGTTATTTTATGCTCCAAGGGCAGGCAGGAGGATGTAAGAGCATCAGCATGCATCAGGCACACAAGAGGAAGGAAGCAGGGAGCGTGTAGCTTAAACCCGTCAAACTCTGCCTCTACTTTCAGCCAGTAGCCAGCCCTTTCTAGGGAAGGGGATCTCGTGCTCCTGGGTGGGGCCAAACAAACTCCAATCCATTGGCTTATGGCATGAATAGGCATAATTAGTAGTCAAATCTCAGGTTCATTACCTTCCAAGATAGCATCTTGTGTTCTTAAGTGCTTATAAGAACATAAAACATAAGAGCCCTGCTGAATCAGGAACAAAGGCCCATATAGTCCAGCTTCCTGTATCTCACAGTGGCAGTGGCATCCCTAGGGGGGGGCAGAGCTCTAAGTTTTGCAAGGAGCCTTACCCTCCCATGTAAATAACTCCTCTCCCTTGCTGTTGTAGCCAGTAAGCAACGCCAAGACCTTGCTTTTCCCACTGAGGATTGGCTAAAGTGGCGCAGGAAAGGAGCGATTTCCACGGTAAGATAAGGCTCCTTGCGAAACTTAGAGCTCTGCCCCCCCTGTAGGGATGCCACTGCACAGTGGCCCACCAGATGCCTCAGGGAGCACACAAAACCACAAGATGCCTGCATCCTGTTGCCACTCCCTTGCACCTGGCTTTCTGAAGTAGCCTACTACTAATGTAAGGAGGTTGTACAACCCATCATGGCTTATAGCCCATGATGGACTTTTCCTCCAGAAGTCTGTCCAATCTCCTTTTAAAGGCACCTAGGCCAGATGTCATCAACACCTCCTGTGGCAAGGAGTTCCACAGATTAATTACCCACTGGGTAAAAAAGTATTTCCTTTTATCTGTTCTAACTCTCCCAACACTCAATTTTAGTGGATGTCCCCTGTTTCTGTGGATGTCCCCTGTTTCTGGTGTTGTAAGAGAGGGAAAAGAACATCCCTCTATCCACTCTATCCATCCTATGCATAATTTGCTTGTCTTTGGGCATGGCATGATCTCCAGGGTCCAGAAGAAACAAACAATTGCCTCTTTTTTGCAAATGTGCCTGTGGAAATAGATGCAGGTTTGCCCTGCTCAGGATGTCAGATGACTGCGGAGATAGTCTTTTTTTCATGGTGCTTTTTTGTTCTTTCTTGCCTTCTAGATGCAGGCTCGGTACTGAAGGTCATAGCACTTCAGAGGGGGAACTTTGCAGCTGCTGAAGAAGTCACTTTGGAGGAGCTGCAGGTGTTTAAGGTGAAGTAAAAAGGCAGCATGTATGCAGACTGATGGGTGTCATATACAGAATTCCAAAGCAGTCACGTCAAGTGGGTTGTCATGACTGAATTGACATAGGCATCTTACTGGCTTTATAATTCCCTTCATGCAGTTTTGCATGTATTCTTATTTGGTATAGTTGCAGCAAGGATGCATATAAGTGTAGTCATGGATACTACCTGTCCTACTCAGACATTCCAGTCACAGAAGAAATGTGATTGTTATCACACAGGCTGTCCTTCTTTTTCATGCTGCAGAGACAATTTTTTTTAGCTTTGACAGTCTCTGGTTTGGTTCGCAAGGTGTTAACCAAGAAAATGAAATTATGCACTAAATAGTGCCTCCTTGTTCATATGAAACATACAATCCTGAATATGCATATACTTGTGTGTGTGTGTGTGTGTGCTTGCGCGTGTACTCGCTCACACATTAACAGGATATATAAAATGCTTAACCTCATGCTTAAAATGCTCTCTGTGAAGCTTCCTTTGAAGACTGTCCAGAAACTGTCAGACTGCTACTTCAACAGCTGCTCTGACTATCAGTTCATTTCCGGGCCCAATTCAAGATGCTCTTAAACAATTTTGTTGCTTGGGACCAGGGTATCTCGGTGATTGCCTGCTACTGTACATTCTGGCCTGTCCCCTTAGGTTTGGCAGGGAGGCTCTGCTATGTGTACCACCTCCAACGGATATTAAAGGGACAGTGTCTAGAAGTGGGGCTTCCTCTGCAGTGGTACCACACTTATGAACTCCTTCCTATATGATTTGTGAGCCGTTCCTTCCCTGGAGGTGTTCCAGCAAGGGCTTAAAATACTTCTTTTTTACTTGGAATTCCCATTTTGAGAATTAACTGTTTCCCCACTGTTCAGCAATGTATGTGCAGGTACACACCGCAGAGCTGTACAGCCTGTATTTGCAATGTGCATGGGAATGAGCACAGGACATTTTAGTGTTCACACTACAGAAAGGTTTAAAAAAAAGACTTGGACAAAAATGTCTGGATTTCGAAATAGTCACAATTTCAGATGTAATGTACCTGTATTAATGAAAATAAGTGTATAGTGCGAGCCCACAGCTCCCATACATAGTAGGGATAATTGCATATGTTTGAGACTATGCATGAAGAATATTATCATGCCATAGCACCTTTTATGTGGAAGTTGTTTTAGGATCATGACCTTCACATCCTCACAAGAGGTTTGTTCGTCAGTTCTTCCAGATTATTAAAAGAGGCTGAGAAATGGTAACTTGCTCGATGTCACCCAGAGTGTCCCTGACAAGTATAGCTCTCTGTTTGTTAGGTCACCGGTCACAAAATGTTTTATAGAGCTGGATCTCTGGAGAACAAACTGTGGTTAGTGTTAACCATTCGAAGAAGGCCAGCTGAGTTTCCGCACAGGGCATTTCTTTCTTTCTTTCCCGTTTTGGTAAAACTCTTGACATGGACAACGTTCTTTGCACAATCGAGTGTGTCTCTTTCACTGTGCATGTTTGTGCCTTTTGTTTTTGTGTATAGATAGCTGGGAGCTGAGTGACCCTACAACGGCTGTAAGAAATGCAGGGCAGAAATGCGCAGCTGTGGGATAGGGGCAGGGGTCATTTTTGTGACACATTTTAGCTGAGAATGCTTTTTTCTTTCTCCCTGCAGGCGCCAATCCCCATCACTGAGATGGAAATATCTGTAAAACGAGTAAGTAATGAATGGCTTCTTTAAGGGACAAGTTTGGTAGTAGAGAGTCCACTGTGCAAAAAAAAAAGGTCAACTGGCTATAAAACTACTGCAGGCTATGGTAGTTGGGTGCAGCAGGACTGATGGACTAATGCCCCTTTGTGTAGCTTTCGTAAATCCCCATAGCAGAAATATTGGCTGCCACTACCTCCAATTATGGTGCTCAGAATAAGGCTGCTTCTGCTTTTCCAGCAAAGGCTGCTGCTGATAATTCAGTCCTCAACTCCATTCTCTGTTCGCTGAGATACTGTATGTGCAGAGATATCCTTGGGGAACAGAATTTCTAAAAGATTTCTTAGGTTCTTGTTAATTAGATACATGCCCAAGATCCATTGGTACTAGAAGGCTGAGCTGGTGGGAATAGGGCTTCATTTCAAAGATGGATCCTGGTTTGAGATTGCAGGACAATCACCTGTTGGAGATGCTTTAGTTCTGGATTTAATGCAATGAACAGCGGGTTAGACTAGAAGGCCTTCAAGGCATCCTCCAGTTTCATGATACTATGAGACATTCTAACTGGACATTGTCACTGTCTCAAGAAACAGCATATCATTGTTTCACTAAGTGCATTCATAAAACACACCTGTGAGATCCTTCTTTTTGTACATTCCTACCATGCGAGAACCCAGTCACGTACGTTGCTTATCTATTGTGTTCTTGGCTCTTCTTCACTACCTGATTCTTTTCTGTTCAAACAAATGAAGCTCCCTTCCTTCTATAATATTTGTCTAGGTTTAATAAATAACTTTAATAAATTTCTGTCCTTCACTCCCCAGGAAATCTAGCAGAACTGGTTAGGGACTTTGTATCCTTCGCCAATTCTCTTAAATCAGTCTGGTGCTACATCTCAGTCCCAGCATACAACACACCCTTTGCTCCTCTTGTTAGACTTTAGTTTCCACAAATTTTATTTAATTCAGAGTGCAATCTTAACCTGGAGTTACGCTGACAGGAGTTAGGCCAGCAAAGTTTGGCCGTCACAAGGGGCACCGTGAAGCATGTTTGGAGCACTCGCGGAGTCAGAGAGGCCAGCACACAGACATGTGCCATGTTCCCTGACTCCGAGAGTGGTACAAACGCTCTTTACAGTGGCCCCTCTGCCACCCAAACTTTGCTGGCCTCACTGTGCCAGCCTAACTCAAGGTTAGGTCTGCAACCTCAGCGGCTACCAGTCTTACAGCGAATTTGGAGTTTAGCTCAACTTGGACGAAATAGTGTTGGGTGGATGATGACTAGTACAAACAATGGCTCTGGTAAGATTGGAATTTATACTGGAGAACCAGTAGGAGTTTCTAGTGGAGAAAAGAATGTAGTGCTTAAATCTCCTAGTTCTCATGGGAATGATATTGAGGGTGTAATCCAACACACCCTGGGGCCAATGCAAGCTGGTTGCACAATGCCTGGGGAGGGAGTGGAGCCTGGATGTGGCTATTAGGCTGCATCCAAACCCCTGTCCCTGGCCTGCACAGCCCCAGTTTGGGCCATGCGGGGAGCTTGGATCTGCGCCTGCTCTACAGCAGCTGGGCACGACTGTGCCCTTGCCCTGTGGAGGCTCCAGCGCAGTCCTAAACTGCACTGGATATGGCACAGGCCTGCCAGCCTTTGCTGTTCCAGTGTAGCTTAGGATTGTGCTCTGAAACTGTTGTTGGAAGATGAAGTCTCAACTGCTGATTATTGTCTAATAAACTCTCCCACTTCTGATTCGACAGCAAATGCTCTATGTGGGCTCCCGTGTGGGTGTTGCCCAAGTGAAACTGCACCAGTGTGAGACCTATGGCACAGCCTGTGCCGAGTGCTGCCTGGCACGGGACCCTTACTGTGCCTGGGATGGGCTCTCCTGCACCAGGTACCAGGCACTGGCCAAGCGTCGTTTCCGCCGGCAAGACATTCGTAATGGAAACCCCATGCATCAGTGCCTGGACCAGAACTTGACAGGTGAGGAAATTATGGACAGGTGAGGAGTCTTATGGAGGATGAGGGGGAATGGGGCAGCAGCTACCCACAGAGGAACCTTTCGTATGTCACTTGTATGGCTCATAACTCTTGAAAACATAGGGAAGTTGAAAAGGACAACAACCTGATCAAATTAGTATCAACTGAAGCTTTTGTTATGAAGCTTCAAACTTTTTGAAGGCACATGAAAATTGCTGAAGCTAAGCAGTTCTGGGTCTGGCTAATGCCTAGATGGGAGACAGGCTGGATATATGCAGCATGGAAGAACATTGGGGTGAAAATATAATCAATAGTTAAATACATTTATGATGTGCCACAGGGACATCTTGGAAAGTTCCATGTACCTCAGAAAAGTAATTCTCAGAGATTCCAGGTACTGTGGCAAACCTTTGCTTGGAATAGTATCTGTTCTGTGACCTGAAAAAAATAAAGACAGAACACCATTGGTTGGTATCCACTGTGGAGTAAGGGGTCTTGGTCTGAAGTATGGGAAAGTGCAGATGTCACCCATGTTCTACCTGACGTAGAAGGAGACAGAGAGAGGTCTTTCAAATATTGTGCTTTTTTAATACAACCTGAGGTTGAAGTACTATGCAAAACTGAGCCTGGGCTCTATATTATACGTAACACCCGTCTGTGTTCTGAGGAGCCACCCAGTGACTGCCTGAGCCACCACCAACACCCCATATTCAGCATCAGTATTCTGTCCATTGGACACCTCTGACCCCAGTTCCCCCAGAAAACAGGTAGCTTCTGCTGAGCTACAGCTCTCTGATGTGGGCACTCCTGTTTCCATAGTGGATGACTTCGACAGCACAGAGGAAAAGGTGGTCTATGGGACAGAGCACAACAGCACCTTCCTGGAGTGCATCCCCAAGTCGCCTCAAGCTACAGTGCAATGGTTCATGCACAGGTCCTCAGAGGAATTCAGAGATGAGGTGAGGCGGCTGCCATCCCCACTTTCTCCGTTCAGCTGTGTTCTTTCCAATAGCAAAAACCTTTTGTTTTTCTCTTCTGTACAGGAATTCATACTTCCCCTATAAATGCCAATTATCCGACCTAATATGTTCTCAGATCTTCTTTGAGTTGCCACCTTTTTCTGGCAGGGCTTCTGTGCCTTTAATAGCTCTATGACAGCTGTTAATAGCTTTAATAGCTGCATGACAGCAGTAGGAATTCTACATTTTTGTTTGTAAACCTGGAAGTGGGTCATGATTGTGACCAGAAGCATTTTGGAGGTGCGGGGATATTCCCTTCCCTCAACTTTTCCTATAGCCACAATAATGTTTTCATGAGTGTTTTCATGCACAGCCCAGATTCCCAGGGAATCTGAAGATGTCTAAAAGTGCATTGTCACCATCCATTTGTCTTCATAAGTGGACAGAATCTGAAAAATATGCCATGGATAGGGCTCATTTAAGAGCCCTTCTGAACATTATACAAAATGAGGCGGTAGACTGAGATGTTACAATTCTGCACTGTATCACTTTGGCTCACAGGTGGATTGTGTGCATCATATTCTTTTTTCAGTTCACTGCATGTGTAAACTAGCATAGTACGGTCAGAGTTACACTAAACCTTTGGCCCTGCTTGGATTGCTCTTTTCATTAGATTGGCACTATTATATGCACAACCCACAGCCTGATCCTAATTAAAGTCCTGCTCTGCAATGCAGCAGGGTCAGTGCAGCTCCACTGCATCTAGTGTGGGAATAGAGGCTGCTTGAAGATCTCGCCAAGGGTAGGGGACATTCATCCCCTTCCTCTGGAGTAAGCCCCAGCACCTGCCATGGTGCTACTTAGGCCTGCGCCAGCAAAATCACTTGTGCAAGTCCCATGTTGGGCAATCAGGCCTGGGAAGGGGGATACAATATGACAGTAGCCACTGGCACTGTTCCCCTCCCCTCCTAGGATTTATCCTGCCTCATTATCACCCTTCCTGCCTCCATTCTGGCCTTCCCCCCACCCTGGCCCTCTGCCAGCCCTCCGAGACCTTTACCTTCTCCAGCAGGTACAGGCCTTCAACTGGCAGTGGCGGGCTGGCACAGGACTTTCCACTGGTGTCCGAACTGCCACAACGTGCCTTGTAGCATGTTTGTGATAGTGAATGCACTCATCCCACTGGTGCAAGGCCGGATAGGATTGCGCCACTGGTTTCCCTCTGGAGTTTCCTTTTCAGTTTATATTAGAACTCTGATTTATATTTCAAGCAGAATGCGCCTTTTGAGTGTGAACTGAAGGAGTTCAGTGTCCATTGAGATCTGAGCCATTTAAGAAAAGCACCTCAGGAAAAAGAGAAGTTCACCAGTTACACAGAGTGCAGATGACCTTTGGGAGTGTTCACCCATCTTTGGTGGCCTGTGTTGCATTCAGTTGACACAGCTTAGTCCTCCTGTCCAGATGCTGACAGACTCTTCAGGGTCTTCTTTGTACCTCTCGTCGTCTTGCCTTACCTCACATGCTTTGTCCCTTAGCTCTCTCTTCTGTTAATCTCCTTCATTTACTTTCTTAGCTTTGCCTACTCCCCACTAATAATTATTGGATCAAACTGAAAAGAGAGAAGCTCAGGCTCCTGCTGTGTGAGGTCCTGCCTCTTTCTCTCTAGAGCTAGCAGGCCAGTTCAGTTCCTAGGAAGCCGGGTTGTGAATGGAGTGATAATGCTGTGCCATTTGAGTGGAAATCCCTAGAGCAAAAGGGACCTAGAAGGCGAGAAGGACCTGTAAACACAGCTGTCTGTTCTAATCTAATAGGTTGGTTGCTAAGAAGGACAGCATTGGTGCCATAGGGAGAGTGGGGGGGGGTGTCAGACCTCTCCCTCATGGCCCCCCCTCCCACCCCTGCAGCTTTCTAAAAGACCACACAGAGCAATGGAATGTGCCATTCCTGCTGGGGTCTCTTGTTCCATATGTAAGACAAATAAATACAAGTCAGTCATCAAAAATAATACATGTTAAAGAATTCCCAAGTGCTCCCACTCTCTTTTCCTCAGGTTAGAATTTGTCAGCAGCAGCTTTCGTTCAAGAAATGTGGCTTGTACTAGAAGAGCTGACTGGAAGGGATTTTTACAGGTGAAAGGTGTCAGCAGGGGAACAAAGCCTCCTTCAAGATGTAGCCTGTTGCGCCGTCATCTTCTTTTTTAACAAATGCTGTCTATTATCTGTCTAATAGCCCTGCGCACTTTGGGTGGCCATCCTGGTTGGAGCTGTTTGCTCAGGCAAGCACCTGGAACAATCCTTTTGCTGTTGAGGAGGAGGTTGGTTGCAAGTAGGAGTGAAGCATCCAGAGAAGATCACAAACTAATTGCAAAGATGGGATTGGGAAATGTACACAGCTGGAGGAGAGTTTTAAAGGAGAAGGGTTGGTTTCTTTGAAAACTGCAGCCCACAAACATCTCATGGCCAAACTGGTCTGAGATGCACAAAGGTATTGTGATCATTGTGTTGAGTGTGGCCTCAGCCTGCTTCGGTGTGGCGAGTGGTCTGACAAGTCCAAGGTTGAGCGTTTGAATGACAAGAGACTTGCATAGCAGGTGGCAGGACTCCAGACTACGGAAAATATGTCTGACCCCCTAGGGAAGGAGGCAAGAGACAGGAGGCAAAAGATCGGCTGTAGCATAGAGGCTGACATCACAATCCTAGTTCTGGGAAAAGCTACGTAGCATATTGAAGCCCCTCTTCTAACTGCTGGGAGTTCATATGTTCATCCTTGCATACATGCAAGCATATATGCACCCCACTTCTGAAACATCACTAAACATTGATCACACACACTTATCTTCACAGCTATAAATGAGAGTCTGGGGAAAGGGCTGAAGTTACGTCCTGTAATCTGCTTGTAGGGAATACTTGCAGGCTTGCCATTCTTTCCTTCTGCTAGATTGGCAATCCCTTCTCCTGACTCCTGCAATGCCTTGAGTAAATCCTCAGGCACCACTAAAAATCTGGTCTAGTTTTGCCTCTGTTTTATGTCTTCTTCCAGGTGAAAACCGATGATCGGATCATGAAGACAGAGCAAGGGCTGCTGTTCCGGAAGCTCTTCCGCCAGGACGCTGGAACGTATTACTGCAAAGCTCAGGAACACGGCTTCACCCAGACCATCACCAAAATCATGTTGGAGGTGATTGAGAGCGAGCAGCTGGAGCAGGTTTTCCAGCGGGAGCAGGAGGAGGACGTTCCTCGCTCACCTTGCCTCGTGCCTGATCCCCGCTTGCTACACGGACAAAGAGTGTGGTTCAAAGATATCATGCACCTCATTGGCTATGCCAACTTGCAGAGGGTGGAGGAGTACTGCGAGCGTGTGTGGTGCGGGGACCGCCAGCCACGGCACAAAGGCAGGCCCTCCAAGAGCAAGAACCTGCTGGATGGTGGCAAAAAGGGAAGGGGCAAGCAGCACAGTGAGAGGAACCGAGTGCCGAGGCAAGCAGCAGCCACATAAGAGGAAGTGTTGACCACACAAGGCCAGAGGAGAACCTGAGAGGAGGAAGGTCATTATGGGCCCACCTTCCTCCTCATGAATGAGAACCAACCTCCCTGGGAACTGTCCTTTTGACAGGACTTGTCCAGGTGGGGGGGACAAACTTGCTGATCAGCTGAGCCGGTAGACATTTCTTGCTGGGGGCACCTCACTTCGTTCAGCCCCTAGCATTGGAGGCAAGGACTCAGAGGACATACCACAGCCGGAGCATTTCCTTCCTATCCCACACTGGTGGTGGTTTGTACTAGGCCTGGGACTCATGGAAACCATGGTCTTCCGATGCCATTATGTAGGTGGCATTGGTGTCCCCAGTGGGTGTGATACTTCATTTGGCAGAACGGCATGATCCAGAAGTGTGGTGCTGCTGGACTCCAACCACGTGGCCTGGTTAAAGCAAAGGCAGATCTACAGTATACCACTGTCTACAGTAGTGGAATAAACAAAGCCAGCATGTTGGCTAGAAAACTGGGTGGGAATGGTGGGGAGTTGCTGCTCAGGTTTGGGCATATGTTTAGGCAGAACTGTCCTGAAACCGACAAGTGGCAGAAACCATTGGTGAATACTCCACCTGACAAGATCAGCCCTTTGGAGAGATCATACACCCAGTTCCAGTGGAGTTCCCTTTAGAATATGGTCTGAGAGAAGACATGGATATGACTGTTGAGCTATGGATGAGATTGTCTGAGAGGGAATACTGTTTGTAGGCCTAAGGAACCGCATTGTTCCAATGTTACCCTGGTTCCGACTTGCAGGCAGAGACTAAACTAAGTGGGGTGGGGAGGGGCAGGGAGAAGGATTCACATTCATTGTGGCTCTTCTTGCTCCAGTCAGATTGTAATGTGAATTTACATTGTTCAGAGTGCTTGTTTGTGTTTCACATGCCTTTCTTCTGCTGTTTATCCCACGTGTACCACAATCAGGGTGCAATCCTAACCTGGAGTTAGGCTGCCAGAGTTTGGTGGCCACAAGGGACACTGTAAAGTATGTTTAGACCACTCTGAGTCAGAGAGGCCAGCACACAGGCATGTGGCATCCCCCACCCCCCGACTCCGACAGTGGTCCAAATGTTCTTTATGGTGTCCCTTGTGCCAGCCAAACTTTGCTGGCCTAACTGTGCCAGCCTAACTCCCGGTTAGGATTGCGGTCTCAGACGTTAACATCTTTAGTGCAAGAGGGGCTCTAAAGTAAGGATAACCTACATGTTACACTGCAGCTGCCTTTAACATTAGTTTAATGGATCCTTCTCAGTTGTAGAGCGGGGTGGGGATTACTTTCAGGGGCGAAAGTGAGAGGGAGGACAGGAATGAAGCACTTTGTTTTCCTTGCCTCTTTTCAGTGCAGCTTTCCTCCACAAGGGTGCTCTGTAACAGCAAAGGAGCTCCTGGGTTAATATTATACATGGATGCAGTGCAGCTGGGAACCTCCTGATAGGAGCCTCCAGACATCTTGCCCCTTATCAGGTTTGCTAACAAGCCTCGGCAGGGCGTGGCATGGTACGATACTGATGGGTGTCAAAGCTGATGGGTGTCAAAGGGTGTTTGTGGGTAGCAGTCAGATTCCCCCAGGAATAGGAATGTCACCACCCTACCAGACTGAAGCCAGCTGTTCAAGCAAGGGCACCTTACTTGAGGTGCCAGGCTCCTCATGCACATATGAGTGGTTTGCTGTGCATTACTCAAGGGCTAGGAGGCAGGAGGAGAAATGGCATTTGGCAGCCTGGAGAGGTTACAGCTTTGGAAACTGACTAGGAGGAGAAGGAATTGGTGGTGGTAGCCCCCCCCATTACTGATGCCATGGGACAGGGGGCCCCTAGTGGCTTCAGTGTAACATCTAGTTTGGTCCTTGGCCAACTGTTCTTTGCATACAACCTCGTAGTACCCAGAACAGCCTTAATCTTTACAGTACATGCAGGCTCCTCCCAGACAATGTCTTTTAGCCATTCTTAGCTAGGCTAGGCGACATTTCTGTGACCCTGTGTCAGAGCGACTATTTACTTTAATGGAGTTCCGTCTTTCATTCCTGTGTCTCTGAAGCTGTGTTGAACTCTTAGATGAAACTGATTAAACACCAAGAGCTGAATGAAAACCACCAGTTTGCTCAACAAATAAATTAAACCCTTATGCAGCAAGCTCCGGCTTGGGGGCAGGTTTCCTCTTTTGTTTTCAGTGATTTGGCATTCATCAACACAATGACTGGTCTCATAGCAAGCTGTGCCTGAGACTGAGATTTATTGCAAAAATCTTTTCCTACGATGTCCCTGCATTTGATTGTTTTCCCCAAACACTTATAGAACAATGTATGCAAGAGAGGCAAGAGAATAAAAATTCAGATTGCTATGATTTTGTGAAGAGATTAGGAAGGCTAGATAGGTGCTTATTTTCTCCTGACATGAGAGATTCTTCAGGTGACCGGTTTCTGGAGAAAGAGTTGCCAACACCAATCAGTTCTGTAATGACTTAAATGGAGCCAAAATGGAGCCAAAAAAGACCATTGTTCCTTGCCTCAAGAGAGTATTAGTTCCAGTAGAGGCTCGCCTTTTGAGTTACGCAGTTCAACCCTGAATTGAATATGCAGCTCCCAGAACTAGTAACCTCTTTCCCCGAAGAAGTGCAAGTGGAGTGGGGTTTTGACAGGTGTTCCTGGCTAATAATCCCTCACTGGGACTATGTGACCTCTGCTCACCTAAATGAACACACACACACACACACACACACACACACACACACACACACACACA
>JAJKFI010000005.1:1769492-1854762 GCA_029204185.1 Lerista edwardsae | reverse complement strand
ACACACACACACACACACACACACACACACACACACACACACACACACACACACAAGCTGTCTCTGGAAATCCCACAAGCGGGACAGAAAGGGCCCCCCCTTTCTCTTCCTCCTGCTCCCCTGCAGCTGGTATTCAGAGGCATGGATGCAGTAGGCCCTTCTCACCATTGTTCCCCAGCAATGTGTTCCTATTACAAATCCTAGGTGAGTGCCTTCACTACAAGGTCTACACTACCTCTGCTCACCTGACTGAACAATGGAATCGACTTGATGCTATCTCCATGTGACTTCTTGATATGGCATTAGGTTGTTGTCAAAATACCCTAGGATTAAGAACCATAAGACATACTATAATGTTTGTGTACATACATACAGTATACTGTACTAAAAATATGTATTACAAAACCCCAATTTTCATCTATTCTTAATAGCACATCTAAAAATGGCTACATTGCAGCACTGATCCGGTTCTGACAAACTTATTGATAACAGGGGTAACATTTGCCCCCCCCCCCGCATGGGGGGCGAGAAGGGGAGTGAAACAAAATGTCCGCCATGCCCTGCTGGAACGCCTAGAGCGACATGCACCAAACTCGGCACACACATGCCTTGCAGCCTGGTGACAATCACTGCAGGGGTCAGCCCCCACCCAGCGCCCCCGGGAATGGGGGGTACGCAGGGGCCCCACGTGAAAGCGGTCAAAAGTGGCCAAAATCGGCGTCAAATCTGTAGTTTCCGGGGTCGCCGGGATGAGCGGCGATACTCCCGATGCTGTTAGAGTTCAGGTTTGCCCCCCCCTCATCATGGGGGGCAAGAAGGGGTGTGAAACAAAACGTCCGCCATGCCCTGCTGGAATGCCTGGAGCAACGCCCACCAAACATGGCACGCACATGCCTTGCGGCCTGGCGACAAACACTGCGGGGGTCAGGCCCCCCTACCACCCCCAGGGTGGGGGTGCACAGGGGCCCCCATGTGAAAATGGCCGAAATCAGCGTCGAATCTATAATTTCCGGGGTCTGCGGAGGTCAGCCCCCCTACCATCCCGGGGGTGGGGGTACGCAGGGCCCCCCGCATGAAAACGGTCTAAAGTGGCCGAAATCGGCGTTGAATCTGTAGTTTCTGGGGTCGCTGGGACGAGCGACGACGCTCCCGGCGCTATTTGAGTCCCGGTTTGGCCCCCTTCGGCGTGGGGGGCGAGAAGGGGCATGAAACAAAACGTCCACACTGACCCGCCGGAACGCCTGGAGCGATTGCCACCAAACTCGGCACGCATACACGTTACGGCCTGGCCACAAACACTGCGGGGGCACGACCCCCCTGGTGACCCCAGGGGTGGGGGTGCGCAGGGGGCCCCACGTGAAAATGGTCGAAAACGGCCGAGATCGGCATCAAATCCGTAGTTTTCGGAGTTGCCAAGACGAGCGGCGACGCTCCCAACGCCATTGGACTTTGGGTTCGGCCCCCCTCGGCATCGGGGGTAAGAAGGGGTACAAAACAAAATGTCCGAAATGACCGACATTACTGTCAAATCCAGTTTTTGGGGTCGCTAAGCTGATTGGTGACAGTCCCGATGACATTTGTTACCCGGGCAACGCCGGGTACCAAAAAGCTAGTTAATAACATAAAAAGGTCTCTGTGATCTTCTAGGTGGTCAAGGTGACTCATCTTCATGTCTCTGTGATCTTCTAGGTGGTCAAGGTGTGTAGTATGAAAATTATAAATAGTAATAAATCCATGGCAATATTCAGAACATTAATTATAGTTACCCCCATGAGTTGCTTTTCACATTAATGATTAATTAGTAAATCGCCATGAATCATCACCATTGTATTACTTCTCAGCAGCCTCCGTTCTTTGAATGCTTTTTAGTCTGAGAGACCACTTTTGAAACCAGAAGATCCCCTTCTTTCAGGTAATCAGTGCTTCCTGATACAGCAGATTAGTACTTTGTGTTGTGCGTGCTGGTTTTTAAAGTTGCCTTCACATCAAACGGGATCCCTCACAATTTGCCACTCAGAACAATTGTATCAGCTTTTTCATGCCAAAAGGTTATCTTTAAAACTGCAGAAGTAAGGATTTGGACAATCTAAGTCTGTAACTTAACTGGAGGCTTCAAAAAGTACTCAGACATGCAGTATGAGTTTGTGCCCACATTAAGACATAATAAGATCTAGATCAGTGGTGTTCAAACTTTTTAGACAGGGACCTACTTTTTAGAATGGCACTCAGGTCAGGACCCACCGGAAGTGATGTCATTAACCTGGAAGCGATTGTGGCAGGAAGTGACATCATCAAGCAGGAAGTGCTGTCATTGTAACATAATAAAGTGACACTCCTGAAACGCAAATTGGCATTCTTGGACTGCAGCAATTGTACAACCATGAAACATCCCTAACAGAAAGCAAGATTAGGACAAAATATTATGTAAAAGTGGTGAACTAAAAACAATTTTTTTTAAAAAAAAATCTTCACTTGAAAATTTAAACTGTTAGCACTCACAAAAAGAATATAACAAGAGTAAGGTTTGCAGTTTCCAAGATGGCTGCTCCCAGCTTTCCACGACCCACCTGACATCAGGTCCTGACCCACCAAGTGGGTCCTGACCCACAGTTTGAATAACACTGATCTAGGTCTAATGGGCTTATGCTGCAGGCGGGAAGATTTCAGAATATCATCAACAATAAGAGCAGTTACAATGGAACCTATTACTGAGGAAAGTGGTGAGCTTTCCCTTACTGCACATTTTTAAGCAGAGGTTTAACAGGCACCTTTTAGAGATGCTCTAGAGAGGATTTTCCTGCTTCAAGCAGGGGGTTGGACTAGATGGCCTTGAAGATATTCCTCCAATTCTATGATCCTAAGACATTGACATTGGATCAGGTTAGAGAAATGAATTGATAAAGTCAAGCTTTAAGAGAGTTTATGGTAGAATTGTTGGGGGATCAAAGAGAGAAGAGAGGAAACAACAATGAAGAAGGCAAAAATTAATGGGACAAATAGGTAGACACAATTGTCCTGTAACTATTAAAAAAAGTGCAGCCCAATCCTACCTAAATTCCCACACAGTGATGCCACTGCGCCAGGGTGGCATCCACTGCTGGGAAGTTTCAGAGGGCATTTGTCCCCATGCCCCCCGACTAAGCGCCAGCAGTCATTGTGGGACCGGTGCGAAGTCTGAGCTGATCTGTGAAGGTGGATCAGGCCCGAGGAGGGGGTCAGGATCTGGCATGTGTCACCACTGAACTCCACCCCTCCTAGGCCTGATCCACCCTTTTCCCTGCCCGATCACTGCCCTGTTCTGCCCAACCCTCACATGGTTCAACCCCCTGCCCGCTTGCCTCCACCCACCCCGCACCGTTTGCCTGGGCTGGCAGCTCTTTGGCTGTCCACTGGCACACAATAGGCAAGAAGCCTGTAGTGTATTATGACTGCCGTAAAGCAGCCTCTGCTGGCACAACGCTAAGATAGCAACAAGAATAGGTTGGACTGTCTGTGAGCCAAATTTTGGCTTTCAGTTGTGGAAGTAGATGAATAATTTGTATAGCCCAACCGCAGAGGCAGCGGGAGGGTGCTGCGGGAAGTGGCAAGTGCACTGGGCGCCGGCAGTGGCAAGACAGAGCAGCGTGGGAAAACCCGTGCACTTTTTGGCCCGTCCTCCCTTGTGCTCCAATCGCTCCTTAATGGAGCGATTCTAGGCGCAAGGAGGTGTGGCCAGGTGACACACAGGGGCGGGCTAGATTCTGCACTGAGGTCTGTCCGTCCATTGACCACATACTGTAGGGCAGCAATTTTCTACCTTTTTCATCTCCCGGCACGCTGACAAGGCTCTAAAACTGCCAAGGCAATTAATAGGGCACACCATGCTGCTGCTGGGGGGTGGGGACTCTCATGCCCCAATGGCCCTACTAATAAATGACCCTCCCCAAACTCCTGCAGCACAACAGTGTGCCATGGCACTGTGGTTGAAAATCACTGCTCTAGGGATTGGCTTAATCCGGCTTAACCTCAACTTTAATGCAAATGGGTCCCCAGCACATGGAGCAGTTGTGAGGCCTTAGGAAACAGTGATTCCCCGCCCCGTTGCATTGGACAGTTCTCCTAAATTGTTCTCTTTATTGATGTGAGTGCTTTGAGGTGGTACAGAAGGCCAAACTGAGCAATGTAAACATTTCCAAAACAGCAGCGTGAGTGATCGGAAGAACGACGATTATGACATGTGTTGGGGAACAGATGGGAATGTAAGCCTTGTGTGCACAGTGCGTACTTGACATCTGTCGAGCACTCCCTCTGAAAAGAGGCATCCTCTCTGATCTTTGCCTTCTCCACCCTCAGCCCCATGAGCTCATGCGCAGGCAGGTCTTTGAAGCAGAGTGTGTGAAGGGATCAAGGGAGAAGACAGGCGGACAATGAACTTCTTTCCTGCCTCTGCCAGGGTATAATTACATGGAGTTTATTTTTGCAAAAGGCCGACAAAGTGGAAAGTGAGCATGACATGGGGTAAAATAACAAAGCCTGGGAGAGAGCTGGGGAGGAGGATTTTGGAGCCTGTGTAAGTGCAGGCAGCAGACCTTTCGCCCTGAGTGCACCAGATGCCTCCGTTAAGAGAGAGAGAGAGAGAGAAACCAATGAGCTCAGTGAAATTTGCTTCCAAGAGTTTGGATTTGCCTCACCCTCCGCTGTGTTACTTAAGAGGCACTTCTGCTTGGCTACAGTGTAATATCTCAGTCGCTAGAGGCTGTTTAAATTTGAGGAAGGGAAAGTAGATTCACAGCACAATCCTACCTAATTCCTCAAGCAGTGATGCAGCAGCGCCAGCACAGCTTCTGCTGCATCCTGCGGGGGATATTCAGATGCTGAAGGTCTCCTAGGATAAAGAAGCGTTTGGCCCTTTGCCCCAAGGTAAGCCGTAGCAACTGCTGTGGCCTGCATCAGTAATATCGCTGGCACAAGTCCACTTTGCCCTATGCAGGCAGATCAGGTCTAGGTCAGGGCTTGGGTCTAGGAAGGGAATTGTGCTATCTCCACCAATCCCTCCTCCTCCTCCTCCTCCCCCGGGACTGATCTGCTCATCCCTGCCCCGCCTCCTCCCCATTCCTCTGTCCCCCACACCGTTCCACTCTTTGCGCTGGGCTTACCTGCTCTGGCAGGCCTCCCAATGACACTGTACAAGAAGGCTCTAGCCTTCCCGCTAGTGCACTGGCTGCTTGTGCTGCCACAAAGCACTTTATTGGCACGCTGTCAGTGCTTCCTTTGGATAGGATCGAATCCTTAGGTGCGCACTCCAGTGCAGGAATGAGGAAGGAGCTGCGTTCCTATGGGAGTGGAGGGATGAATGTGGCTCTTGTTTGAATTTAACTTCTCTGGAATTCTTTTGCGGAGAGGCTGTAAGAAATATTTCCTATTAGAGGAACTAGGCCTCGTGGGTCCTGGGGCTGATCCAGCCTACGTTGCCACCTCAGCAAGGGAGAAGAGGACGAGGAGCAGATTGCAGACAGTTTCGTTCCCTTGCACAAAGAGTTGCAAAATATATACAGCAATACCTTCTATAATGCTGTGGATATAGTCTTAGAAAACAGTGCTGTGTGAAACGAAGTGTTGTGTGCAGTGCTGTGTGCAGCGAAGTGTAGATGTGTCCATGGTATTATATTCACCAGTGCATTCGCTTCGCATCTGTTATGTAACAGACCACTTCTGCTGTCAATCTGTTTACATGGTGTCAGGAACAGATTTAGATTCCAATTTACTATTCAAAACAAAGGTTTATTTACGTATTTGCAAATATGGGTGGCAAGGGGAAAACACACAATCCAAGCCACAAACCACACTTTGAATCATCAGATTTAACAATTTATACCCTCATGCGTGTCTGCTTTACTTTACCCTCATTGGTCTCAGCTCAACCAATCAACAGCGCCCAAACAGAATATTTTAGACTTCCTACTTCATAACTCTTTGACATGTGTCTCCCCCTTGTACATTCAATGTATGTTCATGCTAATCTGGATTTAATGAGGAAGAGGTCTGGCGTAATATTCATGAGGGCTATTTACGCATGCCCAATTTATTCTCTCTCCCTCAAGGTCGAAGCTTGTTTGCCGTGAAATGTTACTCTGTTATCTAGCTCTGAGCTGCAGGCCAGAAACGAAAGTTTTTGGCTCTGGAATGTAACTTCCCCCCTCCCCTTTCCACTTTATCTGGGTAGCTAGATCTTGGTTTGACAACGCAAGCTGATTTTTCTATATTACAGGCTTTATGGTTTAGCTTCTGTGTTCCAAATCATGGAAGGTGAGGGGAAGAGCTGCTCCTGGGAGGATAAGCTAGATTACACTACAGGTAGGCCCTGGTATCCGCTGGGGTTCTGTTTTGGACCCCACCGTGGATACCTGAAACCGTGGATACTGGGGATGCCTTTTTTAAAGATAGAGGAACATCAGTGGTTTTGCTGCAACAAGGTAAAAAAAATTGTTTAATGTTCCCCTGTCTTTTTAATAGGCATCCCCGTATCAATAGTATTAGTGGATAATGAAACTGTGGATATCAAATCAGTGGATACCAGGGTACAGTGGTGGGGCCCAATGTGGGGCATTCCCTGCGGGGGCCATCTACTCACCAAGAAGAGTGCTGTGGGTGCAGCGTGCAAAGCATGGCACATGGAAATAATTGGTGGTGACATGATGACTGTATTGCTTTACCTGCTGTTTCCTCTCCCGAAGCATCTCCTGGTAGGAAGCAATTAGCTCCATGCTGGTCAGGGTACATCTCTTTCATTGGAGCAGTGCTAGCCAGAACATGCTGCTCTCATTGGCTATAGCCATATAGCTGTACTGTTCTGCACCAAACTTTGGAACAGTGTTATGGATTTTAACCTTTAGAAAAAAAGATTTTAACCTTTTAGAAAAGGTTAAAAGATTGTAACCTTTGTATTTGTGATAATACCATGAAAATGATAACTCAAGACAAAGAATGCTATTATGAATCAGTGTGATAGGGAGCACGGTTATCAAAGATATTGCTGTCTTGCGTACGGTATAACCAGTGATGGGATTCAAATGAATTAACAACCGGTTCTATGACGTCATAGCCGGAGCCAAAATGAAACCGAAGCCAGCCGAGGTAAGCGAGTGGGCGGGGCCCGGCCTAACAACCAGTTCTATAGAACCTGGGCGAACCCCCTGAATCCCACCACTGGGTATAACACAGGCCTCTTCCTTTGTTAAATGGGGAGGATGAGCTCACACAAGCTAGTCCACAGAATCAATGATGGCTTCACCTCGTTCCGACACAGTGCGTGCTAGTCTGCAGTCAGGCAAAGAAAGGGACATGAATTCTGCCTGGAAATGGCAAGCATGCAAGAACAGCTCACTTGTTTTCTGAACTCTCGAGGCTTGATAAGGATCTTGCTTCTTCCTGCAGCCCATCAGTCCTCACACAATAGTGTGAACCACTGGTCCTGCGGGAACAACTTTGTTACTGAAAGAGGAACAGAAAAACACACATACACACCTACCCATTCCTTGGAATAAATACACTAGAGGGCGTTTACAGATCCTTACACTTTCAAATGATCCTGAATAGGATTGGACTGTCAGGTATCTAGGATTAGTCCTCCAACAATTCAGCTTCCAACACACTAGGAAGTCATACATATGGTCAGTTATATACGCATAAAAGAGACTCCAACCAAGAGTCTTCTCCAAACACCAGTACTCTCAATACATCTGGCATTGTTTCTGACTTTAGTTCGGCTACCTTTTCACCTGAATTTTGATGAATTCTGGATCAAGCTGGTTTCTGCCAGCTCCTGAATCTATTTTCTTGCAAGACACCACAAGCTAAAAAATTTTCACTGAAATGTCCCTGTTGTTTACCAACTCACCCAACTTATAAGACAAACACCAATCATACCAGAGGAGCATGAGAGAATCCCAGTAAATGGTGCATATCTGCAGGTTGGCTTTAGATAATATGTGTCAAATACCATTAAGGTGGGGAACATTTCTTTCTGTCACTTTAAGCTGGAATGCTGCTGAGATGTTTCTGAAAAATAGCTGTTTCCCAAATGCCTGTTGAAACCTGTGATGCCCTTTGGCATTTGCTCTGAGCTTCTGTATCTTCCTAGGAGCATGTCTTCCTCCCCTTTCTAGTGATTAAGAACACTCAACGTGTGCCAGAATCTTGCTAAAGATAAAAGAGACTGTCCCAAACAACAGACACAAGAGACAGAGACATCTCTGTGTATACTGTATTCTGGTGTGTATGTACAGTTCAATATTTATGTATCGCTTTTATTTTCTTGGACAAACCAAAATTTACTCTGATTTGACCAGTGGTGGCACAACCCAGAAAACTACCTTGGTCTGCTGCCTCCGCACAATTTTTTAAGCAGTTGCTTACCGTGTTCCTTGTGTGGGTTCTTTGATCACCACCTCATTCCTTTGCGACTGACACAGTTTCTTCAAATGTAGAAGTGCAAGACTTCCAGTTTTATTTAAAGGGACTGTGCAAAGGAAGAGTTCCAAATCAAATATGAAGTCCTGCACTTCTATGTTTGAAGAAACCAGGGCCTCTGGGAAGAATTTAATCAGGGGGTACAAAGTTTCTTTGGGGCAGCTTCCCTTCTCCATTGGACCCTGAGTTTGTATGATCTTTGGAACATAATTTCTATGAATTGTGATATACAAAACTATATAGGCTTACACAGTGGTGTCATTCAAATGATTTAGGAACAGGAATTCACTTTTGATTGGCACTTGTCGGGAACCCAGAACCAGCCACGGAGCCCGTTAGGATCCGGAACGCCCGTTCTGGCCCGTTCCCCCTGAATGACATCACTGGGCTTACATGAAACATGGCTGCTAATATACAGGTATATGCAGACCTCCTAAGATCCCAAGAAATTTCTGGCTCCCACCTTTGGCTCTCAGGCCTACTACAACGTACCCCCTCCTTTACCTCCCTTTCATGGGCCCTATTAAAAAACTGCCATTTGCAAGGCAAAGGGGGTGCGGGATCCACTTTCCACTCACTTTTCCTTGACAGAAAGCAGATCAGTGCAGGTTGCATGCATAGCAGCCTTGGAGGCACCCTCTGGCCTCCTCCAATCTGCCACTGATGCAACCCACATCGCTGCCTAATAAATGGACCAGTCCTGCATGCTACCCATAATTGCTTTTTTCTGACACAAAAAACTAACACAATATCCTCCCCCACCCAATGGACAGTGCAGTAAATGGAAATTAGTATTGCTAACATGAATCAGAATGGCAATGGTTCATATGCTATATTTTGATTAAACTGAGCATTCCTAGGCTTACTGTATTTGATTACATTTTTTAATTTCCCTACCCTACAGGGAGCTCCATGCAGCATGTAGGGATCATTCCTGCTGTTCCATTTTAGCTCAGAACTACCCTGTGAGGTAGGTTGGGATGAATCACAGCAACTGGCCCAAGGTCATCCAATGACCTTCATGGTTGAGGGAGAATTTGGGTCTCTCCACTTGCATTCCATCATCGTCTTTAATGTTGAACAGGATCCCAAGTGCAAAGAGAGATCACGGATGTCTGTACTACTACATCTCACTATCTAATGCACTCCATATAACTTATACTTGAATAACTACAGATTTGTCTGAGAGGTAAAATCTCTTCTCTCCCAATCTTCTTTACACATTATTTTGGGTTCTGTGTAACGTCCTGTTTCTGTATCAGTGCCATATTGGAGGTGACCAGTGCTTGTCTCTTCGCCCATAACCTCATTGAGCATGCCATGGAATTGTGCCTTGGCCACTGTGTACCAGTGAGTAGGAGTACAAGATTTAACTGCTGCCCAATACACAAAAATCAAGGAAGCTTTTCTAGCCGTGAAGATGAAAACAATGGGTAAACGTAGCTTTCATCTTGTATGACTTCATCTTCAATGTCTGTCAAGCACAGTGGTTCCCAAGCTTTTTTGCACTGGGACCCCCTTTTTAGGTACGACAACCTGTCAGGACCACACACACCCCAACGACCTGGGGCCAGAAGTGATGTCATTAAGCAGGAAGTGAAGTCATTGTTTTTAATAAATCACACTTTCTGAAAGTTGAAAGAACTCCACCTCCTTTTTAGAATGTTCTGAATGCTTTGTATCTGATGTTTGAATTTTGAGCTCAGTAATTGATTTAGCTCTGAGAACAACATTGCACAGAAGTGCACTGGGGCTTCTCTATGCCGTTGCTGAGCAAGGTGGTAAGGCCAAATTTTAAATAGTCTTCAGAGTATTTATGTTCCTCTTTCCCTTGTGCTGAGACGCACCTAGGCATCCACATGGAATGTGTGACATGCCCGCTCAGAAAGAGACCCAGGAGAGACACACATATGTACATACCAAGACGAGCCCATAGCAAGGCTAATTTCCCTCACAGCCACAAGCACTGAGGGAATGGCAGTTTCATGGGGAAGCCTCTTCCCTAGCCAAAATGAAGCTTCCAAGAAGGTGGTGCCCAGCTTTTTAAGACGGCTGCCCCAAGCTCTTCACAACCCCCTGAAAATCAGTTCACGACCCCCTCGGGAGTCCCAACCCCCAGGCTGGGAACCATTGGTCAAGCAGCTGTTAAAGACACAAGAGTCCTGCCACCAAAACTTGGCAACTGTATGAATGAGTGTAAAGAAGTCTTGCTAGACCCAAAATTTGAAGGAGTTGAAACAGCTGCATAGGCAGAAAATTCCATCCTGTAGGGTTTGTCCTCATCCAGACAATAGCGGTGCAATTCTTCCTTCCCGTGCAACTTCTACAGGGTGCAGGAGCCTTCCTAGAGCTGTGTGATGATGAAGCAGTCATACTGCATCACTTATACATGGCTGAAGACTCTTGGGACTGCGTTTCCATGTCAGGAGCTGTGCAATGGAACAACTGACATGCGCAGCTTGCTGCCAAGGTGGAAAATGTAAACAATGCCCAAGAAATGCAAAGTGTTTGGTCCCAAGGTAAAGATAAATGCCCCAAGAAGTACATGGCCAATTAACAACTGTAATTACCTAGAAGTGATTGTTGCAGTCTTTGGCAGGAAGCCTGAACACATTTACTAGGGAGGAAGCTCTACTGAACCATGTGGCACTTGCTCCTTGGTAGACAGGTGTAAAATCGCACTGCTAATCTCAAGGTTCGGATTCACATTTCTCTTGAAGAAACCATCCCCTTGCTCCAGATGTAATGGGAGCTAAATTGTGCCTTCGACTGACACAATAAAATGCACTGCCTAGAATTATTTCCATGGGGGCAAGTGGATGTAGCCAAGCAACTCGATGGAATCTCTCTCATTATTAGAGTGGGCAAACACAGTGAAAACGCTACCAAGAGGGCCGTTTGTGTTCTGTTTAATTAAATGGAGTTCAGCTAATGTTTGCTGCAGGAAGGGGCATTAGAAAAGCACTCATCTCGTGATTTATAAAAGTTGTTAGTTGCTGTCTTCTAAAATACCAAAAGTGAGGCATAAAGAGGAACAAAATCAGAGAGAGAACAAAATCAAAGAGAACAGACAGCAAAAACTGTCAGCAAAATCCCATTAAAACCCAGCTCAGGCTATTCATGGCCACTTTTGTTGTTTGGAACATTAAACAGCACCCAAGAACTCCATAAAGGCAGGCGTGTTGGGGACCTGTGGTACATTCCACAGAGGGGCTGACACACAACTATGACTTCCCTGATGATTCATGCAGATTAAGGGTACATAGAGGGGACTTGGACACTTTGATCTTGCTATGGAATCAGCCCAAGGCCAGAACTTGGCTTTGGTTACTTCTGAGAGTGCAATCCTAAACTGTGCTGGAACAGTGAGGCCAGCAGGCCTGGGCTGTATCCAGCACAGCTTTGGAGTGCAGGAGAGCCTCCCTGGGGCAAAGTGCATGCTCACGCCCTTGCTCCAGGGGAGGCTCCAGCTTCCCCTATGTGGACCTCAGATCTGCACCTACTGTACAGCAGGCGCAGAGCCAAGGATACCATGTGGCCTGAATTGGGGCCGCGAGGTCTGGGGAAGGCCACATTCCAACTCCGTCCCCCCCCCTCGGCTGGCGTGCCTCCTGGCCTGCCCACCCCTGCCCAGTTCCTCCCTCCCTCCCACCTTTCCTCTGCCCAGATCTGCTCTTATGCCAGCCAAGTTCGACTGGCGCACAAGCACTGCAGTGCGGCCGTCGGCCGGCGCTGTTGGACTGCTGCTGCTGCTAGCAAGGGTGCCAGTCAGCGCCCTCATGTCGGTGCTGGAGCCGTTGAGCCGACGCAAGTGTCCTAGCATCGGCCCAACGGCACCTCTAGGATTGTGCCTCATCTACTCACTCTGAATGGGGTTGCACTCCCTCTGTAAGAACAAGTGCGGAGTCTGGGAGTGCTCCTGGACTCTCAACTCTCTCTGGACAACCAAGTGGCAATGATGGCTGGGAGTGCATTGGCCCAGCTTTGGTGCACCAAATACCTGAGTCGCATACCTGCAACCATACCTGAGTCGTTCAGACCTGGCCACGGTAGTCCATGCATTTGTGACTTCAAGGCTGGACTACTGTAACTCGTTGTATGTGGGGCTACCCTTGTGGATGGTTCAGAAGCTGCAATTAGTGAAAAATTCTGCAGCCTGGGTGATTACTGGGGCTAGACGATTTGACTGCTTCAGCAGCTACACTGGCTGCCCAGTGGCAGTCCTACCATTATGAAGGGGTGGCAAATTCCCCAAGCGCCAAGCTGGTGGAGCGGAGGAGAGCAGCAGTGAGACGGCTCTCCTCTGTGAGAGGCAAGCAAGGTGAGCGGTTTTGGCCTGCTCGCCCTCCCTTGCCTCTGTACCAGTGGCATAGCTACCCATGGGGCAGGAGGGTGCAGCGCCTCAGGTGCCATCTTCAGAGATGAACCCCAAATTCAGAAAATAGCGAGTTTACAGCATAATATGGCCATGCTGTATACTGTTGTATGCAGAATTCCACCCAGAATTCAGTGAAAAAAACAGAGTATCTCTATTCTGTCAAACGTTATGACCAAAAAAGTAAAAATCAAAAATAAAAGTTCTTTTGAAGTTTTTGAATAATACCATCATGCTGTATACCGATGGATGGGGAATTTCACCAAGAACTCAAATGGGGGAAAAACGGAGTGTAATATCTCTATTCTATCAAAAGGTATGGCCAAAAAACTAAAAACTGAAAATAAAACTTCTTTTGAACAAATTGCGATTTTCAAAAATCTCAATTATAAGGAATAATACCATCATGCTGTATACCATTGGATGTGGAAGTTCACCAGGAACTCAATGGGGAAAAATGGAGTGTAATATCTCTATTGTATCAAAAATTATGGCCACAAATGTAAAATCCAAAAATAAAACTTTTGCAAAAATTGCGGTTTTTAAAATCGCGGTTTAAAGGAATAATACCATCATGCTGTATACCGATGCATGGATGCGGAATTTCATCAGGAATTCATCAGGAGTGTAATACCTTAATGCTAGCAAAAGTTATGGCCAAAAAACAAAAAGAAATTGCCATGGGGGGTGGGGTGTAAAAAAATTAAGTAGCCCCAGGTGCAAAATGCCCTACCTATGCCACTGCTCTGTACAGCTCCAAAATGGAGCCTGGCTTGTCGTGGGGGTGCGGCAGAGTGGCGCAAAGCACAGGGAGCCGGTGGAGGGGGCGACACTCCTCGTTCCTTGCCCAGAGGGTGGCCCCTTGGCTGTGTCCACAACTCTGGCTGCGTTTCTGGTCTCGATTCAAGATGATGGGATTCACCTTTAAGGCCCTTCATGCCTTGGGTCCAAGCTACATACAAGACTGCTTTCTCCCATACACCCCAGTCCACCCTCATAGGTCATCTGAAGGGGCTCCTCTATCCCAAGTTAAAGGGATGGCAGCGCAGTGGTGAACCTTCTCTGTAGTAGGGACCACAAATATGGAATTTCCTTCCAAAGGAATTAAGAATTCCCCCCTCCCTTATAGCTTTCCGGAGAGGACTCAAAACATACTTATTTCATCTGGCATTTGGATGATGGGTGGATGGTTGCCGATGGAATAATGCTGCAGCTTGACTGATCTGTTGGACAATTTGTGCCAGATTGATGGCACAGATCCAAGTAGCCTGGATTGGGGGCAGGGGTTAGGATCCGGCCAAAGTGCCTGACTCCTGGGACTTACGTCGGCCCAGTGAACTGTTTGGATTGTGCTGTGAATGACCTGACTGGTCAGTGGGTAACATGCATGGGTAGAATCCGGGCAAACCCTGGTCAAGTGGGCATTCGTTACCCTATACCTTGACATGAGTATCTGCATCAGATGAATTTGATCTGATCTAAAATGTGAGAAGTTTGCGGGGCGGGGGGGGGGGCGGCGGCGGCGGCGGCGGCGGCGGGAATTAAATAAAGATATTGGTTACCATCAGTTGCAAGCAGGCTGATCAGACCTGCCACTTTAGAATTGTGCCCTTTTTCTTTTATGGACTTAGGACTGACACAATGGGAAACGGCTCTCAGTGAGTGCAGCGAAATGGGGCTCTGCCTGCTACTTACATCGCTCTTGCCGCCTTCTTCCTGCAGTATATGTTGCAGAGCGTGTTGCTGTGGTTTGTGACGGTGTAGTAGATTAACAATGCTGCAAAGACCAGACAAAGAACTGACATGAGAAAGCGGAGAAACCGAGGACCTTCCGCTCCCCCTGAGGTCTCTGAAGAGAGAGAGGCTGCTTCCCAGTCCATCACCATCTCCTTCTTCGTCGAGCACCTGGTTGGGGGGGGGGCAAGAACCTGTTACACAAATGGGAAGAGAAGAAGACATTGAGGATGAATCAGGACGTCTGGCCTTTCTTGTGAATTCATAGGTTGTTATTTTTCAGTTACAGACTGCCGCATACATTCTATTGCCGTTTGAGTCTTGGGGGATGCCCCAGATTTGGGGGTTACTGTTCACTAAGGGGAAGTTTTTGCAGGAAGGCTTCCTTCTCTCTAGGCTCTCTCTAGGCTCTCTAACTTTGGGTGGTGGCAGGGAGAGCTTCCTTTTCCCTGTTCACTCCCAGTTAAAAGGGCGAATGACCAGGGAATTCGGTGTTCAGCATTGACTGCTAGGTGCGTCACCTGCCAGGCCCTTCTCCATTCACTACCCTGTGTGAGCAGACCTAGGGTTTGAGCCAGAGTAGTTCGGGGAACCCTCCTTCATGCTCCTCAATCTAGGCCAAAAAGCTAGTTCTTACAGTCAGAAGAGAACACAAGCGGACAGGTTCCGTGCCCCCTTCTTGGGTGAGGTTTTGGCAGACCCTGCAAAGAGACTCCTCCTAGGTCAGACCAGTGTTAATGACCGCACTCCTCCACTGATTTGTACGGTCACTATGCCAACACTGCTCATTCACCCGCACACGCGTGTTTTATGCGAGTCATGCATACACGAATAACTGAAGTTGGGGAAATTAGCTAGCGAGAGGTCAAACTCAGCAGTGTGCCAGTTTTGGGATAGTTGATGTGGATGAGCGGTGCAAACAACCTCAAAGTGCCTCAAAATTAGGCTAACACAGTAACCATGACATAGAGCTTTTTCAAAGAAAATATTTATTAAGAAATATAGATGACAAATAAAAGGCACATTTAATGTACTTTTGCCTAGAAGATTGGTTACAGAGCTTTAAACGTACTTGCAAACAACAGTATTCGGACAGCAGGAATTAGTTGGGGAGAGAGAGAGAGAGAGAGAGAGAGAGAGAGAGAGAGAGAGAGAGAGAGAGATTCAGAAGGAAAAGTGTGTGTGTGGGGCGGGGGAATACTACCTATCCTATTCAGCTGGTCAGGGTTGCAAGGTCCTTGTAGGCAGCACAGGCAGGGATGCAAGATTCCAGGATTCAGAAGACGGAGCAAAAGCAGTCCTTGGTAGGGCCCGAGATGGAGGAGGCTTCCTTACTGGAACAGAAGCCTCCAAAAACGCAGCAGGGCCACTCCAGCTAGTTTCTGAACTCCTTCTCTTCTCCGTCTCCCTCCTTCTTCTCCTCTAAAATTTTGCTTCCAGAGCAGGGGTAGATATACCCAATTTGCATAAAGGAAACAAAACATTTCTAAGAAAACAAAAGGTGGTTGGAGCTGCTTCTTTAGTGATGCGCCCGGAAATTCCTGCCTTGATTGGATCGGGTGGGCTCCTGATGGCTCACCCATCAAAACGTTCCTGCTGAACAACGGGGTAGCAGCAGGGTGTGTGCTGCTTCCGATTCAAGTTGGGAGACTTCTCGGCAGAGTCTGAAAAGAATTGCTTGAGTTAGGCTCATAGGAACTTGATTTGATATTTAGGCAGGACTCAACCTTGCATACTTCTTTTGTCAGAGACCCAGATTTGCATTGCAAGGCCCTGAGGGGAAAGGAGACTTACAGATGTCCCTTGCACCAATTCTTAATAGCTTTAACTGTCAGGATGAGACCCAAAACGGAGTCAGGCCTGTACACGTGTTTGGGAAAGGGAGGGTGTCCGCAACACCAGGGCTCCTCTTTCCTCCCACACTGAGGTTTTTCCCTTACCTAAGAGTGGTAGACCAACCAGATACCCCAGAAGATGGTGAGGAAACAAGAGCTGTGGCAGCCCTGCAACAAAATCAGAGTACAGCATGCCCATTACAAGCACAAACATGATGTTACTTTGCAATCAAAGAACAAGAGCTGCTGTGTCCATTTCTCGACCAGACTCGGATTGCAATCGTAACCTGGAGTTAGGCCGGCACAGTTAGGCCAGCAAAGTTCAGCCGGCACAAGGGGCACCGTAAAGTATGTTTGGACCACTCTCAGAGTCAGGGGGGATGGGACACGTCTGTGTGCTGGCGTCTTTGACTCTGAAGGTGGTCCAAACATACTTTACGGTGCCCCTTGTGCCGGCTGAACTTTGTTGGCTTAACTGCACCAGCCTAACTCCAGGTTAGGATATCTCAAACTCTCCTTGGAAAAACCTCTGACATCACAAAGAGCCTAGCCTTGATTGGCTCAGGAACCTTTATGATGAAACACAGCAGACTTCACAATTAGGTAGGAGCATCACACCCAGCTATAATCTCTTCCCTATTCTGAGCATGGGGGTGGGATTACTGGAGGCCCAGACACACATGTACCCTTTACAAGTACTTTTCCTTCCAAGGTTATTGTCTTTCAGCAGGGGTGGCCAACCCACAGTAGGTCACATGTCACTTTTTAATATAGAGAATCTTGAACTGTCACTCCACCTTACCCTTACTTTTGTGCTAGAAAGTGCCAGAAAGTACAAGGAACACATGAGTGCTGTTGCCTGTTTGGGGCTTTCCAAAGACACCTGGCTGATTGCCGGAAAGTTGGCCTGCATGGACCTTCAGTCTGGCCCAGCAGAACTTGTTCCAAAGCTCATAGAATATGGATTCATTGCCCTTCTGCACAGCCCAGTTCCCTCTGTTTTATCTGCCATTGCTGGGGGCTGGGGCAAAAATCTTTTCCGGCTGCTCCCATGCAGGTATGCAGCTCTACACCCTAGATTTGTATTGTAATCTTGTGGCTTTTTATTTGTAACTTATATGACAAGAATCACATTGATTGGGATAGCTGTAACTCAGTGAAAAACCTATTCTGTTGAGATTGTCAGTGCTAGGGTGATTTTATCAAGTTTTCTTAAGTTTTAAATTTATCTGTAATTTTAAAATTTAAGGCCCCTTTATAATATATGTTACAGGCCCCGCAGTAGCTTAATCCAGCCCTGATTGCATGCATAGCACCTGTTCATATGTGTGATTCTCCATTCATCTATGATTGCACACATGGACATTAACTTCTGCACACGCAGAGCCCCTAGCTGGATTGAAGGTAATGTCTGATCTGTCCTAACTGAGGCTATGCTTCATCTTTGTGTGTTCTTTCTTTCTTTTGGTGCCTGTTGAATTCCCACCCTTTATTTTCTTCCCCTTGCATGTTTTATTGGCATAGTGTAACATTTATTTACTTCTGATCATAACAAGTCAGTATAATTTATACATTTTTGTTATGTGTATATATTTATATTTTTTATATATTTATATTTTATATATATGTATTTTTATATATGTATAAACAATGTTGTATGTTTATTTTTTGTTTATAATAACATAGTGCGTTCATATATAGCATTTTTGAAGATTGCATGGTCAGACGGAATCCTTTGTATGCTGAATCCTTTCTGTTGCTGTCATCAGCAGAACGATCAATAACGAAATAACAACTTGGGAATAGTCAGACGCTGGTCTCAGACTCAGAACTGGCCAGCCAGCTGCTGTGAGGTTTGCCAAACACATGTTGGAGAAGGACGGCTGACTGACTTTCCCGGAACTTGCAAAGATGCACATCTTCTGATACAGATGTGAAGCATTCTCCTTTGGCGGACCTGGCATCAGTGGAAAGAGTAGTGAGAGTGGAGTTCAAGAATGTGGGGCCCATTAATAGTTTGCATATGTCCTGCATCAAAGGATTGCTTCTTCTTCTTCTTTTGAACGCTCATTACAGCTTTGTCCCAAGCTTCCTTTGAGGCGCCTTGGGAAGTGTTCTAGGTTGTCACCTTCTCATTTTTATCCTCACAGCAACTTGGTGAGAAAGGATGGAGTGGCAGAGGGCCCAATCCCAAATCCAGGAACCCCTCTCCCACCAGTGCAGCTGGGCCAGAGGCATATTCGCCCCCCTAGGAATCCGGAGTTGCTCCCTTTAACCCTCTGAGTGCTGGCCAACCAAGAAGAAAAGCTCTTTGCAGAGGAATTGGGAGGGAGGAGGAGGGAGAGTGAAGTGGGCGGAGTCAGCCCTAATTTTAACTAGTGGAACTGAGTTCCCCCGCATTCCCCCTGCATGACATCACTGATATTAGGGCTTTTCCTTACCCCAGGCATGCTGCATGACGTCACACATTGTGTGACGCGGGGGTTCCAGCAGTGGCTGCCACCCCCCCCCAAATGGCATGTTCCCCTCGCTCCCCGATGCAGGGAGCAAAGGAAACGGACGAGCAGCTCCAAGGAGGGCCAGGTGACTTCACCCCAGCCGGCCCTGGAGGTGCCCAAGGAGGTGGCGCATTCCCCTCGTTCTCCGGCTCAGGAAGCGAAAGGAACATGCAGGCGCTAGCAGTGGCGAACTGGATGTGAGGGTGGGTGGGTGGGTGGCTGGCCAAAATGCGCTCTGCGTTTTCCCGCCCGCTGTGCCCACCCCCGCAACTGGCGCCCACTGCCCCTGCATTGCCTCACGGCACCCTGCATCCTCCTCGGAGCTGTGCTAACAGAGCACATGCTGCATCCAGATGCTCCCTCACCCTGAGGAGGCTTCAACACGCCGAAACTCCCTCATGAAGTTGGCACCACTGCATTGCTGTGCAGGACCTTACGGTGGATTGGTCTGGTCTGCCTGTGATCTCCTTTGGCTGACGGTGAACCAGTGATGTCATTCAGGGGGAACGGACCAGAACGGGCGTTCCGGATCCTAACGGGCTCCGTGGCTGGTTCCAAGTTCCCGACAAGTGCCAATCAAAAGTGAGTTCCTGTTCCTAAATCATTTGAATGACACCACTGCGGTGAACCCTTTCTTGGAAGCGGGATCAGGTTGAAGCCGGAGCCTTCTTTCAAGGTTGCTACCAGACGATCAGGCCCCAGGCTCTTGCGGCACCTCATGTCTTGCTCCGCTTTCTAGCCTCTTGGTTCTGGGGAAGAAGGAATGCAGCCGGGTCCCCAAATATAAGGAGCCTCAGCATATGCTCCTTTGAAGCAGGCACATGGATCCGGAAGAAGCTCTTGGGGTGGAATTGGTAGCCAAGAGTGACCAGGAGTAAGAGCCAATCAGACCCTTGTCTCTCCTGAACATTTGGCAGCCCCATGTAGCAACAGAGTGCAGGGAGAGCTGTGAAAACAGGGCGTGACGTGCTGGGTTGATGAGCTGCCCCCGGAGAGGAAGAGAGAGGCCTTTCTTTTCCAACTGCGGCAAGGAATTTCGACGGATGGTCCAGCGCTGGCTCTGTCCCTCCGGACTACGAGAGGAGAACGATGGGGAGTGGGGAGCCTCCCCACTATATGCTAGTGAAATAAACAGGCCATTAATCATTGTGCTGCCTCCTGTCCTCATTTCCCTCCTCCTGTTTCTGAACTACGATACAACCAGTCAGCGATGCCAAGGGTTGGGCAGTGGAGTTCCCACAGTGCAGAAAGTAATGTTTAAAGAATAGTCAGTGTGCCGTGCTGGATTAGTCCAAGAGTCCACCTAGTGGCCTGCTTTGGATGCTGCAGGGAATATAACCAAAGAAATTAGACAAAAAAAACCCCTCTCCTCCTCTGCCCTGCTTCCTCAAGTTCTTTCCCAGGCAACAGGAGAAAAGTAGTTATATTCTCTCACTCATGCAACTTATAAAGATACAGAAACCCACTCTGTCTGAACTGGGCACATAAAATTTACCTGTCTGCCAGTCTTGGATTAACTTCATCATGGGAACGAGAAGGTTGAATACTTAACAAGGTTACCCAACCATGTTTAGCTGCCTTGTGAATATGCCTGGTCTGGTGAGATTATACAAAGCCTGATGTAATATTCCAACCAGATGTAATATTCAAAAGCCTGTCAGAGGCTTCAAAGCTCTTTTGGGGGGATACATGCTGTTGCGTGAGGCTCCAGAAGGACCAGGTAGGTCGGGGGTGGCAATCTTGGTGGGGTGGTGGTGGTAGCAGTCTTGGGGTGTGTGTGTGCAGCAGGCTGAGGTTCTGGCCTTGGTTGGCAAATGGGACAGGTCAGCGACTGTGCTGCACATAGCCTGATCTACCATCAGTTTTGCAAACCACTACAAATTGGGTCATGGCCCACTGGTAGGTCACGGGCCCGTAGTTTGGGAGCAAAATCCTGCAAGGCCCTACAGTGTGTTGTGGAGCTTTTTGTACTGGGCTAATGTGCTACACATCCCTGAATACAGGGATGCCTCTGGCTTCTCAACCACTCAAAAAGACGCTCCTGGGATCTCCTTAAGGAGCTGCTTCATTGAACAGATTTGATTCCGCAAAACCAGGGCAGCTGTTAGCTCCAAGTGAGGCTTCCAGTTACTTGGAAAACGGGTTGTTCTTAATGCATGTTTCTAGTGCCAAGAAATGATCAGAGCTGGATTTTTTTTCTAATTGCCTATGTATTTCACAATAGCAGTATGTGTAATTCCTGGCATGCTGACCCAAATGTAATGATTGCACAAATAATATTTATTCATGGGGGAACATTTGCTTGTTACATCAGGAAGACTTAATGGAAATCTGTAATAAAAATGGGAGAAAATGTAGCCTTTTATGATGTGTAATTCAAATTGCTTGGTTGTAAACACTAGCTTATTCATTTGGATACATGTCACTGCTTAGATTGTTTATGTAATGACTGTCATAGCTATCATGACACCAAATAAAGTGGTCACCACATCCACAAGGGTCAGGAAATCCCACAAGAGGATAAATGGCACTTTCCAGTATCAGAAGGCAGCTGCCTCCTGGTTTTCAGTCTTGAGTTACACTTTTTTGAAATAGCGCAATTTGCAAATTCATACTAAAAGCCTAATTTATGTGGGCAATTTTTGAAATACTGTGGTCAATCATTTCCTTGCAAAGATACAAAGATGTTTTGTGACATTTGCCAGTTTTCAAATGCAATTGATTAGCAGCTAAATTAGCTGCTAATGAGCAACTCGGCAAGATGCTGGCAGCTGCTAGGTCAGTGATGGCTAACCTTTTGGATTTGCTGTGACAAAAATGCCTCACTTGACTTTACTGGTGTGTCACTCCCCACCCCCAACAAAAGAGAAACAATGATTTACTTATTCATTTATTTTTTTAAAAAAAATACAGCCTGGTTATGTGTGGGGCTATGCAGTATATAAAGAAACACCAAATCATTACAAAAATGAAATACTAGTAAAACAAACTCAGTTGTTGTTGGGTGTTGGTGAACTCCGGTGTGTCACCCAAAACGTTGTGGTGTGTCACCTTTGACACATGTGTCATAGGTTCGTCATCACTGTGCTTGGTGGTGATGGGGTTCTCCTCTAAGCCAGAAGATTAAAAAAAAGAGAGAGAAGATGTGTTCACAGAGCTGCCACTTACCGGCATCTTTGTCTTCATTTCTTTCTTAGCCATCAACATCAGTAGCCGCTCCCAGTCCCACCAGTCTCCTTCTCAACTCTCCCCTTATGCCAGTGATGGTGAACCTTTTGGGCTCCATGTGTCAAACACCCTGAAAATACTTGACTCTGCTGGCATCCCCACCCCCACCCAAAGAGAAACAATTTTATATATATATTCCATTATTTAAAAAAAAAAATAGTTGAACCATGTATGGTGCTATGTAATACATAAAGAAATGTGAATCCTAACCAACATTCCAGCACTGGGATAAGGGCAATGCAGCTCTCAAGTGAGGGAACAAGCATTCCCTTACCTTGAGGAGGCCTCTGTGACTGCCCCCCCCCAACTGCAGGATGCAGCACATGCCCCATTGGCACAGCTATGAGCGCAATCCTAACCAGGATTTAGGCCGGCACAGTTAGGCCAGCAAAGTTTGGCTGGCACAAAGGCCACCACAAAATGCGCTTGGATCACTCTTGGAATCAAGGAGGATGATGCATGTCTGTGTGCCTGTGTGACTACTCTGACTCCAAGAGTAGTCCAAACATACTTTACGGTATCCTTTGTGCTGGCCAAACTTTGCTAACCTAACTGTGCCAATCTAACTCCAGGTTAGGATTGCGCCCTATGTCAGTGCTGGAAGGTTAGTTATGATTGTGCTCACACTTACATAAATGAAATACAAGTAAAACAAACTCAGTTTTTGTTGTGTGTTGGTGAATGCTGGTGTGTCATCTTTGGCACATGGCAAGCAGAACTGATCAGTCTTAGGTGTAAGTGTTCAATGACTGTTCCCATAAACCATATCATTCACACTGGTTCCTATGGGGAAAGTACTTTTAATGTGTTTTTAATATATGTGCAGATTTCTGAGAATACAACCCCTGCATAAAATGAGAGGTGCCAGTAGTTCCAAACCCATGAAGTGCGCAGCTGTTCTTGCCTAATAGCCTGCATACTGCCAAAACCTGGCCTTAAAGGCCATTTCCTTCCCAGCCCTCAAAGATGCTTGTCACCATACGCAAGAACCATCTATCAAGACTTTCTGGGGGAGAGAGGAAGAATACCAACGCTCTTGATCATTTTAATGATTGTTGTGAAAACAACTACACCGAAACTTGGTACCCCCATTTTGGAACATAAGTGTATAACTTCCCACTTGATAGATCCAAGATGCAAAGGTATGAGTCCAACCCAAGACTGAAATCAAAACATAAGAACATAAGAAGAGCCCTGCTGGAGCAGGCCAAAGGCTCATCTAGTCCAGCCTCCTGTATCTCACAGCGGCCCACCAGGTGCCCCAGGGAGGCATGAGACACAAGACGCTTGCATCTTGTTGCCACTCCTTTGCACCCAGTACTCTGAAGTAGCCTACTACTAATGTAAGGAGGTTGCACAATCCATCATGGCCTATAGCCCACGATGGACTTTTCTTCCAGAAATCCGTCCAAACCCTTCTTAAAGGCATCTAGACCAGATGCCATCACCACCTCCTGTGGCAAAGAGTTCCACGGACCAACCACCCGCTGGGTAAAAAAGTACTTCCTTTTATCTGTTCTAACTCTCCCAACCCTCAGCTTTAGCGGATGCCCCCTGGTTCTGCTGTTTTGAGAGAGGGAAAAGAACATCCCTCTATCGACTCTATCCCTTCCGTGCATTATTTTGTATGTCTCAATCATGTCCCCACTCAGGCGCCTTTTTTCTAGGCTGAAGAGCCCCAAACGCTGCAGTCTTTCTTCATAAGGGAGGTGCCCCAGCCCCGTAATCATTTTTGTCGCTCTCTTCTGCACCTTTTCCAGCTCCACTATGTCCTTTTTGAAATGCAGCGACCAGAACTGCACACAATATTCCAAGTGCGGCCTTACCATCAATTTGTACAATGGAATGATAATATTGGCTGTTTTATTCTCAACCCCTTTTTTAATGACCCCAAGCATGGAATTGGCCTTCTTAATTGCTGCAGCACACTGGGTCGATATCTTCATTGAATTGTCCACCAGCACCCCAAGATCTCTCTCTTGAGCTGTCACAGACAGCTCAGAACTCATAAGCCTATAGGCGAAGTTTTGGTTTTTTGCCCCAATGTGCATCACTTTACACTTGTCTACATTGAAACGCATCTGCCATTTGGCTGCCCATTCCTCCAACATGGAGAGATCCTTCTGGAGCTCTTCACGATCCCTTCTGGTCTTCACCACCCGGAAAAGTTTTGTGTCATCCGCAAACTTGGCCACCTCGCTGCTTATCCCTGTCTCCAGGTCATTTATGAACAAGTTGAAAAGCACCGGCCCCAAGACAGATCTTTGCGGTATACACTTCTGCTGGGCCTCTACTACTGTTATTTTAAACAGCTTCCACACAGCCTGGAAACTGAAAACCTTCAGTGACTTTTTAATAACATTGTCTTTTTTTCTTTTAGGGCCCAATTCTATGGTGCCGGTGGCATGCTTGTACCGTAAGACACTTTAACGCTAGCACTAGTGTCACAGCACTGGTGCCGACACAGTGTCAGTTGACACTGCACCTCAGTATGGGGAAGATGACGCCACGGCGCTGGTGGGCCAGTGGAGCAGCTTTTCAAGGTGGGAGGGGGGAGAGGGGGCAGAACTGGACTGACAAAGTGCACCCTGGACTGGGGCTGTGAGGGGGTTGGAGATGGTGGCAGACTCTGCTGCTGAATCCCTCATGAGCCATGGAGCCCTACATGGGCCTCCTTGGCTCTGCACCTGCTAAATAGAGGGTGCAGCTCTGAGGAAGCCCATTGGGGCCACATGGGGTGAGGTAACAAACATTACCTTGCCAGAGGATCTCTGGCAGTTCCCCCAGCCCTATAGGATACAGCGGTGGCCACTTCAGTGCTGCTGGAGCCCTGGGTTTAGGATTGGGCTGTTAGTTGGCAATTCCTAACTTTTGAGGGATATCAAATGAACTTCCACTTGCAAGCCTGGTGGCCCAAAGTTGTGTGGAGAAAGTGGAACTGTTGCATCAGCACTAAATTGGATAGGATTAGGCCCTAGGTGACCTTTTGATGCTATGATCCACCCCACCTCCCAGTAAATTATTCCATGTTAATTTAGCACAAATATGTACTACCTTGCAAGATGTAACAGAGAATTGGCCTGGAAGCATACTCTGAGGTACTTTCAAATGCCATTTGATAGCTGATATCAATCTTCTGTTTGTGGAGAGGCTGCCATCATGTGGTCAAGCTGATACTTATCACAAAATTGTCTTCCATCATCTGTGTCTTTGTCATTTCATGGGGGGGGGGGAAGAGTCTTCTTGCACTGCAATTCTATGCATATCTTTTCGGAAGCCTCATTTAATTTAGTCCAATGGGACATTGCCAGGTGCGTATGTGATTGAATCCTTGATTATCTTATTTTCAAATGAAATGGAAAAATGAACCAGTTTTCTCCAGTGTTGACGTTTATAGGACTGAATAAATATTTCCCTATTCCTATATGGCACACTAGTGTCAAAGCAGGTCCACTGGAATTTTCCACCTAGGATAGAGCCATGATCCAAAGAAAGCTAACTGTTAATTTCATTTAAATTAATGGAACAAGTTAGTAATGCCAACTACATTTTCTGCGTACTGTGGCCAAAGTGCCTGATTTTCAACTTTTTACTTGAAATAGGAAGCTTTTAAGAGTTGCTTGCCTACAGCGATGAGTGCCAATATTAACTGGCAGTTGTGCTTTTACAAACAAAATATGCAAGACCATTCAGGGTAAAGTTGGTTGTGAATTTTATATTTTAAAATATTAATAATACTTATTTTTATTTTCCTCTATATAACTATTATCCTCTAATTCTGGTAGCATTATCGAGTCCTCAGCAATCAAAAGCATGACACATCTTGCTAATTCATTCTAGGAAAAGGGATGGCAAACCAGGGGAGCTGTTGAATCCTCCCTTGCCCCCCCCCCCCGCCCCAGATTAGTTAGGTCGGCTGCTATAATGCTTTCCAATTGTGTTAGTGTCATCACTAGTGTTAAACTCCTCAAGCCCTTAACAAAAGGTACCCTAAACAGAAATCTTCTGTTTAAACAGAAAAAGAAATCATCATACGTACTCATTTCAGCTCTGATTCTTAAAAATAAACAAATGCAAGTGAGCAGATTCAACTTTGACTTGTAGGGATTTAGAACTCAAAAATTACTTGAGCTGTCCATCCTCCTTACCCCTTTTCTCCACAAGCTCCCCTCCTTGTTAATTTGGCATGTGTATCTACATCGACCACCTGTACTATTAATATACCTTTTGCAGCACATTAGAGCCCAATCCTATCCAATTTTCCAGCACAGGTGCAGTTGCAATGGGAACAAATGTTCCCTTGCCTGGAGGTGGCCTCCATAACTGCTCCCCTCCCCCTACTGCAGGATGCAGTGCATGTCTTGTTGGCAAGTCAGCACCAATGCGGGAAAGTTGGATAGGATTTGGCCCCTATTCTCTAAATCCAAGCCTGATCCACCACTCATGGAATGAATGGTTTTCCAAGGAACACATTTTATTTAATTTTCAGCTGAGTTAACCACCTTTAGGTGGAAATGTCTACACAGAAAAGGAAGCAGCCCGTGACACTCCCCGAACTCTCACCTTTTTCCTTCTCCATTTTATCCTCAAGCACATAACTGCCCATGAGAGAACTCAGAGAGCGCGCCAAGGGAGCGGTGTATACCAAAGAGTTTAGAATAACAGGAGATGACATGCCTTAAGAATTAATAGGAGCGAATTGAAGCCAGGGGGCGGGCTTAGCGGCCATGTTGGCGTACTCAAAACAATCCTTATTCCAAGCATTTCAGATTGCTTTGCTCGTACTGTTTAGGACTGAATAGTTTCCTCCTGAAATAAAAACTCACGAAAATAAAAATGTGTGATTGTGTAGAAACATTATTGGTAATCTTATTATGATTTAATATGCACTTACAAGGTTAAATGCCTCATAATTATATTACTGAACATACCTGACGAAATGCTACTTGCTGTCTATTTAAACTCGGATTGCACTGTTTTGACAGACTTATTTTTTGAAATCTACACAAGCAGAAATAAAGTGTGAACGGGAAGGAAAGAAAAAAATGGGAGGGTGGGCAAAAATTAGATAAATATATAGGAAAATTACATTTAAATCTCTTCATAACACAAGTAGTTGTCAATATGAGAGGAATTCTTTTTTACTTCTAGGCTATTAAGAGTATTTTTTTAAACTTCTACACTCATCCCCCCCCCATAAAACAAATTCTGTTAATGTTCAGAATTTTGAAAATATTACCGTAGAAAATGGAAGGCGGGAAAAAACGTGTAAACGGGAAGGGGGAAAAAGGGGGGGATATTTTTTTTTCCTTCTAGACCATTAACAGTGGGTGTCAGAAAATGGTGAATAAGACTGCTAGGAACAACAAGAAATTACACAGCTTCAAAACTAATGCACTCACTGTTTCAGCTAACGGTAGTTTTATTGAACCGACGTAATGTGAATACATGAATCTTTCCGTGGAAATTAAATCCCATTTTTCGTTCAGTGATTCGCACCCCCGTATTTAGAACACGCAGGCATGCTTAAAGAGGTTGAAATTAACTTTTACACGCGTGCAGGGAGATTTTTATTCGTGAATTCGCGGCAATCCTCCTCCTTGGCGGGAAAGATCTGAGTCAGCCATGTTTGTATATCCATGGCGTCAAGAAAATGACGTCATGTCGTCTCCTGTTATTCTAAACTGCTTGGTGTATACATACTGTATGTAGAACGCCCTGAAGCCCCGCCCACAGAAGAATCAAGCCCAGAACGGAAAGTACCGGAAATATCTGAAGAATCCATCCGGTCTGCCGTGACTTTTCTCGCGCCTTCACGACTTTTCTTTCAAGGTTTTCCTTTCCGTTAAGTGAGCATGCGTCAGACTTGACGTTCTTTGTTCAAGAACTTAGGAGTCGCAGGGCGATGACGTTGAATGCTAGGCGGCGCTGTGACTCTGAGGGGTGGGGGAATGTCCTGTTGTGGTAGGCGACTGTGGTGGGGGACGTGGGCTTGGAGTTTCCAGCGGCTGGAGGAGGTGCTGGGTGGTTGCGGGCGCCTGGGCTGGTCATGGCGCTGAGGCCTGACCCAGGGGGAAGATGAATAAAGGCTGGCTGGAGCTGGAGAGCGACCCCGGTGAGTGCCGGAGCTCTTGGGCCGGCGGGGCAGCTGCGAGTGAAGGCCCGAGGAGTGGAAGGGAAGAGGACCCAGGCACTGTGAGAGGCGGGACGGGGTGGCGGAGACCTTGAGGCGTGCAGGTTTATGGGGGAGGTGGCTTCCCCCCCCCCCCGCCGGCGAATGTTGCGAAGCCAAGTGGAGAACCGAGAGAGCGATGGGGAGGGAGCTGAAGAGGCTGACGGGGCCAGCCATCGGTTTGCTAAAAGGGATGATTAAAGGGTTGTTTTTGGAGGCAGTGGATTGTTAGCATGGAGCTCTGAGTAAAAGTCCGCCTTTAAGGGGAGTTGTAGATAGAAAACTGGGAAAGAGCTAGTGTAGTGTTGACCAATTAATTGCCAGGATACTCTGAGTTTTGTATGGTTTTGGATTTGGAGACTTTGCTGTCAGTTTTCAGATTCACACTGATCTGTGTACAGGCATGCCCTATACCTGTAGGGGTTCTGTTCCAGATCCCCCACCCCGGATACCTGAAACTGTATAATGGGAATACCTTTTTAAGATAGGGGAACGTCAGTGGTTTTGCTGCAACAAGGTAAAAAAAGGAGATTTGTTTAATATTCACCTTTTTTTTTTTAAAATAGGCATCCCAGTATCCATGGTATCTGTGGATATCTGAAACAGTGGATACCGAATCAGTGGATGCAGGGGCACACTTGTACATGTTTATTGCTCATCAAATTAGAGTCCTGTATCCTCATTATGATAGGATGCATTCAGTCCCATGTGTTTGTCCTGCCACAAACCCATCTGTCTGTGTGTCTTCAAGAAGACTCCACATATTTCATATTAAACTTTGAGAGTGGGGTTCAGAAACACATTGAATGCCAACATGTTGTGCGAAATGCCATGTAAAGGTGCAGAATATTACTTTGAAGATCTAGAAAACTACAATATAGTTGGCGTTGTTTTTTCAATAGGCACTTTCCATAAAAATAATTGCAGTGCCAACATTTATTCACAATTATATTCTGACTACCATGGTAGGACTTTAAGCGGCATGGCTTACATGTCACTAAATTAGGAGAATCTTTAAGTCTTCAACGGATTAACATGCTATTTAACACCTGTCTCTTATCTGAACTTTCAACCAAGAGCTGCAGAGAGTCTATTTTCTATAATAATGATCATCATGAGGTGCGAAGCTGAGTTTGTAGAAGAATCTGCCTCTTTCCATATACCCAAGTTTTCAGGAAAAAGGGGAGATGCACTTGCCCTAATTATGCACTTAGGGCAGTGCATAGAATGTACTGTATATCTAAAAATAAAAGCCACTGCAATTAGTAGAACTTGCTTCTGAATAAATACTGTCAGGACTGGGCTATAAGACTTGGCGGTGGTGGGAAGACTTATTCTTTGTTGCTGTCTGTAATTTTGGAAGTCTGGCAAGATTCAGTTACCACTCTGACATACACATGCAAGCATATATTCTTACTGAGAAAACAGAGCTCCTCTGGCCTTTCAAAGAAAGGATCCTCCATACATGCTGTCTGTCCCAGCTCAAATGACTGAAAGAGGGAGGGGTAAGATTTTATAGGTGTCTGTTTCCTTCCTACTCGTGCACTCTAAACTGCCCCCAGTCAGCTCCTCCACATGCATCTCAAATTCAAATAAATGAACAATGTTTGAAGTTCAGAGAGTTTGCTTGTGGCTGACTTTTAAGCTCAATAGCTTCCTCAGATACCTTTTGCCATGTTCTTTCCACCCCCATCCTCTCCCATCTCACCTCACATGCTGAGACTGAGGGAAAGGGCCACATGGTACTTCCAAGGTCATCCACTCTTACTTCTTTGTGCTCATTCTCTGAATGTGCACATGCTGCTGAGACCAGGATTCAGCTGGGTCATTGCTCAGGAGTCTCTGCTGAGCTCATGGGTGATTGACATGTGAGGACAACTGCCTGCCTTGTCCCTTATTGATTGTGCCTGGCCAGGAATTATGGGACTGGAATTACCACAAATGGAAGACTTTTGCCGGATGGTGGGCAAAAATAGCACGGTAACACACATGCTGCATTAAGACAGGAAAAAGACAAGAAGAACAGCCAGTATTTGGTTTTTTTTTTTAAAAAGGTGGATCCGTGTGTGGTGCTGCTTCTTGTACTGTAAACCCAGGGAACTCCTTTTCTTGCCTGTGTTGTAAACTGGCCCTGATTGTTCAGTTAGTTGAAATAGTGCACTTCTGAATTCTGCATGAAGGTATTCAACAATACTCTCTAACAGCAGAATTTCAAATCTTGCTTGAATGTTTAGCATTTGTGGTGAGCCAGCTAGACTGAAATGATTGGCAATGTTTTCTGTAGAATACGTGTTCTGTTCAGCAAGTAATAATCTGACTCATGTTTCTTTGCAGGGCTGTTCACACTCTTAGTAGAGGATTTTGGTGAGTATAGAAGTAATCTATAAATCTATTGTCACACCACCTGCAGAACTTCCACATGCTAAGTCCTACCATATCTTTTTGTAGGTGTTAAGGGGGTTCAAGTTGAAGAAATCTATGACCTACAGAGCAAATGCCAAGGGTGAGTTACCAACAGTTACATTGACTAGAAAAAAAACAATCACTATGTTTATAATCACACAAATATCTGTTTTGAAAAAACTGGAAATGTGTTCCAATCACAAAATGGATATTTTGCTATTGGAACACATTTCCAGTTTTTTCAAAACAGATATTTGTGTGATTATAAACATTGAAGAGTCCTACAGAGGAGGCTCTGGGCCTCCCAGGCCCTACCCAAGGCCAATGTGACCCCCCAGATATGTGAAAAAAACAAAACCTGCCGTGCTTGTGGCATTGCGATTGCTGCAGCACTGTTGGGACACCTTCCCCAGTTCCCGCCTCTGCCAGCACTTACTTGTGGTCCCAAAATCTGAGTAGGACTTGGGGAAAGTAAGGGAAGTTGTAATGGGAATTCATGAAGTGGTGGGCTTGAGTTGGTTTAGTGTTTCTTACTAACTGTTGTGCAAATTAATGAGACCCTTGGGGTGACAAATGGATGTGATTGACTGTAGGAACATTGAGAAGTACAGTAATACTTCCCATACTGTTGCTTCCTTTAATGCTGATGTGTTACAGCACTCTGTGTCCTGGTGTCACTGATAGGTATTGTAGCTGATGGGAGCAGTGCATTCTGGGAAGCGCTAGTCCAATCAGCACCAGTTTCCTGCTTTATCTTTAAAGATGTCTCTTCTAGTGCTGTTTCACATAGCGAACAATTTTCTGGGAACATACTCCCTTGTTATAGGAAGTATTACTGAACTTCAAATCTGCAAACATTACACTGAGATCTCCACCCTTTTCTCCAGACCAGTCTATGGATTCATCTTCCTCTTCAAATGGATTGAAGAGCGCCGGTCTCGACGGAAAGTTTCTACGCTGGTTGATGAGACATCAGTGATTGATGATGACATTGTCAATAACATGTTCTTTGCTCACCAGGTATGGATAAAGAAAGAAGGGTGCCCCCGTGAGGTAGAGCCCAGGCTTAATGTGAGCCGATCTCATCTGTAGTATTGAAAACAATTCCCTAGAGTCAGTTCCACAATATGTGTATTGTTAAAGAAGAGTATTGAGCATATGGCAAGTGCCTTTTTGTCATCACTACCACCCTTGTTGTATTTGAGATAAGGGGCATGACCTTGGGTAGAGGACATGACTCTAGGCAAACTTGAGCTTTGGCACTTCTTGTTTCAGAGTTTAGGTACTGAGTAGAGCATCCTCATAGTTGGAGTTGGGGAGTACCTTCTCCAATGCATTCAGACTCACTTGCAGCTGGTTATGGGTGATTCATCCATCCCCATGTCTTGTTTTTAACATCTGTTCATGCTGTTTAAGTATGGTCAGAGTTGGCAGCCATAAAGTTCTCTGCTGCACGGTCCATGCACCCACCAGCCCTGCAAAGATCAACCAATGCAAGTCAGAGCATAGGAGCAACAGCATCACACTATTGTCAGAGTAGGATTGCCACAGAAAGATCACCCAGGATTGCCACAGAAAGATCTTCATGTCAAGGAGTCAACTGATGGTGGAATTCTCCACCCACTGCATTGACTGCCCTATCCCACTAGCAGTCCTGTTGGATGATGAGTGGAGAGCATGCAGGGAGGCAAAATTAGAAAGCAATTCCTTAGTCAAAGGAGCATCTTTAGAATATTTCAGCACATGAAATAGAGCAGGACAGTCTGTGATGCTAAAAGATGCAGCTCATTTTCATATTTTAGTATATAGCTGCAGCTGCATATTCCTCGGCAGCACTTCCATCTACAGTAGAAAAGATGTTGGAAAATGCCATACTGTGACTAGATTGAGGGTGCAATCCTAAACTGAGTTAGGCCAGCATAAGCTAAGCCAGCAAGGCTTCACTGGTGCAAGGAACACTGTAAAGTATGTTTGGACCACTCTTGGAGTCAGAGAGGCCAGCACACAGACATGCACCATCCTCCCGGACTCTGAGAGTAGTCTAAATGCTTTATGGTGGCCCTTGTGCTGGCCAAACTTTGCTGGCTTAGCTTATGCCGGCCTAACTTCAGTTTAGGAATGCGCTATCCAACATATTAAGCGGAGAAAGAGCGCAAGCTCTGCAATGGGAGAATTCAGCAAGTTATAAAAAACCCACTTATCTGACTCGCCAGTCATTTGTAGGAGGGTGGTTTTCAGCTTGCAAAGTTGAGTTTTAGACTTTGAGGTGTAGACTTTGAGATAGTGTAGAGTTGGGGAAGAAATCAAAAACATGGCTTGGGAGCCTAGACTTGTATTTTTGACTGATGGGATTGCTTTTGGCTAGTTGGGTTGGCTGCTAGGTTGTTTTTCATCTTGTGTATAAATATTCTGTGTTTTGTTTAGCTGATTCCCAATTCTTGTGCTACTCATGCCTTGTTGAGTGTCCTGCTGAATTGCAGCAATGTGGACCTGGGGCCAACGCTGAGCCGAATGAAGGAGTTCACCAAAGGGTTTAGCCCAGAGGTATGGTGCCGCAGGTTGCTCGTGGGGACATACTGAAGCTGTTATATGCTACAGATCTTCCAAAGTTCTTTTGTAAAATCTGCTTTCAGAATAGCATCCCCTTTAAGGGAACCACCTGTCTCCAGGTTGTCAGATGACACTTCAAGCAAAGTTCCACACTCCTGGTTTATAGATGAACTTTACTTCTCTCTGTGAGAGCACTCCTCTTGGCTAGGTGCCCCAGTTGTGCCACTGGGTAGATATTAAGGGCTTTTTTAGCCTTCTGTATAGGAAGAGAGCAGTCCTTTGGAGAGGGGGGTGGCGGTAGTGAAAATAAAGCCATGTGCATGTTGCGCCACAAATTTTCCCTACCTCTTGCACTGTCACTTTTTCCAGAGCAAAGGCTATGCCATTGGAAATGCCCCAGAACTGGCCAAGGCGCATAACAGCCATGCTAGGTAAGTGGGGTGGTGGCAGAACACTGCTTGCTGGGCAAATATGCTGCATCTGTTCTGTATCTTTGTAGACTTATTCTCATTTTCAGGCCGGAGCCCCGACACTTGCCAGAAAAGCAGAATGGGATCAGCGCTGTACGGACCATGGAGGCGTTTCACTTTGTTAGCTATGTTCCTATCAAGGGGCGGCTCTTTGAACTGGATGGTCTGAAGGTTTACCCCATTGACCATGGTAAGGGAGAGGTCCACCTGCGTTTAGCCTGTGTGTGCCAAGTTACCATGTCTTTCTCTTCTAGCTTTAGAGCATAAAAAGGAATTGCTTTTTCTTGCAATGTGCTAATAAGTGTATTACAATTCTAATCTTGTTTACTGGGAGGTTATCTTACATTTCCCATTGATATTCCTGCTTTGCTGTCACGGATGCCTGTTGTCTTGTGATTGCAACCTGCACTGTTGCAATCCGGTGCATGGGGAATTCCTTCTCATCATGAGCAGCGCAGATAGTTCTGTCTCAACAGCTGCTCCATTTTCCAGCCGATTGGCTAGCAGGGATCATCTGGGCGTTCGCGTCTACTCCCGATCATCCCAGAAGGCTGTTCAGCAGGACACCAGGCATAGATGTGAATGCCCAGAGCATCCCTGAAGGCTGATCGGCCGCAAAATGGAGAGGCTGCAAGATGGAACGATCTGTGCCCCCTGGGATGGGATTCTCTGTTCACAGCAGTTTGGAGACCTCTGGGCGAGGGTAGGAGTAGTAGTTATATTTTTAATTCTAATCTGGGATTTTTGGTTGTCTGTCTCAATTTTCCGGTGTGTCTTTGGGGTAGACCAAGGTAAACCTCTTTCAGAGATGAATTGGTTTCCGTGCCTTATATGAGTTGATCTTGCAAGTAGCGCACACAGTTCAAAATCTACCCATAGTCCCAAATAGTTGTACAGTATATGATTGGCTCTGTAGTAGGGGGCGTGGGTTTAACCTTTATGCCTTTACACTGTCATATTTGCACAACTGCAGTTCATTGGCAAATTAAGTTGTTAGCAAGGACTAGTTCTCTATATGTCTCCATATTTTATGCTTTGCTTTTTCAGGTCCTTGGGCAGAAGATGAGGAGTGGACAGACAAAGCCAGGAGAGTTATCATGGAGAGGATTGGACTTGCCACAGCAGGGTACTTGCCTAGCTCATTCCGGTGTAAACATTGTGTGATAGGTTTGGAGGTGTACTTGAGAAGAGGCAAAATGTTTCCTTGGGATTTCATGTTTGCTAGTATAATAGTAGTGGTTGCATTTCTACAGACATCATGTTGAGGCTTAACATCTGGTCCTAAGACTTGTTGTACCTGCACAAGAACCTGGAGTGAAAGATGTGCACAGGTTCATCAGCCCTGTGCCACAGCTGTCACATTATGCCAGTCTGAGAATGACAGTGTGCTGGCACAGGGAAATTATTTAGGATTGGCATATTTACACCTGACATGTATTTTCTGCAGGGAACCGTATCATGACATCCGCTTTAACCTGATGGCAGTGGTGCCTGACAGGAGGGTGAAATATGAATCCAAACTGCACATCTTAAAGATGAACAGGCAAACTGTCTTAGAAGCTTTGCAGCAGGTAAGGAATAAACCAAATGACTCAATGTTCCCATCTCTTTGAGAAAGAGGTGGTGTGTCTGCTCTCAGCGCTTAACTGTTCTGTAGATTGTGGTCCGCTTTGAAAATGAGGAAGGGGCTACTTCTGCAGATAGAACTCGACAGCACATTTTTGTCTTTGGCCTCAAATGTTGTGCTCTTTTGTTGGAGCATTTAGGCTGCACCCAGGTAGAGCAAGCAAAACTATAGCATTATTTGATTGTTTGGCCGACGGTCCCATCTCTTGATTGCTGGGCCAGAAACTATTGGTTCCATGGTTAACAGCTGCCAGAAAGTCTAATACAGTTTATGGAGGCCACTTCTTTTGAAATGGTGTTAATACTTGAAAGTACAGTGTGTGTACAAGTGATTTGAGAAATAGAAAACTTGCTCTAGAGAGAACTTAAAAAGAAAAAAAAAGCCCAATTAGTTGGTTTAGTTTCTTGAAGCATTTCCCAGGTAACAGGAGAGCCCAAGAACTAGTAGCTGGATAAATTCATGTGAAGGGAGTGGGTGGACTCCCTAGCACTTGCGTTTACAATGAGAACTCTTCGAAAAGCAGTTGCTTGAGCAACAGGAAGAAATGTCATTGATATGCAGCTGTAGCACTCGGTAACCTAAAAGGAAATAAGTCTCTTTCAATTTGTAAGAAGACATGTTGGTGGAAGCTTGTGCCAAGCATAAGGTACTTTCCTGCTTTCCATTTCCGTTGCTTTTTCATTTTGTTAGTTGTCCAGCTTCACTTTTGGTTTTTCCACATAAGCTAATCCGAGTGACTCAACCAGAGCTCGTTCATACCCAGAAGCCGCAGGAGTCCCAGGCTTCGGAGGAGCCCAAGTCTGCCAACAGCAAGACTTCTGCTGCCCTGGAGCTGGGGAGAGTGCAGCTGGCCCCCGAGAGTTCACAGGCAGGTATGGGACTCATTTATGGCCTATTAAGGGGAGAACAACACAGGCAGTCTTGCCGCTTAGAATGCTGCAGCGGCAAACGAAGAATATAACAGATTATGATATTAAAGAAATGACTTGTTAAGGATCAACATTGCCCGTTGCAGCGAAAGGCTTGGATTTATTGCCCAAAGGAATTACATGGTCTATTTTTATATGCAAGCAAATTTGCAAACTGTAGGCACATATCACTAAAGTGAATGCTCCTGTTGCTTTGACTCAGTTAGGTGTATGGTGTTCTGAGATGTGCTGTCCAGTGAGATGTCTATGACAATGCCCCATTTCTTCTGGAGAAGTAAATAATGACTTACTGAACTAAATAGCCTCTAATGTTGGAGGAGTTGCCTTTTGAATGTAAACATTGTTCTTTGCAGATAGTGCTGGAGATTCCACGGTCCAGGATCAGCCTGCCTCAACGCAGAGTCTCCCAAGCAAGTCCAGGTTGGGCACTAAACCACCTGTGGGCAGTATCAATGGGGCGCTGGCAAACCCCAGTCCCATTGTGACAAGACTGCCAGCTTTCCTGGATAATCACAACTATGCTAAATCTCCCATGCAGGTGAGGTGTTAGTGGCTTTCCCACTAGCAGAGTACAAATTGCTTGAACTGTGCTAGCCCAGATGTAATGTGACTTCTGCCCCTCCAGAGGAAGCGGTTACTTTTCTCAGTAGGGAAGGCATTGTGCGTTACTGCTTTCATGTCCAGGGCATAAACATCTAGTTTGTAGGATGGAATAAATTATGCAAATTGAAATTAGCATAACCACTAGCATGTTACGTCTTCAAGACCAAAACTGGGCTTTTTGTTGAAAATACAGGAAACATTTGCATCTGTTTCTGCAGAAATAATAATAGAAAGATGTCATCTTCTGAGTACCTGATGGCAAAGCATACTATGTTAACATGTGCTGCCTCTCAGGCTAAGCAGCTTTGGTCAAAAAATTCATATTATATGACTCATTGCTATTATGAAATGGATTTTGATTACTAGCAAAATCTGGAAGTACAGTTTTAACAATCCTTGTTTCTTTAGTACCAATTTTTTCAGTTAGGGAGGGTTCAGTTGCAGCAGTTCAGTTCAGTTCAGTTTTTTCAGTTAACCCTAGAAATAACCAAAGCAAAATTATGGTCAGCATAACTGCCAAGAAGCTTCTCACTGGGGAGACGTGACCCCTCTCCTTTTGGTTTTAGTATTGCTTTTGTGTTGAACCCTGTGAATCACTTGAACAGCAGCACTGACAGTCTTGTTCCTTGAAAGGCTAATGTTTGTGGCCCCATCCATGGCATGTGGGTGTCTAAGAATTTGTCAACCACTGACTCTCACAAGACAAATGGGCAAGTGAGGCTTTAAGGGAGATAGGGGAAAGTGAGGGGAGGTGGGTGGTGAGAAGGGGTCAGAACAGGCAAGGGAGAAAGCAGGGAGGAAGAGGAAGGTGGGAGGAGGCAGAAGCTTGGGGAAGAGATTGGCATGAGTGGGGGAGCATGGCTATCTGAGAACCAGACAAAGGGCTGAGAAAGGGAGACAGCCGTGAGGAGGAGGGCTAGGGCAAAAAGGAATATGTGGGCGGCAGGAGGAGGATACTGATTGATAAGAGAGGACAAGAGATAAACAAAAGGAAAGAGGGAAATTGGAATAGGGGAGTCAAAGTGGAGGGCTGGAGGAACCGAGCAAGGTCTGGATAAGGAGCAAGTCTGAGGCGTGGTGACACAGAGGACTGGCTTTGAGTTACAGGAGAGCACTGGGAGAAGCGAGTGGGGAAGACCAATGAGCAAGAGGGGCAGAGTACAAGGGTGAGATAAGACTGAAGGTTATTGGCAGGAGGCAAACTTGCTCACTTGATTGCTCCCTGGAAGGACAAATCCTGAAGCTGAAGCTCAAATACTTTGGCCACCTCCTGAGAAGAGAGGACTCTTTCGAAAAGACCCTCCTGCTGGGAAAGATTGAAGGCAAAAGGAGAAGGGGGCGGCAGAGGATGAGCTGGTTAGATAGTGTCACCGAAGCAATGAACATGAAATTGGGCGAACTCAGGAAGCTAGTGGAGGCCTGGCGTGCTGTGGTCCATGGGGTTGCGAAGAGTTGGACATGGCTTAGCGACTGAACAACAACAACAACAAACTTGCTCAGGAGAGAATGTAAACCTCAGGGCAGCACACAGTAGTTTAATACACAGGAGGAGGTGAAGGACTGGCAGTCTTAACAGGTTTTGAATAAAAGAAACTGCTGCCTGGAGCCTCCTGCAGTGTGGATTTCAAAGGAGGGCATCTTGAAATCTCCACATCTCAGAGATGTGGGAGATGTCTGATGCATGTATGTCAGCAAGTTGCCCTCATGGAACAGGCCCCCAGAGGAGGTGGGGGAGGCAAGCACCACTAGTCAGGACTTGGCTAATGCGGCAACCACAGGGACTACTCTGCTGAGCACTGTGGTTGAAAGATGGGTTTTGAGGGAGAGCAGGTCTTCCTGATACGTTCCTTCCTAGGACGTGCTCTGTGGGCAGCCCTGTGCTTTGCGTTGCAGGAGGAGGAAGACCTTGCCGCAGGAGTGGGCCGGGTCCCAGTGCCACAGCACCAGCAGTATTCGGATGATGAAGATGATTATGACGACGATGAGGAAGAGGAAGTTTGCAGCACTAATCCTGCCATGAGGTAATGGCTTTTGGATGACAGCACTGTTGGCTTAGTTTCTCCCTGTTTCTATGTAGATAGAGAATAGTCCAACTTATTGGTGCTCTTCAGTGCAAAAGGCAAGTCTGGTGTTTTTTTCAGACTCTTGGGGCACATGACTTTGACCTAATGCATGTCTTCCTTGTGAAAGGAGAGTTGGGGGAGAGGGCCAAGTTGGGTGTCCTTCGACATAGCGAGCAGAGATAGGTAGCACAAGTCGTACACATCTATCCTGTCAAGCCCACCACTGAGCTATCAGAACAGATAGTTTTGAACAAAAATCTGTTTAGAAGCTGCAGGTAATGCTATGGCATACAAACCAGTTAGTTCTACAGGCTGTGATGGTGTTGACTTTTCTCACTGGTGCTGGAGGTTTTGTTGCTCCCATGGCCTTTCTTCCTGATCTTCCTGTTCTCTGATTTTCAGCAGATACAAGAGGAAGGGGCAGGTCGCTCAGGAGCACCTGGTGGGGAGTGCAGATGGCCAGCTCTCCATACTCCAGCCCAACACGATCAATGTCCTGGCTGAGAAGCTCAAGGAAACGCAAAAAGACCTTTCCATTCCCTTGTCTATCAAGACCAGCAGCGGAGGCACTGCAGTTGCTGTCGTTGCCCATTCCCAGCCCTCGCCTACACCCAGCAACGAGAGCACGGACACGGCCTCCGAGATTGGGAGTGCCTTCAACTCCCCGCTCCGCTCCCCCATCCGCTCAGCCAACCCTACGCGCCCCTCCAGCCCTGTCACCTCGCATATCTCCAAGGTGCTATTTGGGGAGGAGGACAGCCTGCTGCGCGTGGACTGTATGCGCTACAATCGGGCTGTGAGGGATTTGGGCCCCATCATCAGCACAGGCTTGCTGCACCTCACAGAGGACGGAGTTTTCTGCCCCATGACGATCACAGGTAAGGCTCAGGAGAGAGGCCGTGGCCGCTGCAGCCCTGGCGTCTCCCAACTCCATTATAGGGGTTTTGGGCTTTGTTCCCTCTGAGCTGGCCAGGGGTGTCTGAACACTGAGAAAATAGCCAGTGGTTTCTCATTAGGTGTGACAGTGTGTGAATGGAACAAGCAACTCTTTGGCATGGTTTTGAACTTCTTGCACAAAGCTGGTGCCAGTAAGTGTTTCTAATATGGCCAAGGCTTGGCCAGGGTCACACACAGTGATGTCATGCAGGGGGAACGCGGGGGAACTCAGTTCCACTAGTTAAAATTAGGGCTGACTCCACCCACTTCACTCTCCCTCCTCCCCCCTCCCAATTCCTCTGCAAAGAGCTTTTCTTCTTGGTTGGCCGGCACTCAGAAGGTTAAAGGGAGCGACTCCAGATTCCTTAGGGGGCAAAGGCAGTGATGTCATTCAGGGGGAACGGACCAGAACGGGCGTTCCGGATCCTAACGGGCTCCGTGGCTGGTTCCAGGTTCCCGACAAGTGCCAGTCAAAAGTGAGTTCCTGTTCCTAAATCATTTGAATGACACCACTGATCACACACTCAGAAATACATGTTCTGTATGCGTACCTTTAGGTCCTCTACTGTTCAGGTTGAGAGAAGAGGCCAAATGCAAATTTTTGTGGGGAGAATAATAACTTACGCAGTGTTTGTTTGTGAGAACATGGCTAACATTGAGCCTGCCCTTCCCAAGGTATAGCTCTGGCCATCACTGAGAGTGACTTCTTGTACTGTTGGAAACATGGCCAAAAAGAATTCTGGGATGACTTCATGGAGTGAAGGGTCCTGCCAGGAAGTAAAACAACATTATGTGCTCCTGTTCTTAAGGCACATGTGATCATTGTAGAAGGGAGGTGTACCCTTGTTAATAAGCTCTGCAGAAGTATGTAGAGTTATGTTCATTGGAGTGCAGCTTTGAAGCACCTGCCCTTTGCTTGTTCTGTTGTGATGTACAAAGGAGCCTACTTGGTGTGTGTTTGCGGCTCATTGTTTCAGTGGTAAGGGTCTGATGGGTTTGTACATGCAGTCTTTCTTGGGGGGGGGGTATATTTGTGGGGAAGCATCATTATGTACTCTATTCTCAGCTTAAACAGTACAAATACATTCCGCACTGTTTGTGGATGAGGTATGGACACATCTTTTGGCTTTGATATTTTTCTTTTTGTCACCTTCTCCACTGATATTAGATGGTGGGAAAAGCTCCTCCACTACTATCAAATCCAGTGAAGAAGTCCAGTCCACTGTCAAACTAGAAGAGAGAGATTCAAGTGAACCAAATGACAGCAAGGAGAAGGCTGGACCTATCCACACTAGTGATCAGCCTTGTGGGGAAAAGTATTCTCCTAAGGTTAGTTAGTATCTGTTCACACCACCACCACCACCACCCCAATTCCTGGCCTGACTCAGAAGTTGTGCCTTGATATTGTGATAACTGACCTTTGGTCCAAGCCTCTTGTTTTGGGCTCCAGTGCCTCAGTCTGAGAAGTGGGCTGGGTGGGGTGGGGGAGAGGGGAATTGATCTAATGAACTTTTTTCCATTCTAATTGCTAACACTACATATGTTCTTCTCTGGCAGTCTCTCTTAATCTTGCAGTAAACCTTTTTTCCACTTGATTAGCCACTTGATGAGGCTAGGCTGGTGCTGAAGCCTTATAATATCTGCACGGTGCCTCAGACACATGCTGTGAGCTGCATTCCTGCAGTGGCGTTGCCTGTTGCTTGTCCTTCTGTCTGTACAAGGGAGGAACACTGTTGAAGATGCAGAGAGCTTACATTGTCTCGGTTTGGCTCTGACAGGAGCTGCTGGCACTGCTGAAGTGTGTGGAGGCTGAAATTGCGAACTATGAGGCCTGTTTGAAGGAGGAGGTAGAGAAAAGGAAAAAGTTTAAGGTAAGTTAGCGGGGTGCGGCACGTCTTTGATAGGGAGGTTTCCGTGAGGGTTCTGCAGGGGTGATTGTCATCTGACCAAATAAATAGGAGTAATTATTTGGCCCCTGATGCTTTTGCTAATTCTCCTACTCTGAAGATAGATGTTTTAAGTATCCCAGAGGCCTCTCAAGCCACGCTAGCTTACTCTTCTTTTTAAAGCCTTGCTAAATCTGAGTAAGTACCAACATTTGTGCGCTCTCTCTTGCTTGGAAGCTGGAAATCCCACTGCGTCTTGCCTGTTGTGCATCTGCCAAAAGCAGAGGACTTGGGGCTTTGCCATCTTGCCTGCTTAGTAGGCATTGGTGTACCACTGGCCTTTTTTGGCTGTCTTGGTGCAGGGCAGACTGAATCGGCTTTACTCTTCCTAGCTAACCAAAGAATTGTTAGTGTTGGCTTTGTTCATTCTGTAACTTGCTGGAGCACAACTGCTGAACGGATGCACTTTCCTGTCCCTTTAGATTGATGACCAGAGAAGAACACACAATTATGATGAATTCATTTGCACCTTTATCTCTATGCTGGCACAAGAAGGTACGATGCTTGTTGAGTAGTTGTGGCACCAGAAAAAAAGATTTGGGTGGGCAAAATAAGGGGTGAAGTAGATTCTTTTTTACGCGTTATACCTTCCTAAACAAAAACTCTTCATTTCAACCCTTAAATCTTGAAAATATTTGCTCAGACGTTATTTCAGTGTATATTCTGAAAACAGCAGCTCTGATTCTGTGGTCACAAGTTTGTGCCACAATAAACCTGTTCATCTTTAAGCTGTCAGAAGGTTTCCTTTTGTCCTTGTAATAGACTAGCCTTGCTACCTTCTCTGGCATCAGTATTTTAATGTTGAAGTGAATGAAAAGAGAATGAAGAGATCTTTGGTGCACTTAAACCAACTATGCAATCTGTCTTCCTGCAGGAATGCTGGCTAGCCTTGTAGAGCAAAACATCTCTGTCCGGAGACGGCAAGGGGTCAGCATCGGGCGTCTCCACAAGCAGCGGAAGCCTGACCGGCGGAAACGTTCCCGGCCTTATAAAGCCAAGCGCCAGTAGCATTTGCTTTCTCTGTGGACCGTGCTTTCTCTGTGCTGCCTGTGGCTTTGTCTTGTACAGGTTCCAGGCACTTCCGTACCAGTCAGGCAATGCTGTGGAGTGGAGCTTTGCTCAAGTCATCAGTGTTAGTGTAACGTTACACATCAATCTGCCTATGTTCAACTGGATTTAAATGTTTGCCCAGTAATGGCTGCCATGGGGACATTCCAGTACATATGTGTTGTTTCTCTTCCCCAAAGGGGCAGAGAAGACCTAGGTTCAGGTGAGGGACGTAGTGACACAACACTTTTGAATCTGCTACTTGGAGTCCTGAAGCCGTCAGTATGCCATGCAGTAACTTGTGCTGTTCTGTATGGAAACTGCTTAGGAAGGGATGAGCCAACCCTCGGCTGTGCTCTGGAAGGGCCAGTGCACCTGCAGGTAGTGCAGTGTAACAAAAGCACTCCGTTTTCCCAGAGTGGTAATTACCTTCATAAGGATACAGTGGCAGTGCTTTTGGCTCTGCATTTTGCTGGGAGGTTGATTTCTGTTTCCTGTATTAAAATGTGTATTTTTGTTCTGAGCCATGCTGCCATCCGTGTCATGAATACAGATGGTCCCTGTCCCTTATTTCAGGAATCAGCTGTTCTATGCACTGGAGGGGATGCAGGCCACAGTCAAGTCAGGCTGCTCTGCCATTCCTCCTTTGCAAATTGGCTTCAAGTTCAGTATCGGTTCTGTTTTTTCCAGGTGCTGCTTTCTGCTGTTGTGGCAGCAGGGAGGGGTATTTCCATTTAGGGGTGCTTGTGAACAAAGTGACAGTGTTGCCCGTAATTACAGTGGCATAGGCCTAGCAAGTGCTGTTTTTTGGTCTTGTGGTGCACAGCTGGAGCAGTCATAGAAACAAAATGATACAGATGGTAAAATTGGTTGAGATGGTAATACAGTCCTGATCTTGGGGTTGGTAAGATCAAAGTCAATGGTTTTTGTTTAAATTATGCTGCATAAAATCACTTTTAAAAAAAATGTAGACAATGCTGGGAAACAGCTATAAATGGCTGGATCAGCAGCATGAGATTCCCTACACAAGCACTCATGTAACTGTCACTTGCAGCAAGAAAAAATTCTGAAAAACTGCATAAATATCCTAAATGTTGGGATTTTTTTTCTTTGCACATGATTGAAATTTGGGACAATAATTGATTTAATCTGTAAACCTCTTGCTGCGGTGATAGCTGTACAAATTTGGGGGGAGGTGATAGCTTCAGGAATGTGACTGTGGTCTGCTCATCAAGTGCAGGCTAATCAACTCCCACCCCTTTCTATGCAACACTCTGGCACCTTCACTGTCCTGCCCTAGGTACACCTTGCCTCTGGCACTGCCCTTTGGCCTCAAAAGTACTCCTCCTCTGGCCATCTCCTGCTGCAACAGGAAACTGAAAAGTAAGATCAGCTTTAACTTGCTAATGACAACTCTACTATCATCACAGCTCTCTTGTGCCCATAGTCTACTCCCTCTCCTTGTGCAGATAGGTTTGCTGCTGTCTTATAAAAATGGACCACATTCTGAAAATCATATGATCAGATGATTACTGTATATGATCAGTATCAGCATTTTGAGCATGTTAAAATAGCAGGGTGCCCAATGTAAGTTTGCCCTCCTTTATAATAGCCAGCGGCCATAGGGCACCAACGTCTTTGAAATCAGAACACTCTCTCCTGCCTAACCCCACCCACCCCTCCTGTCCCTCCTGTTACTCAAACACACATAGTTTTATTTTGTACTCAAATGGGAGGACATGAGCTAGCCTGAAAACCTTTAGTAGTGGAATTTCAAGGAAGACTTTGGGCTGCAGAGAGAGACTGGTGGTTCTCGAGGAGATTGAAATGCTGCTGAAAGCAGAACTATGTTTGCTCTCTCTGCAAATATGTATAGATGCTAACTGTAGAATTCTTTTTTATATATTGACAGAATTATCTGTCCCTTGCTTTGATTTCAGTGCTGTAAATATCACTTCTGCTGCATCAAAATAAAATGTATACCAGTTACCCCTGTAGATGGCATTAATTGAACATGAGACTAAATAGCTGTGTTGTGGGCTAGATTTTTGGATGGCGTGCTTGTTCCTGACCTGAAAGCCTAGCAGCAAGAAACCAAGAAAGGGTTTATGTGTGAGCTGTATTGCAGTATTGGAAAGTAAAGTGCAGTTGATGGATAATGTGCATCAGGTGACAAATTGGCACCTTCAAGATCTTGCCCTAGGTACTCTTTGCCTCTGGCACTGCCTCTTGGACTCAAAAGTACTCTTTCTCTGGCCATCTCCTGTTGCAACAGGAAACTGAAAAGTATCAGCTTTGAATTGCTTTTATGTCAACTCTACTGTCATCACAGCTGTCTTGTGCCCATGGTCTACTTCCTCTCCTTGTGCAAATAGGTTTGCTTTCTTTGGAGAAACACCGGCAGTTACACAATTTCATCTCAGATGTGGGATTATGCTTAAATTTTTTGGAGGCTGTAATTAGTTCAGAATAGTATGTCTTGCCCATGAGTGAATTGTCAGGAGCACTGGCTCCTCGCCTATGCACTACTGAACATCAATCTTACGCAGCCCTAACTGGTTTTGTCACTACTTTTCCCTTCCTTCTATTGCAATCTATAGGATCTGCCAAAAACGTTCATTAACCCATACAATCACTTAAGAAATTAAAAAAAAAGACAGTCTACTTTACTAAAATCTGTTAGCTTTATAAAACTAAATGGGAACACAGTCTTTTTGCAGTTTTATAGAGGTAGTGCCCTGTGTTTCTGCAATTGAGAATTCAGGAAGTCCAGTGCTGTAGAGCAGCAAAAACGAGTTCTTGGAAGTTGAATGCTTTAGAGACACTGAATTGAGGCCTAGAAGTCCAAGGCACAAATCAAGGCAACACCACGTTTGATCCAGTGCCTCTGAGGCTTGTTGCTGGGGATTTCTACAGCAATCACGTAGTTAGTAGAATGACCTGTTGTTGATAATGTCCCTAGAATGAATAAAATGAGAATAGTGCTAGACTGCTTGATTATTGGTGATGAGGATATGCCTTTATCATTAGAAGGGGATGGTCATTTTGCAAAGGGAATGAGAATTACTGCAAGAATGTTTACCACCTGGATTTTGTGAAGATACAGATTTTGCTTCTACTTTCTAAAACGCTTGTAAGAAAACAACTCTTGTGGAAAGTGATGGAACACTTACAAGTAACTTGCAAGCACAATGGTCCTAATGGGTTGTTGATTAGAGTCTGTTTTTAGTTGTAAATGCTGAATGCAACATACATGCCTTGACTCTTCTCAATTTGCAATTAAAATTTTTGATCATAACATCAACACAAATAGTGGATAGATTGACAGGAGGCAGCATGATTCTGGATTCAGTCCACTGATAGTGGAAAAAATGGCACTAATGCATCAATAGTGCTTATAAGACCTACCTTATATGGAGTTTTAATCTATGAACTCAGTAAAGTTTGAGCTATCTACCTGGGGCTGTGAGTATACTGTATTAAAAAAAGAAAAAAAAGAAAGGTGGGTGGGTGGGTTAATGCTGAGAAAGTTGTGCTGGCTGCAGAATCCTTATTCTCAAAATTTAGGGTTGTATGACACAGTATTCTCCAGTGATTCCCAAATTGGTGAGTCATGAACCACCAGGTAGGGAAGCATTTATCCCTGCCTCTTTAAGGGGTGGGGAGGGGGGGAAGGCAGCAACATGATCCCAACATGCTGGGGGTGAGAGTGTTTGTTTTACACTTACTAGCCTCCAGAGCTGGAGAGTTTTTAAAAAAAGAAAAAAAAATGGGCACTTTTGGTTTCGTGATGAAACAGGAAGTGCCTGGTATTTAAACATGTTTGGAGATTTGGGGAGCCCTCTGCATGGCTCCCTAGGATGCCTGCCCCCCCAGGACTCAAGTGCTGGAGGCTGGTAAGTGCAAAAAAAACAAACCCTTCCATTCCTGGCAGCAGCACAATCTTGGTGATTGCACTGATGTCCCTACAACTACTTAAGTGGTTCCCTCCTCCCATGGAGTACTAAGAACCACTGGTCTACTCCTTATGCAGGCAATACCTGATGACATTTCTGAAAGCAGAAGGGAGGCTGAAAAAGGTATCTGGTAGCTAGAGTGTGGGTGCCCTGCATGCTTCATTCTCCCTCCCATATCTAGTAAAAGCATGTGCATTCTTCTTTAGCCAGATACAGAATTTGGGTGAGGATGGGAGGGGTGTGCAGTACAGAGTATACCCTGCCTTGTGCATGCAAAAGCACAAGTCAACACTTTCTTGTGTGCAAGTAATGCGCTGTGGTCCCTAGGTTTAAGGGGAGAGTGCATGCTTTTTCTAGACTCCAATACTAGTTTTCAGAATGAAGCACCACCTCCCTCTCACCTCTGTAGGTTAAGGGGAAGAACATCTAGGAATATGCTTGGTCAGTTTTTTTAAAAAATTTACAGAAGTCATTAACCCCTCACCTTCAGAAAATGCTTACCTGCACGAGTGAGTGTTTTGTAGATGGGGCATAGGTAGATGCCTGTGACCGGAGGTTTGCGATTAGGCACTGGGACTAACCAGATGACTGCCATCTCGGTATATAATTCCTTGGGACGTGACTCTGTGAGCTGAAAGAACACAGGGTCCCACCGAGCCCCTTCCAGAAATAAGCCATGGATGTAACATCCCTGATCAGGGCGATGAGTTAGTTCATGCACAGACTGCCTCATCACCTGAATTGAGAAGGAAAGAGCTGGTTTCACCATAATGTAAGACCAGGGTCATTTGTCCATTTGAAACAGAAGAAAACAAATTGAGGCATTTGCTACAGAATGTGTGAACTGGGAGATGCCTGCAGCTGCCTCTGGGCAAAGGGTATCCTGAAATACCCGCCTTTCACATTCTAGTGCCTACGTGGATGAAGGACATGGCCTGGATTCCTTAATTTTCAATACAGCCTGACTTACAACTCAGAAGTAAGCTGCACTAAGTTCAGTGGGCCTTACACGCAGCTTAGCATACAGTTATTGCAGACTTACCTTAAATTCAAAAGAGATGGTATCTATGGATATGACCCACTTTCTGGCAAAGTTCTGCAGAGTCCCTGTTAAAAACGCCTGGGGGAAGAAGAAGCCACTGATCCAGAATACTGGGGGTATTCCCCTAACAATCCACTTCTTCAAGAAGTCAATGCGAAGCAACAGATCATTCACCCAGGAGGCCAAAGGCTTCAGGGAAGGATATGCCTGAGAGAGAACACACACAAGGCTTTTTCATGGTCACCTGCCCTCTGCATAAGGTTTGTTACGTATTTATAAGCAGTGTGAAGAATTAAGCTTACAAGAAAGGCATTTCTATTACTAGTTGGTTGGTGAATGCATAAGCCTAGATTTCTGCCACCCAGGCAGGAGCCATTCTTGATGTTCTTGCGCATTTTGGCATGTCTTGGGACAACAGTTCCTAAAGTGGTGGGCCTCCACAATTGCAAGCAGCAGGAAGGCTCACCGAGAAGGCTGCAAGACCACCAGACCACCCCAAGGCAAGCGTGACCCCCCCCTGCCCCTGGGTCCCCGTGGCGCCGCCATCGCTGTGGTGCTATCAGTGTACCCCTCTGTTCTAGTCCCCGTTCCCCACCAAAACGTACTGCAGTCCCAAAGTCAGAGTAGTTCTTTGGGAACCACTGCCTTCGGCAATGACTGATTAGACACAGTGGCCAATTAGAGGTAGAAGCTGTTCTATAAAAAGCATGCGAGATCGACTCAAGCTAACGTGGTCATCAGTTGGCTGTACCTTACTATTCCACATCTCTGGGACAATATTGTTGTACAAGCTGCTGGACATCAGTTCTAACTGGTGTGACATCACCACAAGGCCTTTGAGAGCTTTCAGTAGATCTTTTAAAGTCTCTGCAATTACTTTCAGCAGGCGATTGTACCTGTGCAAAGTCAAAGCAAACGTTCAATTTAAAAAAGCGCAGTAATCTAATATTGTGACCTTAGCAGTAACCTATATGTTCACAGAGAGTAGCTTGCACAAATGTGTACATTCAGGAATATCTTATTTGCCTTTGTTGAAGGGTACCTTCATGCAGTTCTGTAAGAGTCCCTGTTGTGGGCTGGCAGATCTTAATACAGAGGCAACTCAAGTCTCAAGCCTGCTATCAGCAGCTCTTGCTTTTCGTTATCTTACATGTTTTAAAAAAATTGTAGGAAAAGACACGTCTTCATCCAAATTACAATTATTTCAGAAAAGCTCTAAATTCAGATTTAATAACCTACTTTTCAGTCAATTTTTCAAGTCTACAATTTGGACCGCAACTAAAAAAGTGTTATTTTCTGCAGTGTTCTAGGACAGCTGTAGTCGCCAACAAGCTTGGCTGACTTACCAGCCTCTCTCGAGCACCTGCTTCACTGTAGTTGCAGAGCTTCACAGGATGTAAACATGTTGGGAAAGGGCATGTTCAGGCCAGAGTGATCACAAATACACAGGCTACAATTCCCACTGAGCACCAGGGCAGCTCATCATAATACATCACACATGCATAGAGTTTTTGCATGTACAAATCACTTCAGATGCAATATCTTGATTCAGCCCTTCTCGCATTTTGTCATGCACTGTAGTCCTTACTGCCGTTCCCATAAGGTAAGCAAGTATTTCTTCATACTGTCGCTGAGAAGCTGCAATTAATGGCTACGTACTGAGTGGACCGGCATAAAGAGAAGCATAAAGTGAACCAGGGGAAGCCCCAATTCGCAGTTCAGCCACTATTTTAGCCTGTTTCTAAGGGCCACTTCCAATTTAGGGCTACCTGGTCAGACTGCTTGTTAAGAGACCATGTTGTATAGGAAGTAATAACAGTGCAGCAGATACGGACAATTTCCTATAAATAGGCAGACTCACTTGGGAAGGACTGAGGGAGTCAGCTAGTTTCAGTATTTTGGATGAAAACAATAAGTGGTTCTTGCTCCTCTTGATATTGAAAGGGACAGGGAGAGGCAGTTCCCACCTCATGGAGGGATGGGGCTGTTTGCAGCTCCATTTTTCGTTTCATTCTGCGTGTCAGCTGCAGAACTGATTGGAACTTTGCATGTCGCAGTCTCTTCAACAATAGAGCTACACTTTGTTCCAAGAGCTGTACCTGATCACCTCCTGCGCCAGAACAGTGTTCATGGACTCCTCATACAGAACTGGGTATTTCAGCATGACTTCATGCAGGTCGATGGGATGCGGCACCTTCTCCAGTATGTCCCTGGACGTCTCTTCCACAATCTAGACAACAGAGGGAAAGGAAAGAATGTCAGAACTCTGCTCTTCATTAACTGGGTGATAGAGGAGTGTCCTTTATCCAAGAGGAAATCAGTTACTTTCCGAGCTCCCTCTTTACACGCAGAAGGGAAATACAACTGGATTTTGTGACTCACTTCAGCTACAAGACTGTTGACCTATTTCATTCCTCAGCTGTAATATCTGTGACTTCTACATTTATACTTATTTTATGAGATCCTCACATGGCAGAGGAGATGAGTAACCACCATGGCTATGTGTATTTAGCAACTGTTTTTACATCCATGAACCCAGGCAATCCAAGCTCTGCTTGGGGGGGGAAAAAAGAGTCGAATTCTTTCATCTAAAAGAATTGGGTAACTTGAAATCCCCTCATTCTGCATAATTTTAATCATGGTATAGAGCTCTGTAGGGCATGGAAACCACTGCAAATAGGATTCTGGTACCCTTCTGATTTCTGAGACTCCACCAGGCGGATTGTGAGCTCTGGGGCAAAGCCCGGCCGTGCTGCCTCTGCTAGCTTCAGCATGGGTCCTTGGCCAGTGTCCCACAATACTGAAACAGTAGGCATTGCCCACACATTTATGATGCACATTATTACAGCCATTATGAAGGATAGAAGCTTGCCAGTTTCTGCAGACTGAAATCCGAGAGTCTTTGGCATTTCCATTTGATGTCCAACCTCATGTTCTCCACCTTGGTGGAAGAGCAGTATACCCACACCCCTGTCTGTCTATAACAGATCATTTTGGGATTGGGACTGATGGGTTTGTCAAACAGGCCACAGGCTTACACACCTCCTCTCTGCTTCGTCCTCCTGCAGTCGATGTCTTTGGCTGAAGCTGAATAATGGCCCCAAGAAGCGCAAAGGTCTCATTCTGAGCAAAGGTGATGTTAGCGTTGTCATGCAATCCAAATATCTCCGGCATGTCGTTGAGGGGCAGGCTCTTGATGTACTGGAGGTAGCCCTGTGGCAAAACCCACAAGCAGGAGAATGAGGAGACTGCCCCACTAGAGAAGTCCGCAAGAAAAGGGAAGTGTTCCAGTACCACCAACAACACAGTCCTGACCAAGCCAAGTTGAGGAGCAAAGGGGAATAATATACATTTTCATGGCTGACATGTCCTAAAAATTGAGAGTTCCATGTGCTTTGCTTTAGAAAGGCAGTTAACTTTTAGACCTCCGGTTTACCGAAGCAGAAAGGGAACAGCAGCCTCAGCAGCTCCAGCTCTGGGTCTTCCTGGGGTGCAGCGTTTAGCTTTTTGTTGCTATTTGCAAACCAAAGCAACTCACAACAAGGTTCATCAATAAGTGTGTGTTTACAATACAGGTACAACTGGGGCTTGTCTCCAATTTTATTCAACTTACGTTAAGGTCATAAGCGGTACTAATCTGCTTGTAAATGCCAGATTCTGAGTAACAGAACTCCGGTGTTAAAACTTGTGGATTGTAGAAATCTTCCAAAATATTCATGATGCAGCGCCTGTCCCAGTCATCAGTCACTCGGCCTCCATAGTTGATCTCCCCAGCAGTGTACTTCAGAACCTGCAAAGAACCACAACACATTCCTCCTGAAACCAAAGGTCCTGGCACAGCTGAGTGCCCCAGGGCTTTTCCTGGAGCCAGAGGTTGCCCTTGCAGCCCTCGAATGTGGCACTCTAGAGGGATGGAGAGCATCAACACACAATGCAAGATGAACACATTTAGCCAAACATCACAACTACACTCCAAGACATTTAAGAATACTGTATTCTAAGGAACACATTCTGCCTCTGCCATCTCCAGTCCCAGTCACCTAAATCCTCCCTCTGTCTTCCTTGCAGGGTTTTCCAACTTTATACCTAAATTCCACAATTCTAATTTTGCATGCACTGGTATTCTACCTTGTAGGGGATGTCTTCGTATTCATCCAGGAACATCTTCAGCTGGCTGATGCAGATGCGCAGGTCTCCATCAGTGAACTCATATGGAATGTTGAACCCCAGTGGCCCAAACTTCCTCCTTTCCAGGGCATTCCCATGGAAGAGGCAAAGGGAAAGTAGCAAAGATTTGAACTCGCTAATCTGTATGGAAATAAGGCAGAGATCCAATTTAGCTGCCCAATCTCCTTTTAGGTTCTGCTTCCAAGTCTAAAGTGAGAAGCACCTCTTACCTGCTGCCATTATTATTTATAATTTACATGATGAGATCAGTGTACAATGGTGCTATAGACCAATGGAGTCTATGTAATACATGTGTATGGATTCAATGGCAGGAACACATCTTATTACTGAAAACTGTTTGCCAAGGAAGGAGAAAGTAGCATTTCCATTAAAAAGTATTCCAAGGAGCAAGAAAGCCATGGAAAGTGATACTGAAGAGAAATGATGAGGTCTGCCTTGGACTGATGGAAAGCAAAAGCACATCATCAGGATGTTGGGCGTGGGGCCTGGCTGGCTGATGCTGACTTGAGAGAAAGGATCTTTTACCTTGGAGCAGGAGTTCAAGAAGTCACTGCTCAGGCTAACGTAGGACTTCAGCAGATTGGCCTTTACTCCTCGTGGGGGTTCAATGGTCATCTTGGATCCATTCTGAAGGATGGACACTGGAAACTTGTTACTAGGCAAACTGGTGAGCCAAAGGCGGAAATCTCGGTGTACCTGGGCAAGCAAAACATGACCCATATGAACTCATAGGGAGGGCCTTTTTCTTTTTGCACTGAAAAACACTTCTCCCCTGTATTCTTCCCCCAGACAAGTATTTTCATGATGAAAGAAGATGTTTCTGTCAGTAAAAGCAGACAACGTTACTGGTAAAGATATCCTGCTTCATAGTGTGGGCTTTCATAAAACATCTTCCATCAGAAATGGGCTTTATTCTCTATCTTCCAGAGAGAGTGACACTCGGTGAACTGATGTTCCTTTTAGAGGTACAACACTCACTCACTGGAGCTCCTGTTTCATCTTACAATCCTACTCCACTATGGCTTCTGGACTCATCAACCTAGGCAATAACTGCCTGGTAGTTTTCCTTTTTTTTTTTTTTTTTAACATCCAGGTTTGATTATCCATGAAAGGTTTTGCAAAGAAAATTAATTTGACTGTTTAGGAGGATGGCTAAAGGATGTCACCTTGTCAGGGTTGATGCCTTCAATGAGTCTCTCCAAAGAAGGCATCCAGCTTGGGGCCAGGTGGCAATTCTGGAAGAACACCCACTTCCCACGCTCCATAGCACTGCGCATCATGGCCTCTGCTCGGGGACCCTAAGACACAACACAGAATTATATTTCATTCAGAGTTAGGAGATCCTTGGATCTGTAGTTCAAACGATAAGTTACATTAAATGTGTAGCTTGTCCCTCGGTGGAGGGTGCATGTTCTCAAATTCAGGGTGCAATCCAACCCAGTGCCGGAATGGCAAGGCTGGGTTGGAGGAGGCTGGAGCCTCCAGTGGCAAGGGAACATGCGTTCCCTTACAGTAGGGGGGGGGCTACAGCCTCCCCTATGCGCTCCTTGGATCTACGCCCACTAAAGAGCGGGCGCAGATCCAAGGAGACCGCATGGCCTGAATCGGGGCCATGTGGCCTCTCAAATGGGCCTAGGATTCGGCCTTACGGCCAAATCCGAGGCCGCCCATGTCCCACCCAAGTCCCACCCTGCCTCCCTCCCTCCAATCCCCAGGGCGCGATGTCAGCGTGCTTCCCTTGCACTGGCTGGCTTCGGCCGACGCAAGGGAGGCGCTGTGTGGGTGCTACAGGGCCAGCGCTGCCAGTAGCGCTGGCCCTGTGGCTTTAGCACCAATGCGGGGGTGGGGCTGCTAGGCACCCCCATGTCAGCACTAAGCGCCAGGTAGGATGGTGCTGCCCATGTCTGGAAAAAATGAATTAACAATGAAAGTAAGCTGAGTGTCTTCCCTTTGAATTTCTGAAAGTAGAGAATGTGAATGAAACAGGCTCACAATACAAGATTCAGGGAGGCTATGCCGACACAGTGAGTAGGCTGTTGAAACACAGTGATGGGGGAAGAACAGGGTTCACGTCCATATCATTCAAACTCCAAGCTCAGGCATGTAAATGAGTGTGTGAACTTCAATCTCATACTAGTCATCATTAGCCTTAGAGTTCTACTTCCCAGCATTCTTCAAACAAATAATGCACTATTACTAGAGGGTGGGTAATATGGTACGTTTTTGTTGTAAATAACATTGGGCCCTTACTTGTCCTTGACCAAGAGAAATGGCAGAGAGCTTTTTAGAGAACTTCATTTCTTCAGCAAATTTGTAGAGATCAGCAGCTGGATCTGTGCCCGGGGAGAGGACAAATATCAAGGGGGTAGTAGGAGCAGACTCCTTGAACACCAGACCAAGATTTGCAGTCTGAAAAAAAGGAGAAAGAGAAAAAAAATACCTTTCTCAGTAAATAGCTGATGGCTAATGCTGGAAAGGGTGTTTGCTCACAGCCCAAGCCCATGGGTTCTTATACATTCATGTCGACTATAGTGAGATGATGTGAACCCTTAGTGTAATGAAGGGTGGAACACATTGCACACACGCATTTCTGCATGCAACAAACTTGCCTTATCCTTTCGGTGTGGGCATACCCCCTTCTGCATGCAGAAGGATAATTTAGGATCCAATCCTATGATATGGCCATCCCCCCCATGCTTATCTTTCAGTATTTATTCTTACAACAGTTGCATCCTGCCTGTTTTTTGCCAAAATGCCAAACCACCCAGCTCACAATAACCGTAATGAAGATGCACGCAAGTCTACTGCTTCCCCACTTCACTATACGCAACAGTCAACAGTCACTATGTACCTGTGGTTCAATAAAGCTTTGTCCTAAATTGGCAGCCACAAAGTCTTGCATTGCATTGGTGACTTTGTCCCCTCGTAAACAGCGCAGGACCAGCAACTTTTGGAAGGGATCAAGTTCACTGTTCCACCTGCCAGGGAGAGGCTCCCTGCAAGACAGAGACAGGCTAAGTCAGGTGTGAATGTTATGCACAGAAAGGATTAAAAGACCGGTGATGCCAAGATCAGCTGCATCTTCCTTACAATTTTCGGGGCAGATTTGTTATTTGTAATCTATGCAATCAATTGACAATATTATCTGCAAATATAGTAACGTAAATTCTCTAATGTATACTGTACACGTGTGTGGAACTCAGCCAGGCAAAAAAGTCAGCAAACCCAACCCTACAGGGGAAGGAAGGGACAATCACCTGTGAGGTTCAGCGCTGTCAAATATTATTCGAAAAGCAGTCAAATTCATCTCAAACTCATCTGCAAAACTGGAATAATTGTGAAGGTTGCTTAAGGCCAAGATATCATTCCACGCTCTCTCATATAGCCACTCAGGAGCTGGATTCTCTCGCATGACCTTAACAGCCCCTCCAGAGATAAGGTATCGCCATTCATCCTGTATGTTGAGATCAGATAATATCAAGAAAAGTTATTATTTAAGTAATTACATTGCAACTCCCCCCTCCCCATTATTGGAACACTCTAGGAAGCATACAATATAGTAAAAATATTATAAAATAAAATATAAAGTACTGTAAATACAAATAATCTAATACACAGTACTATAACATTAATCACAATTGCATTTGCATATTGGGGACATCCAACTTCAGACCCTTGGATAACCTCTCCCAGTGGTTTCAAGCTGAGACACTGCAACATCCCATACACCAAATGCCAGGGTGCCAAAAAGAAGTCATCCTTCCTGCTGGCCAAGAAGGCCTGGAATCAAACAAGGCCCAACCTGGCTAAATGTTCCAGAAGGATACCATGATCAATGATGTCAAATGCTGCTGAGATCCCAGGAGGATAAAGAAGAACACCCCCACCCCATGTCTAGTCCCCAGCATAAATCATCCATCAGGGCAACCACAGCAGATTTATTGAAAAGGGATCAAGATAATCTGTTTCATCCAGAACAGCCTCTGGAGCTGAGATGCCACTACCCACTCCATCACCTTGCCCAGAAATGGCTGGCTGGAGTCTGGCCAGTAATTCCCCATCACAATGGAATTTTCTTCAGGAGAGGGACCTATCACAGCTTATTTTAATGACACTGGCAACAACCCCTCCATCAAAGGTGCACAGTAGAGGATCCTGTCCTCAAGCTGAACAAGCTGAAAAGAATCCAAAATAACTGAACCAACAGATGCGAAGGAACATCAATGGACACCATTAAGTTATAGCAGATGTAAAAGTTAGGCCTTCCATTTCCAATTGGAAATTTGGCCAGAGGTGTGAATATACAGAGGTGGTCCCTTCTCTGGCCCATAGGTGGCAGACTTGTCAAAATCTAAGATTTTGGTGTGCCACCATTGGCTATCCCACATGTGTGTGTACATGTATGTTTGCTGCAGGAAACACCAGCATAACATTAGTGTTCCCTGCAGCATTGTGAACATGGGGAGCTGCCTTAAATCACCAGGCTCTGTTGTCTGCAAAGCCCACGATTTGAAATGCAGACTCGGTTTGCCGTTGCGCAGCTCCTCGCCTGAAAGGGACTGAGGTGGTTGCGTACTCACCATGTCAATCTTGCCTTCATTCATCATGATCCGGATGCACACAAGAAATGCAAACATGAGCTTGTGCTTCTCGAAGAGGCTGCGGCACACATTGCTGTAGAGGCTGAAGGTGAGGTACTTATTGATGTTTGCTATCCGCTTCTTCAGTGTGTCTGAAAATAACCCATCACCAAACAGTGTTGCAGCGAGTGAGAGGGAGAAAACACTGACAATAGTGCCACACTCTTTGACTAAACCTTCCCTTGGCAAAGTGCAAACCAAGCGGGACTGAGGCCAGCAGAAGCATGCTCTGGGCGCCTGCCTCACAGCTTCCCTCTGATGGTTGCATGCTGAGCACTACCTGTAGATATGGGGAGTGCTAAAAGGACTGAGGCCTTAACTACATATGCTTTGTGTAAGGATAACATGAGAAGTTAGTGCTTGAAGACAGCGGTCTCCAAACTGGAGACTGCTGTGTCCCAAACACTCCCTCATGCTCCTATTACAAGAGCTCTGGATGGGCTCATTCTCTGAACGCAGCCCGAGGGCCAGACCTGGCCTTCAGAGAACTCCGCCCTGTGAGAGGCGCTTACTGTTCAGCTGTGGCGCTGCTTCAGTTTCAAGTGTGCATTTTCGATCTGGTGCTGGGGATCTGGTCTCTGGGCAGTTGCATCTTTCACCTGGTGTCTCAGAAGGCTGTGCAGCAAGGTGTCGGGACAGACGCAACTTCCTGGAGTGTCCCTGGCACCAGACCAGCTTGAAAATGGAGCAGCTCTACAGCGGAGCAGTAAGTGCCACTTAACGGGGCGGGGGAGGTCTCCAAATGCTGGATCTGGCCACTGACAACCCAATTCCTATCCCCTATCAGCTCACATAGCAGCAGAACCAACAGAGAGCATGCTACAGCAGTAGTGGGAAACAAGATGCTATGCCACCTAAATAGCTGGGGTAAGTCCGAAGAGCCTCAGGGGTTGCAGCCGTCTGCTCTGCTGACACAAAGATCCTGCCCCCCGATCCTCCCACCCTAACCCAATCCTGCCCTGAACCACTCCTGCTGCCACTTTACTTGCTCCAGCGGCAGTCCAGGAGCTGCTGGCACATGCAGAGCCTCCAGCCATCTGCACCAGGACGGTGCTGGAACAGGGCTTACGGCGGCAGATTGTGAGATCCGTGGCCATAGGCCCTCAATAGGATCGGGTCGTAATATTCTGCAACTCTGGCGATAATTAAGTACTGCTAGATGGAAGATCTGGAAGGAGCAGGGGCAGCTGCACTTTGAAAAATACATTGATGCCTCTTTTGGTCTAATCCAGAAGAATTGTACTGATCCTTAGAAGTCATACAGTAAAGCCAAATTCCAAGAGTCAAAGCCAAAGTCTGAGCATCACCCAGAAATACTGCAAGGTTTTTTTTTAAAGGATGGCTTATAGTGAATAGATCTAGACTGCAACAATATTTGGGACCAAAATCCATTTTGTGCAGTATGGATTTTTTTTTTATTTCAATCACAGATCTGTTCTCCGGTTGCTTTCATCTTTTTAATTTTTTTCTAATCTTTCAAAGCTGGATAAGCTAAATTGCTACAGACTTCTGTTCTACTGTGGTGACTTCATATATCATTCTTTCCAACCCTGAACCTTATAACAGGGCTGAACTGGTGCCGAGAATCCTGGCTAATAGGTTACTGGAGATACCTGCACCCTCGGAGTTTGCAATTCCTGTCAGAAATATGTTGAGGAACCATTCCAACGAGTACTGGTACATGGGGTCAACGTTGGACAAGTCTGAGACACAGAAGAACAGGATCTGGGTGCGGACAGCCACAGGCACATACTCCAGGCGAGTTATATCAATATCCTTCTCCGTTTGCTCAGCTATCTTCACTTTGGCCTGTGGGAGACGCAAGATCAGAGCAAGATGCACATTCCATCATAATCAGAAGGAACCACTGACTCAGGTGGACGTACCAATTGGCCACCCACCTGGATCTCGCCTGCTTTTAGCTTGGATGCCTCCAACACTTTAATGAGCTCCAAATCATCCACAGGGTTCCCCTCAGAGGAACTCAGGCGGTACAGGATCTGGTCCTCGATCTCCTTCAGCTCTTGCCGCATCTTGGCATTGCTGACAATCAACTGGTTTTTGGCCTCTTCTAGGTCAGGCCTCTCTTCAGCAACTACTTGGCCCAGCAGCTGGTCCTCTAAGCCACTGCAAGAAAACAAACCTCACATATTGTATCAGGTTTCAGAAACCTTCCCAACTCCAGACGGCAAGCCCAACGGGGTTCGGGCAACATTGCACTCAAAAGTAGAGATGTCGCCCCTAACCTGAAACAACAGGTGGGAAATAAACCACTGCTGGCATGCTACTTTGTTATTATTATTACATTACTTGTATCATATTAAAAATAACAAAATAAAAAAAATGATTGACAGTGATATAAAAAGAAGAGAATGACCTTTAAGCCCAGGGCAGCATCAGAATGCTCTTGGCAACGAGAGAATATATACTTTTGGGGAAAAAAGCATAAATTAGTTTTCCAACTATGTTCTCAAAGGAATACTTTTATTACTCAAGATTTTTGACTCCACAATTTAAGAAGTGTCAGAAGAAGGCTGCTATGGAATAAGAGTAAAAGGTACAGAAGGAGGACCGGTTACCTGGGAGAAAGGGTGAAGTTAATGAGTGTAAGCTTGGTGGAGAGCTCTGGTGTGTAGTGGGGATTGGGTAGCTTGGTGGTGATGTACAGCTTGAAATCATCATGATACGGAATCACTGTGTCTCCCAGCTTCAGCACTGTGCTGCCTTGCTGTTTGTAGGTCTGTATGTCAAGGAAGCAAGGGGAGAAGGAGAAACAACAAAGCGTTAATCTTAGACAAGTACCACCATCTCCATTTATGAGAAAAGGATTGGCAAAACTACTATGATTTCCACAGCAGCTCTGTCCAACCAATTCATTTACACTAGATTGCTGCAGAATTTCTGGTCTCCGCCCTGGCCCCATAACCAGATGGCTTAGGACCTGTATGCCTTTCCTCCCTGGAGCGAGCACAGACAGTGCAGCCCCGGTCCTTAGCTGGCATCTGCATTGCCTTCATCTTGATGGGTTGGGGAAAAAGCAATTGGGAGGGGAAGTATTATGGGAGAAGCGGGCAGGTGGGAAGGGTTAAGCACCCTCAGAGTTTTTCCACTGCTAATTGTGCTTTTCTGGTCTTGATTTGAAGAGACAAAATGGAGGCTGTGTTTTAAAAACAAAAGACTAAGACCACATCTGTAGTTCTGCCCAAAATCTGACACCAATATAGCCTGTGTACCCATCCTGGCAGCAGAAAGACTGCCAATGCCCATTCTTTTTATACTCTCCTCCCCCCCCCCCCCCACACACACACAAGAAAAGGCACCTGCTTCAGCAAGACGGGTTCCAGAGCTGGGTCTAGTTCTTCCCCCACATTCTCCAGGAGAAACGGCTTTCCGAAGCGAATAGCATTCTCCAAGCTGCGCAGGAAGTCCCGGTCACTGAGCTTAGCTGCATCTAAGCCATTCTCTTTCTCCTGAAAAGCAGCAGGAAGGGAAGAAAGGTGACAATAAGGTGTTCACTCTGTGTGAATGCGGAAACCAGAGACAGAACACAGGTTTTCTCTTCATGTTAATCAATGTGCAAGAGTACGCCTTGCTAATACTGTGAACAGCAGACCGGAGACACCATATGGTGAGGTTCACTGACATGAAGCTTGAAGAGCCCATTCAGCAAAAGGTGAAAGCAACAAAGAAGATAAAAGACTTGTGTGGTGAGCAAAGTGACCAGTTTCACTCCCAGTATTTCTTCCATAATTACAGCTCAATACCCACTGAAGCTTTTGCTCTAGGTTCACTGATTTTCACATCAGTAAATCTATCCTGGCAAGGAGGGGCTATAGCTCACGAGTAGGGTGGATATACAGCAGGCAGACACCCCAGGTTCCATCCTTGGCATCTCCGGGAAGAGCTGGAAAAGACCTCATTGGAAACCCTGGAAAGACGCTGCCTGCTAGCATCGACACCAACGCCGATCTTGGAACATAACCCTTGCATAAGATGCAGGCTGCCTGTATTCTGATGATCAGACATGCAAAGATATTTTAATATTTCAGACATGATAATATTTTCGACAATGGTATGTACAGGGCTGTAATCAGCGGTGAGCAGAAAGAAGGTCGTGGTAAACACCTCCACCCAATTTGAGCAGAGCACCCCTCCCCTCCCTCCCTCTTCAGCTGTCTCCTCCACCTGCTTCCCACTTTCTAAGTGACCCCTGATCCTCCAGGAGCTGTTCTGGGGAGGCCCATGAGCTTGCAGTGGCAGAGAGAGCCGGGGACCTCCCCTTCCGTGACCTTCCTCCTGTTCATGGTTACTTGGCCAGAAATTTCTAAATTTGGAATATTGGAAAAAAAATAAGTGAAAGTTGGACCTTTATAAGAAATCTGATCATTTTTATTCCATAGAAAGAAAAATTCTCTTGTTACTTGTGAATTTGGGTAACATCTAGTCAAAAGCAGAAGTTCTTACCAGGTTTTTTATCCACTTGTTGGCTTGTCCCTGTGGATCTATGAACAGAGTCCAACGCTGAGAGAACTGCGTTATCATTCCATTCTCCACAGACAAAGTATCGTTGGGCAGTCCAGCAATCTTATATAAGAAAAAATGTAAAACGTTAACCGTGAGTGGCTCTGTATACCGTATTTTAAAACGGTGAGCCCTTTATGAACATTTATTCATTTACTTACTGTGTGACCTGTTTTATGAAATATGCTTGTTGAAAAGCAGTATATAAGCATTCAAAATAATATTAATAATCATTTACCTTAAACAAAACTGCATCAGTTGAACACACATAAGTTGAGATCAGACTAGCCAAATCCTTGAGCTATTTTGAATCATCTATGATAAGTTCCAAAACATGACTAAGAATTCAGTGGACAAAACAATTACAGCTCAGTATTAAGCTGCTCTAACGCAGTGGGGCTGCAAAGCCTTTGCTACATCCAAAACAGCTCAGGAGACAGCTGGAGGTCTCCTCAGGTAAGGGTAATATCCCCTTATTTATGATATACAGATGGGGCCTTTTTAGCTGCAAGGGAATTCTCTGGAATGAAACCCAGGCATTTCCCCCATCCTGAACCCCATAGCTCCAATCAGGTCCGGAGGCTCTTCAGAGCCCTTCCAAGGCTGTACACGTTTGCACACAGCCTCAGCAGGGTTCAGAATGGCTCCCAGGCCCCATCATGCCGTCTAATGTATTAAAAAGGCAACTTCCGGTTTCCCCCCAAAATCAGGAGTTGCGTGGGTTTTTTGGCTGAGTCATTCTGAGGCGCCGCCATTAAAATTCCATGAATAATTTGGCTCAATCTGTATATCCCCTTACCCCAAATAAAGTCCCAGCTGTCCCTATGGTTTTTTTTTATCCACTCAAGCTATTTAGCTGGCACAAATTCAGGAAGCCCAGTGTAATGCCAGGCGGGCCAGCAGGTGGTTACAATCTGTTGGAGGTATACTGTGCCACTCCCACTCCTCCTGGGCCCAATCTGCCTTCCCCTCCCCCACCTCCAGAATGCACTCCTGCCATCCTCTCCCACCCCACCCCCCACAACACTTGTCCCAGCCAGCGCTGCTCCAGGATACAGGGCCAGCAGGCCAGCGCAGGCCTTTGCCAGTTCACGAGTCATCACAAACATGCTGCATGGCACGTTCGTGACACTCTGAGCTGGCGCAGGGATGGCTCTGCCGGCTCAAGGGCCGATTAGGATTGCCCAGTTAGGTATTCTTGAGCTGTTCCAAGCAGAATTGATAAAGGCTTTTTCTTCTACAACATACATTGCCTTAAACTATTTCCATGGAGTAGGATTTAGAAATTTCTGGAAGCTTCTTAGACACGCTAAATGTGACTTCTCCATAAGACCACTGTCTCACATGCATTTGCCCTGCTGAGTTTTTGAAATCATATCTGTTCGAAAAAACGTATGTAAGCCCTGAAAGATGCCCCAGTTAGTATGCACAATTTAATGTTTGCCTTGTGCTCCACATACCTGCCATGATCGGATTTTCACTGGGTCTCCAAGTGTGCCTATCAGGTTTGGTTCTTTGGTGTGTGGCACTTTGAATGTCTCTAGCTGACTTAACCATTCCTCACAAAGTGATATGCGGTATTGCCCCTATCAAGGGAAATTGCACCATTAATATGACTATTAGTGAGCATTAGTTAAATTGAACCCTTCTCTGATTATTGATATTCCCTCCAAGTCTTTATTGTTCATCATGAACTTGATGCAGTTATGCTTATTTAATTTTATTTTTTGCATTTTTATACAGTACGACCCTTCCTCCACGGAGTGCATAGTGGGATACATGGTTCTTCACCTCCTTTCCTCCTCAAAACAATTCTGTGAAGTAGGTTAGGCTGAGAGATAATGACTGGCCCAAGGTTACCCAGGAAGTTTCACAACTGAGTGGGGATTTGAACCTGGATCCTCCTGAACCTGGAATACCATCCTCGTGTTATGTTTCAAGCTTGGCTAAATTCAGGTGTCACATGTTGTGGGGTCTCCCATTCCTCTTGTACACAGATTTTCCCCTCCCTTCCACAGTTTGCCATACTCATAGCTCCTTATTACATCTAAATAAATAACTGTGGTTACTACTAACCAGGAACCGCTGCTAAACCATGGTTCAAAGTGTGTTTTCCACGAAAGATTGGGTTTGCTAACCACAGTGGCTCCAATTTAAACATAATAGCGAATGATAAAAGCAAGCTACAGAAGCTAAGAAAGAATGTGCAAAAGAGGTGGAGGGGTGCTGGAAACTGAATTCAGCAATGATCTCAAAAACCCTCTTTCAACTTTTATTAATAGGAAAACAAACCAACCGATGATGATTCTTTGAGAGCCTCATTACTAATTGAATTAGGTAACTGTAAATAAATCAAGTACTAGATATTAAATTTTCAGATCAGGGTCCGATCCGTTTTCTCATTCAGTGTAAAGTGTTATGTACTCAAATGGCTCTAGACCAGTGGTCTCCAGAGATGACTGAGTGCCCCAAAAGGCTTCCCTGGCACAAGCAGAGCATTACGTTCCATGGGGGAGCCTTCTTACTTTCAGGTGTGCACCCTGAAACTGAGCCATGGCCAGTTGCTTCTGGGTTCTGTTGTCCCAGCATGCCATGCACCTGGAGTTCCGGGCAGATGCAACTGGAGACATGTGGCAGCAAGGTAAAAAAAACTCCCCCACAGAAGAGAATGCTCTGTTCACAGGGGGCAAGGATCCAGCAGTGCGCCAGATCCAGCCTGCAGGTTGTAGTTTGGCGACCACTACTCTATATCGATAAATGATAATAATTATTATGAACTGTTCTAAATATGCTAGTTCTTATACATATGGTAACTTATAGCATCTTCTATTCATAAACGCTTAAGCGAGTAAGCAACAATCATATAAAAAATCAAGCACAGCAGAAAATTATTTTTGAAATATTTAGGGCGCAATCCTATACTGCACTGATATCCAGTTCAGTATAGGGGAGGCTAGCGCCTCCACGTCGCAAGGGCATGGCGCAAAGGAGAGCCTCCCCTATGGCCTCCTTGGATCTGAGCCTGCTAAACAGCAGGAACAGATCCAAGGAGGAGGCGCAGCCCAAATTGCCCCCCCCGGGTATGCCTGCCCAACACTTGCCCAGAAACGCCCTCCGCCCGCCCACACCCTCGCTCCCACCCGCCTTGTTTTGCCTCTGTGCCGGCCGGCTTTGACCGACACAGGGGCAGCGCAGCGTGGCGCACCAAGGCGGGTGCTGCCTGCAACACCCATCTCGGTGTGTTAGTGCCGATACGGGGGTACCACTCATGTTGATACTACATCAGAGGCAGGACTGCACTTGGGCAGAGCAATCCTACGGAACGGGGTTGTGCCCACGTTGCGTGCTTAGCGCTGACGTGGGGGCGCTGATCAGCACCCCGTGTCGGCACTAAGGCAATAGGACCAGCACTGCAGGCAGCGCCGGTCCTGCTGTGTCCGTGCAGCGCCTCCCTTGCGTCGGCCAAAGCCAGACGGAGTGAGTGAGGCACCATGACAGGGCAGCTCGGGGATTGGCGGGAGGTGGGCGGGAGGTGGGCGGGTCCAGGATTCGGCCATACGGCCAAATCCTAGACCTGATTCGGGCTGCGTGGTCTCCTCGGATCCAGGCGCCGATCCGAGGAGCCCATAGGGGAGGCTGGAGCCTCCCCTACGGTAAGGGAGCACATGCTCCCTTGCTGCGGGGAGGCTGCAGCCTCTCCTATACTGCACTGTTTATGGCGTTGGCCGGCCGGCCGGCCTCGCTATTCCAGTGCAGTATAGGATTGCACCCTGAATCATACTAAAAAAACCAAACTATTTAAACTGGTAACACAAAGGGTGTCCTTTAGCAGGCAATCCCAAATGATCTGGGATAGAGGAGATAGTCTCTAAGGCACATATGGCCATGCCATTTGACTCTTGAACAGTAGACAAATTCAGCGCAATGGCACTGGTGTACAACTTAACAGCAAGGTAGTCTGGTATAATGTATCAGAAAAGGAATTTAATTCAGATACAAGTTTTCCCTCTGGCACATTAGTCCTGGATGAGACTTCAGTTAAGCCTACTGTAGATATTTTGGACAAGGCAATGTTTGTTTTGCTCACCGTAAATGCGCCCAGGTATGCCACAAAGCCAGCTGAAACCAGCACATCTCCTGCAATGTTGTTGATCATATAATCCAGGTTCTGGACTGTGTCCTGCCAGCGTACCTTTTCATCAGCCAGACCATTAATCAACTAGAGAAAAGAAATATCTAAATTGCCATTCAGCTTCTTCCTTGGAAAGCCCATCCTGTCCACCAAACCCTGAAGAAGATGCCCTACGGCAACAGTGGCTAGGACCTTGGGTCTAACCCACAACAAAAGCACGGAAAATGGAATAGCAGATCGGATTTCCAGTTGTGGTCACAAGTTGTGCTGTAAATTAGGACAAGGTTTCTATTTCTGACAATGGAAAAAAAATGTTCTGATAGTGTTGCCAGGTTGCAACCTGAAGACACTTTTCATCTTTCTCTTTAAGCACGCTACAGTTGTAAAAGAAGACTAAGCTGCTGCTTCTCCCAGTTGGCTTCTCCCAAAGTCCTTTTACTCCTCCTATGCTCCTCTCCCATTTTGCCCTAGAGCAGCATTTCTCAAGGTTTCACCCCTGCTGTACCACTTCGCATGGTCCATGATGATGTCATTGGCAGTTACATCCAAATTAGGTGGCCAGACGCAACGCTACAAGCGCTGGTAAGAGGGCCAGGGTGGCTGGGAAGGCTTTTTCGAGCACACAAAAAGCACGGGCTGGAGCTCTACCTGCCGAGCCGAGCCTCCTATTGCGGCTTGTCACGTTGCATTCAGGGCTGGATTACTGTAGTGGCACAACTAGCATTTGCTAAGGGGTCTGCACTGGCTTCCCAGCTGCAAGCCCCAACTGTTTCCCCTGACCGTTCTGGCATAGACCTTTATGAGGAGCCACTCTGATGGCTCTGACTCAGGAGCTTGCTACTCGGAGCTTGCTACTTGGGGCTTGCTACTCGGAGTTCTGCAGCAGCTGGAAGCGAGCAGCCCATGTTGGTGCACGAGGCAAGCAGCACATGAAGTAAAGTGAGCATCTCTGTTGTTGTTGTGAATAGTCACAAGTTGACACAGTCTGAGGAAGAACAAAACCAACCAGCAGGAATCTTTTCATCCGGCATTTGCAAGCATTGGCACACACAGAAGGAGCCTTTTTATCTGCTGTTTGCTGGAGGCTGGCCACTGGGTGTAAAATCCTTTGCTGATGCTCCAGCACAGATATGCAGCCCTATATCTTCCATTTTTATTGTAATCGTGAGCCTGTTTGTTTGTAGCTTATATGAAAAGAATCACATTGATTGGGGCTGCTGTAACTCAGTTAAAAAAAAACAAAACTATTTTGCTGAGATACAATGTTAGAGTGATTTTCTCAAGTTCTCTTTTGGCTCCATTTTCTCTCCCATCCCTATCCCCGGGAGAGACTGCAGCCCAGTTTGCAGAGCAATTACCCTTTCTCAGCCCTCCTTTTGGCTCTTCAGCTTGAAAACATTATGCATTCTTTCTCTCCCCTTCTTCTCCCTTAACACCCTACCATTCCTCTTCCAATTAAAATGGAGAAGTTTGCACCACTACCTGTTCCCAATTAAATGAATGCAGCATTACCAGCCATACACACAAGATTTTCTTTACCCTCTTTCTTCACTAGGTTTACTCCTCTGAGACTTCCTGGCTGCCTGTTAACAACTTATTGGAAGAAGTCAGTAAATCTTGTGCACTTTATACCCTCAAAATCATCTTGAATTTAAGCCGCCTACGCACCATTTTCAAAATGTCTGCATTCTTCTTTGGCAAATGGATGGCCAGAATATGTTTGAATTAAGGGTGGATGGAATGGAATACAATACACTAGCGTTTCTCAAACTGTTGGTCACAACCCACTTGGTGGGTCATGACCAGATATCAAGTGGGCCAAGGAAAGCTGAGAGCCACCATCTTGGAAGCTACAGACCTTACTCTTGCTATATTCCTTTTGTGAGTGTTAACAGTTTGAATTTTCAAATGAGGATTTTTTTTTTTACATTTTGCTTTTAGTTCAGTGCTTTAACATACTATTCTGTCCTCATCTTGCTTTCTGTCAGGGATGTTTCATAGTTGTGCAACTGCTACAGTCCAAGAAAGCCCCTTGGCATTCCAGGAATGTCATTTTATGATGTCACAGTGACTGCACTTCCTGCTTGATGATATCACTTCTGACTATGACATCACTTCCAGTTGGTCCCAACATGGATGCCAGTCTAAAAAGTGGGTCCTGGGATACGCTATTCTGTGCTTTTCCACATTGTGCACAAGTACATGATGAAATGCACACTCTTTGGTTTGTTTTTCTGTGCTTTGCCCTGAAGGTGGAGTGTATGTGTTCTGCATCTACAAAATGTAAACATGATATATCATTATAAACTTGTATATTTTGATTCTGTTTGGTTCCACATGGTAAGATGTGTGAGAGGATTACAAATGCAGCAGGAGAAGAGAGCATCCAGGCTCTTTTCATGGTGAATGTGAGCGAGACATCACAAAATCTTTTCAAGGGTATCACAAAATCTTAGTAAGCTTAGTGTCAGTAAAGGTCATCATTAGTATCATTTATTCACTTGGATTTTATATATTTTTATGTCAGCATAGTTGATTTTCTGTGGTTAGGGCCCCTTTATAGCATATGCTACAGACCCCACACTAGCTTAATCCAGCCCTGGTTGCATGCTGGTCTCGCTGCCAGGTGGCGGGGTCTCAGGGTCCCGCACCTACCACCAGACACAACCTTGCGTACCATTGGTTGAGAAATGCTGCCCTAGAACAAGTCATGGGGAGAATTAGCAGAGAGAATTGAAAAGGGATAGTGTAGGAGAAGCCATGGCCACATCTTCTTTTGCAGTCTTTGAATCAGTTAAAGGAACAGATGCAACTTCTGGATCATAGCCTGTCAGCCTTTTTTCCCCCCCAGAAGTTTTAAATTGCCTTTGTTGAATTGAAAACAGAATCTGAGTGAAGGTCACCCAATTGGGTGTGGGATGCGCATGATCGTGATTTATGGATTTTTGTTCAGGAGGCAGCTTTGACCAGTGACACTTGTGATCAGCGTGCAGGCAAATTGTTGCCTTGCCATCTAGCCTGTTCTTGAGCCACTTGCTTTGGCTATCTGGAGCTATGCACTCCGCAAATCCCCAATGATGCTTCACCTTTGCCACCTGGCACCATCTGTTACCTTGTCAGCCCGATTCAACCTCTGCTCGCACTGATCACATTTCATCTCCAGTTCTTCTTTTGTGGCTAAGGTGCCTTTGTACTTGGCCTGAAGTTGGGCAATGCCCTCCTCCACTTCTCTCAGGCGTTCCTTGGCCTCATCCAGGACCTTCTGGGTGGCCTGTAGGTCTTCTTCAGCCTCTCTCAGGGCTTGCTATTGAAACAGGAATATTTGTACACTAAAAATTTTGTAGCCAGAAACTAGCAACACATTTACTTCAAACAACATTACAAAAAAATCACGTGAAGCAATAGGGCAGACCAATCCTCAGCCCTGGGGCTGCTGCAAGGGGCCAGGGCAACCATCAGAGTCTCCTTGGAGTAAGGGAACATTTGTTACCTTACCCTGTGTAAAGCCCTGACAGCAGCCCCAATGGGTCTCCTTGGATCTGTGTCTGCAATTTAGCGGGCACAGAATTGAGCAGACCCATGTAGGGCTTCGCAGCCTAGGAGGTGGGCATTAGATCTGATGGCAGACTCTGCATATTTAGCAGAATTGTCCATTGATTGAGAATTTTTGGAGAAAAGATCTAAATTGTACTAAAGCCATTGTCAATTATGCTATTCCTATGGAACCACACATTTTTCTTCTTATTCAACTTCATCGTCATTTGTGGAAAGATCATTCTGAAATACTTAAAGTACATTAATAGCTAGCAGGATCAGCACTGGAACAACAGCTTTCTTCAGCAAAACAACAACAGCTTTCTTCAGTTGGCTAAAAATGTAAAATCATTCAATCAAGTGCTGTTGGGAAAGCAGATTAAAATCTGAGATTAATGTTGTCAGCACTACTTCCTTTTTAGTCTTTACTGGAATGAATTTAGGACCACTGCACACTAATCCAAGAAAACATGTTAGGTTAATTGTGGAGTCACATTCCCTCTTTTCTCTTGCTTTGTTAAAGATACTTTAAGGAGGGTTACCAGATATGAACTGGGACAGAGTGCCTATACCTGTAGCCATTGAATAGAAGAGGGAATTTGGCAGGAGCAGCTCATCATGGAAGGTGCATCAGTGCTGCACCTGCCCAAATTTCCTCTTCTATACATACAATGGTTAAAGGTACAGGCACTCTGTCCCAGTTTGTATCTGGTAACCCTAGCTTTAAGGATAGTCTTCTCATTACCTTTCAGCTTTAATTTTAAGCATTGATATGTTTGTTTGCTATCTGTATTACACACAGCACTGTCTTAGGCATTTCTACTCAGAAGTAAACCCCATTAAGTTCAGTGGGACATACGCCTAGGTAAATGTGTATAGGATTGCAGCCTTACGTACTGTACAGTTCTGCCTCATTATCCACTGATTTGGCATTCACTGACTTGACTCACCAATGATAGGGGTCCACCTTTCTCTTGTAACAAGAGAAAAAAAAGCCAACATCCTATTTCCTGCCCTCCATTACTGGCCCCATACAATGGCCAAATGCAGTATAGTGTCTCTACCAATGCATTCTAGGGAGACAATGGAGGAGTAAGAAACCTGGAAGTGGATCTTTAAAGCTATTTTTCCATTGATTTCAGATAACTGATTTTGTTATCGACTGGGTGTTCTAGAACAGAATCCCAGTGGATAACAAGGCACAACCTGTATATGTTTTGATTCAAGACAGTGCCCTCCTTTTACTTTTTTATTATTTAAAAATAATAAGCTGTATGCTCTGAAAACACTGAAATGCTCATCTGAATTACTTTAATCTCTTATGTTCATGTCTGGTAAAATGAGATTTTATGCTGGGTGATTTCTTTTTGTTTGTACATTTCAAATAATACTCTTTTGAAGTAGCTTGCAGTTGCCATTGCTTTTGCTCAGACTTTTGTTAGGAGATCTCTACAAATGATCCTTTTCTTTTTAGGTATATGCGTGGTAACTTTGAAGAAGCGTCACTGTAGTACTTACTCGCTTTGGCTCAACAGCTTTTGCCACAAAGTGATACTTGTGCATGGCCCTGACCCACTGGCAGATAGAGGTGCAAGCTTTGGACACTTTGGCTATGGCTGTTGGCTGAAATTCATCACTGTCAATATATGGCTGGATGGATTTAATCACAACATCGGCAATGTTATCCTGAAAAGAATTACAGACGAGATGGTGAATGCTGGAGGGGCATGAGAGGTGAAGGGAATCAGCTGTGAGACCAAACAAAATCCCAGGGCAAACATATATGAAGTATATAATGAAAGATCCAGCTCTATCCTACTTACTCTTCTCTGTGCCTGAAGTCAAGCTCAGGTATTGCTTATTCATTTCTTCAAGACTGTTAGAATCATGAAACAACTGTTGGGTAAAAGGACAATGTGGAGACTGTGCCCTGCTCATCACAAACCAAATGCAGCTGCCTCTTCTACAACAGGAGGGGATAGGCCACCCCTCATTTTCAACTACTAGTTCAGGACAGAAGACAGAAACTGGGTAATCTAATGATTGATGCCCACCCACTGCCAAAGGGACCACCAGGCACAGCAATGGAATCTGGTAATGAAGATCCGGAATGCTGGGCGGGACTTATGCGTGATTGGCTGCCCGTCTGTTCCGTTCCGCAGCTACCCTGGCCTCGGCAGGGCGCCTGCTCGTGGGGGGATGGGACGGGACGGGTGGGGGGCACGCCGGGTGCCTGGGCGAGCAGCGGTGGGGTGCACCAACTGGGGGCAGCGTCCCCCAGCCAGGGCAGCCGCGGAACAGAACGGACAGGCTGCTAATCACACATAAGTCCCGCCCAGCGTTCCAGATCTTCATTACCAGATTCCATCGCTGACCAGGCACCTCCCCATCACATGCCCTTTAAAAGGATAACACCACAATCTTTTGCTTCATAGCCAGTTTGACAGGCTAACTACTGGTGGAGAAGGAGGCACCTGTGGCAAATGAGAGAGAGAGAGAGAGAGAGAGAAGGGGCAATATAGCGCTTGCACCTCGTTCATGGAATAGGCAGTCATGAGGAGTGGACAGAGAGGTGGTGGTCCTAGAACACCTGCCCCAAGAACGTATGTCTCCAAGGTACCTGTACATTCACTAAATTGAGCATTATTAACTAAAAAATGGGGAGAAATGAAACCATTTGATTAACCAAACGCCCCCAGAAATGATTTTATTTGAAACCACCTCCCAATTCTGTGCCTTTCTGTGCTAACATCTGCAGATATCAGCAGGAAATGGTCCATATCTAGGGCTACCATATCCAAACCAGGACTGCAGGCCTATATCTTTAACCATTGTATAGAAGAGGGAATTTGGGCAGGTGCAGCTTTTGAAACCCTTCCTGGATGAGCTGCACCTGCCCCAATCCCCTCTTCTATACAATGGTTAAAGGTACAGGCACTCTGTCCCAATTTGGATTGAGTAACCCTATCCATACCTTAATGCGATCACCTGCTATTTCTGCTGTTAAAAGCACAGGAGCAGACAGGGCTGTTTTCTTCTGGCCAGTTGACAGCTGCTAGCACAGCATTCCCTTCACTCTTGAAATGCACAAGGAGACACTGAATGGAAAGTTTGTAACAGAGAGGATGAGCACCGCTGTTTTACTTACCTTATCATATTTAAACAGACTTTCAAGAAATTTTCCTGGGTCCTGGAGAAGACCTTTGCCAGGCTCCCAGTAGTCATCTATCTTAGAGCCTGGCTTCTCTCCTGCCACTTTCTTAGGCTTGACTCCTTTCATAATGCAGACTGCTTCTATCACCATTTTGACTCCTACTGGAGGCCGTTGCATTCCTCGCACCTAAAACCACAGAGTGATTCATAAGGATGGTGGCTCCCCATCCAAAGCTTAATATAGATGCACATTCCCGAACCACTGCGCTCAGCATGAAATAGGTTCATTCATTCATTAATGCTTAGGTTAAAGTTGTATGTGTGAAATTTCAGCCTCCAGACTGCCTAGAAACTAAAATACTTTCCAATATTTTAAAATGTATAATCTGGCTTCTAAATATGACATGGGGCTTGCAAAGGTAAAAAAGAATCACTCTCTTATGAACCAAGAACTCAACACAGTGATATCAATCAATCAATCAATCAATCAATCAATCAATCAAGGTACTTATATACCACTTTTCAACATGAAGTTCACAAAGTGGTTTACAGGCAAATAGTAATAATAATAATGATTGATCTGGTCAGTCAGAGCGTAATCCGATGTATGCCTACTCAGAAGTTAAGTCCCATTGTGTTCAATGAGACTTACACCCAGGAAAGTGTGTATAGGATTGCCTTAACGGGATAAAACCACCTGATGGTAATAAAGGCTGATGTGCCCAAATTTTTGTAAATAGCCTGGTAAGTATGCATGTGTGAAGAGGTGATGTGAATTGGGCTATTGGATTTTATGTACTTAGAAATAGGCTAACTCTATTAGATTATGTAACAGCTGGACCAGCAGTATATATTATATTCTTCTTTACTGTTTAAAGTATCTATTTACTGATATTTGCTTCCAACGTGGAACAGCTAAACCAGATACAAGGTTTGCTTTTTCTCTTCTTTCAGAGTATCCTAGTTAGTGCTAGCAGGATTGCAACCTTTGACTGAAGCTATTCCAGGAGGTATTTTGTTCACTGTATTGTAATTTAGCCAGGAAGCTTTGGTTAAAACCTCATCGACTGCTTTCAGTCTTCTAGAGATTGATGCTGAACCTGGGAGACTCCGAGTTGAAACTGGAGGGTTGGCAGTTCTGAGTCCCATGTATACCATAAGGAAGTAGTTTTATTTCAGAATAGCAAAGCTCTACAGAATGAAAATGCAATCACCTTGATTGCACTGGGAAGGCTTAATCTTGTCTAACAGTGCAATTCTAGGCGGGTTTACTTGAAAGTAAAATTCTCTGGGTTCAATAGATCTTATTTCCATATAATAAGCACGCAAATGACTGAAACCTGTGTCTATTTACTTTGGGGTAAACAACACTGCAACTGTGGTTCTGTGTCAGATATTCAAGGTGCTTACAAGTTAATGCAATTAAATGTTTGTTTGAAAAACAAATGAGATTCAATTCCTAGGAATTAAGTTTAGGGCTCCAACAGCTGAATCAACTTCATGTGCCCCCATACAGTGCGCTGAAACTGTACTGGTAGGTAAAGAGTAATAGAAGGCAGATGCTGGTTGCATAGCAGAATGCTGTGGTAATATAAATGGAAGAGATAAACGAGCGAGCAAGAGACAGACTTATAGTGCAATCTTAGATGACCACTTGAGAGTTATTGAGTTCAAAGGTCCTCTGTAAGAATGTATAAGATTGCAGCTTAATTGTGCTCTTGAACAGTACAAGCTGGATCTCTAGACTGGAAAAAAAATTGGGATTATCAACTTCACAGCTTGCTATAAGAAATTGATGGGTGATATTTTATCTCTGGTCTGAGAAGTCTGGCCTCTGTGGATCTCACCAGGCCAAACTTTTGTAAAAACACAAGAGCACTGTAGGCCAGACTGTAGAAAAATACAATATGCAGATAGGAAACATACAGTTATCTTGCTCCCCTTCTATATGATAAGAACTGGACAAATGCATAGAGTTCTAAGAAACCCATTCTTTTCTCTTCCTTTTTTTTTCAAGTTGAGAGAAATTCTATAACTCTCATTGCTGCAGAAGTACATGAATGTAGGATGGCTAAGTGTGCCTAGAAAAGATAAACTGGAACACACCTGCTTGGTGAGTCATAATACCATTACCATATTCATGACTCATGCTTATTAATATAATAAAAATGGGACAGGAATTATATATAACTCATGGTGGTGTTTCAGGGTGGCTAAAGGTGGTGAAGCAGCAACAGGCTATAGGAACTAATAGAACTGGTATAGTTAGTAAGTAATCCAGATCAACAAAAGTTATGCATAGTTATTGAATTATTCATCATGATTATTTTGTAAGAACTTGGAAGTATAGGGCAAGGATAGGGAAATGGCAGACATGGGAAATTGAGGGGGGGATATGGGTGAAATCCACTCACCTGACCATTGGGAGTCGTCCTTTTTTTTCTATATTCTGGGCTGTAACCAAATGTTATTCACAGGCTTTTAAGGTCGAGAACCTGTGTGCCTATGCATGCGCGCACACACACAGCTGAGATTCTTTAAATAATTTCATGTGTGCACAGCAATACCATAGGCAGGCAAAATATGCACCCTCTCCCATATGCCCTATAATAATCAAGGTTTGTCTGCTTCCCTTAGCAGTAAAAGAACCCAAATATGCTCACCAGGAGACGGTCCAGAGTTTTCCTACTGGATACAGTTAACAGAGGAGCTGAGTTTGTGGAGATTCTGAAAATTGTCTACCCCAAGGCCAGTGATCTTCACGAGAAGTACTTTGATTGGCTCTTTGACTGTCCTGAGTTGGAGCACTTTCTAGAGTGGTTCTGTAACACGGTGGGGGAGGAGAATGTCTTAAGCTCAGCAGAAGTGAAGGCCTATGAGAACCTGATTGTCTCTGGAAAGCCTCTGCTGGAGGAAGAAACCTTGGAGCAGGTGCTGAAGACCTGCCGCCAATCCTCTCAGCAAAGGGATGCAATGCAGGAGAACGAAACGCAGCCCCCTGAGACCCTTGAAAAAGAGATGCAGAGGTTGCAGAGCCAATGCATCTGTTGGATGAAGCGGTGCAATGCAGTTAGGATTCATGCGGTCAGCATGAACCTGAAATCCTGTCATCTGGAAGAGAAGATGGAGCAAGCAAGCAGGCAAATGAAGAAGGCACACCAACAACTGGAGCTAGACAATTTCCAGAGTAACAATGGTTTCAACCAAGCCTGTCAGACAGCAAAGGAGTTGGTGCAGTGGTGCAGAAAACCTGGAAATGAACACATGAAAGCATCGATGGCAATGATGGACCTGAGATGCTACCTGGAGTTGGAAGAGAAATTCACAGAGGATTTATTAGGGTTCTTCCCAAAGGCCCTCCAAAGTATTATCGATGATGCAGTGACTGAGAAAGCAAGTCTGGCAAAGAAAGGGTGGGGAGACTCGCAGAAAGAGCAGCATATGGAGAGTATAGCAAAACTAGCTCAGAAAGTGCCCCTAGAAAACAAAGGTGTCATTTGTAGTGAGGATTTCTATGGAGAGCATGTGGTCAGTAAGGATGAGCCAGATGTTGATCGTAAAATTGTACCAAAAGAAATGGAGCATCCTGAAACAGAGAAGCTCTGGACTGAAGCACTGGATATTCATGATGATAGAGGGCTGAAGACACAGGCAGCAGCTGTCCAAGTGGGGAACTGTAAAGATGGCAATCTGGGAAGCTACCAGGAAGAACTGAGGCAAATGGAGTTAACTTACCTATGCAACCAAAGATTACTAGTTATGACTTCTGCAGAAATTGAGGGAACTTCATCTGCCTTGCAATGGGCAAGGAAGGCCTTGAAGGCTGCTAAAGAGAACAAGGTAGGTAGGTTGCTAGGCTGAAGCCTGAGGAACAGTGGCTTTGTGGGATATGATTCTTCTTGAAGCAAAAATGCACTCTAATTTTGACACTGCTACTTACCTGTTCTATACAGTGACTACGCTTCTAGATGAATAGCAGACTTACTGGCACCAAATGCTAGGAAACGGGCAGCAAACTATGCAGGATAGAAGACACCTGGAGCTCACCGCTGGGCAAGGGGACATTTGTCCCCTTACCCCGGGGTAGGTCCCAGGCATGGGACTACACAGTCTGCGCCAGCAAACACACTTCAACATCCGAGCAGCCGGGGAAGGGGGTTAGGATCTGTCTGAACAGCCAGATCAGGACTCCACCCCCTCCCCAGGCCAGCCTGCCCATGTGGCCGCCTTCTCTCTGCCCTCCCCATGCCCCATTCCACTTCCCTCTCGCCTGTCTCCCAAGCCCCTGCCCTGGACAAACTTGGCCAGCGTGGGGGTGGCTTACCTGCTGCTGTCTGGGTTGGTGTGAGTCCTCGCACTGGCCCAGTACCTCCTGGGCTGAGGCAGACATGCCTTAGTGCACATTTGCAACAGCCCTGGGCCAATGCAGGCAACATCCGTCAGCCCAGGAGGCACCCAAGATTGTACCCAGAGACCAGGTTGACACATGCAGCAAAATGTGAAAGGCTGAATAGTAGGTGGTAGATATGTGCATGTGGAAAAACTCCCTGGAAGTAGAAAACTAGTGCCACAGATTACACTGGGCTAGAATTCTTCTCCTTTATGTGCTGATTTTTTTTTAATTGTAGCAATTTTATAGGATATGATATATCCTGGGTACATCCACATAGGAGGTGGTACCATCTCAATCTGCTGCCTGTATTGAGTAAACTGATGGATTGATTTAATAAATTATGAATAATTAATGGCAGCGTATGCAGTGGCACACTCAGGGGCTGCGGTGACCAGCGTAGCCATGTTGTGATATTATACAACATCGTGATACCACTTCTGAGTTCTCACAGCTGCTTCCTGAGTCACAAAGTGGCTGGAGCTTGTGAGCACTCAAATCGCCCCAGCTGCTGCTGTGACTGCCCAAGCACTGCAACTGTTTCCTGATTAGGAAGTGACTGGCGTGCGCACTCAGTGGCAGCTGGGGCAAAATTATCCCAGTCACTGCTGTGAGTGTCCAGGTGGCTCCATGCTTGGGAAGCAACTGGCACACACAGCAGCAGCTGATGCCCCCTTCAAGTGGAGCCCAGGGCGTGTGCCCTGGTTTGTCATACCCTAGATACGCCATTGCCTGTAAGCATATGATTGAGAACCTTTTTCAGCTTGGGGCAAATACACTTTTATACTTGCCAGTGAAATGGACATAAGAAACATAGCATCAATGTCTCCTCTTGCAAAGTTCAGACAGGCCTACAATGCCTAAGCATTCATAGTACTTGATGTCCTTGTATTCCACAGATAAAGGAAGAAGAGGGGTATGAACTGCACTTTCGCATAGCTGCCTGCCAGGAGCAGCTGTGTATTCTCCAAAATAAGGTGGATCAGGGAACGGGTCAACAGCTTTTGCCCTTGCTCCAGGGCAATGCCTACCTCTTTCGCTTGCCTGTGATACGTGGGGAACTTGACTTGGAAGTCATCAAACTTGGGCACGTTGAATCAATGCAGGAAGAGGCTGCTGCCCAGCTGATGGGTCAGCTGAGTCACTTGGAAGTGTTAAGACTCTTGTTGATGCTGGAAGAGAAAGATCTGCACCAAATGAACACTGAGATGGTGACTATCCTGAATGATTCTGAGGCTAAATTACAGAGATGGCAGTCTTGCTTGGAGGGTTCTATGTTCTCTGTTAAGCAATGCCCACAAACACTGATTGACCCCAGTGATCTCGCCAGCTTACGGTAAAGATCGGAGGGATGGTGGCAGGGGAAGGGTGGAGGATGTCTGACAGTCAAGGGTTGTTCTTAGTTCAGATTTGCTTGTAAGGAAGAAACAATTTAGAAAAGGAAAATAAGACCCCAACTAATTCCCTAGAGAAGACAAAACTCTGGCTAGTACTTTTCCTCTCACATGCTCTTTGTAGAACAATTGAACCTGACAGGGAGAAAGAGCCTAAGTAGTTCGGTATGCTGTGAATTTTAATATTGTCAAATCAGTACTTTCTGCTATTTGCATTTATGGTCAACATATTGATTGTACCTGGAAAACTCTCCATAAATCCAGGATTTTATTTTTTTCAAATGGCAGAACCACAAGAATTGTGATATTGGTGTGGTGCAGTCTTGTAACCACTCGACAAATCCTTTATGAATATTTAAGCAGATGAATGATTTGTGGCCCACCTCCCACAACTACAAGGCCACACTCCTATGAATGCAGTCCTCTAATTGTCACATTGCTGGGTGTCAATGTTTTCCTCATAGGGTGTGGAAGATGTTGGACACACATGGTCAAGGGAAGCAATTCTTCCATAGTTACAAGACCTTGGCAGGCTGGGGTTCACGGTTGTGTCAAGAACTTAAGATGTCACAAGTGCAGCTGGTCACACCACTCTCTCAGCTTCCTAAACTAGAATCCGATCATGAGATACTATACTTTATGATGTATGGTGATTCCAACCAGATAATGCTTCATGCTCAGGTATGTTTGAAATTTCAAGTGTTCTTGTTTGGTTGCATAAGCTGTTTATACTGTATATCCTCTAAGATTCCTTGTTGTTTCGTTGTTAAAAAAAAACTCCTCCCTGTGAATTTTTCAGATGACAGTCAGGAAAGGTGTTCAGTTTCCTGTCCTATTTTTTTGAAGACTGTTTTCCTATGTTCCTTACAGGAACTGTCAGAATCTCTGGAGCAGCTTGGCACCATACAAGCCAAACTCCACCAAATGTTAATGGACACTTTGAGTGATTTGAAGATCAAGCACAAATCCTTGCAGAGCCATATTCAGCAGGCTGAGCACAACTTCTACATGCATTTTTTCAACAACCCAACCCAGCTGCAAAAACTGGTAGAAGAACTTGAAGAGAAGACCTACAAAGTCTGATTCTGATAGATGTAGATATAGTCAATATCAATTATTTGTTCTGAATAAACATGAAATTTAAAAAGTCCCTATCTTTGTGTTAATGGTTGTTACTTGGCTACTGGGTCTGTTTTGATAATCAAGGCAACAAAATGACTCTGCATGAGGTTCTGCATATACTTGTCTATAGGTCAATCTCATGGATAATTCGAGGGCAAGTTTTAAGCCAAAAATCATAGAATTTGCTATGACCTGTGGATAAGTTGAGGGTAAAACTTAGCGGGAGAGGTATGAAATTCTTTGAAAATGACTTACCAGTAATTGTTCTGAGGTAGCAACAGAAAGCCAACCCAAAAACTGGAGCAATTTCACAGCAATTTCTCAAAAATGGAGCTATTCTCCAAACAAGAAAGAAGAGAGATGAAAGTTCTTATGGGCTTTGTGAGGAATACAGTACAGCACTTCCACAGCAGCAGCCCTCATAACAACAACAATTCCCATAAGCACCTTCACTCCTCTGAAGGTGAAGAAGGAAAATTCTGTTGGAGAAGAAGGAAAATTAAATGGCCATTGGTGGTTTTTGTTTTGTTTTGTTTTTGCTGTTGGTACCTGAGACCAATTACCGGTAAGTAAAACTGCTCTGTTTCTCCTACCCTCCCTGCTTTTGGCTTCTTAGCGCGCCCCCCCTCACTGTTAGAAGCTTTACTAACTATACTGACCCATGTATAACTCTATGTTTTCTGGGTCAAATTTCAGACAAATATTTAAACTTATACATGAGTATATAGGGTAGATCCTGCTTTTATTCACCTTGTATAGTGCAGCATGCAATTATGCCTATGAAACCATCTTATTCTATAGCAGCAAAAGAATAAGGTTGCCGAAGTCCAGTAGCAATCTATAGAACAAAGCAGTTGAGAAGATGAATTTGTTTGTGTTGTCCAATGGGTCTCATAGCTGCTTGTATCACTTGTACTATAAGGTGTGGAGCATAATGCAAGAAAAATATTCCCTGGCATAGGAAGGGGGCATTCCTTATTGTATGGAGGTAGGGTCAGCTGCAACAGTTGGTCTCCTCCATGGGGAGGGCTGACTGTTGCCCTAGATAAGCCCTACCTCTATACAGAGCAGACGCCAGGTGCCGGGCTCTTCACTCACCACCTTTTCTTTATCTTTTTTTGTTTCCTCCAACCTCCCTTTCCTGTTTGTAGCCAGAGTGCAGGCCCTTCAAGGAAAGGGAGGGTTGTTGGCACAAATCCAGAGGGCTTCCGCATCACTGGGTAGGGGTTCCCTTTGCACCTAGGCACATTTTCAAGGCGATCGCCTCTTGCCATGGATAGCCCAAGTCTGTCCAATGACAGCGTGACTAGCGGAGCCCAGCGTAGCACCTTGCTCCAGCTAGCCCTGCCACTCACGGCATACTGTACTCCACTGTGCTGAGTCACACCAGGCTTGTGTCCCAAAATGCCCCCTCACCATTCCATTACCTCAGTAACATCATTTTTGTTGAGGTTCCTTAGGCTTGCGAGGGCAGCATCCAGGGCCGGGAGGGCTTCTGCCAGGTCTTTTTGGGCATCATCAGCGATAGCCTGAGCTGTCTGAGCTTTTGCTTTAGCTTTCATCTCCTCTGCCTGCACACTATTTCGGGTATCCTCAGCCACAGCTGTGTCTATCTGTAACACAACAAAAACATATAGAATCACAATAGAAGCACTCTATTTGGAGGTGTGGGGAAAATCCCTCCTTTCCTCTTACTTTTTGCTAGTTTCAGAACTTTTGTTTGCTGAAGAGGCGTCTATGATGCCTTAAAGGGGCTGCTGGATTATTTGAAGGTAGTGGCTATGTCTGCTCTCTGGTGGTGATAGTTTCAGCAGCTTCATTTTTCCACAATTAAAAGAACCTGGCTTTGAATTGGCGCATTGGACTGTCAAGCCCATCTGAGGACTAGGAGAGACCGGGAATTCAGATGACCTCACAGTAGCCTGGTTAATGGTTACAGATTAACACAAATATTTCCAGGTCCAACATCAGGAATGTCTACTGCTTCATGGGGAGGTTGCCCACCCATTTTGCTAAGAGAGGGCTCAAACATTAAGAAGCTGGAATAGGATAGCTAGCAACATAAAGGGGAATAATAAAAGCTTCTTCAAATATGTTAGAAGCAAGAAAACTGCCAGAGAAGCGGTTGGCCCACTGGATGGTGAGGGAGGAAAAGAGGAGATAAAAGGGGACTTGGAGATTGCAGAGAAATTAAACAATTTAATTTAAATCTAATAAATAAATAAATAAATAAATAAATTGAAATTAATTTAATTAAGAAATTTAATTAAATTGAAATTCTTCTTCATAGCAGAAGAACTTGGGCAGATACCACAGCCCCAACAGCCCTTCCTAACGAAGGAATTAAATCAGATAATGGTTAATAAAGAAGATGTTTTAGGTCAATTTGATAAATTACATATAAATATATATATATATATTGTAATGCCGCCTTGGGTGCCTTCGGGCACAATAAGGCGGGGTAAAAATCTAATAATAATAAAAATAAATAAATAAGTCACCAGGCCCAGATGGTATACACCCAAGAGTTATTAAGGAACTAAAGAATGAAGTTGCTGACCTCTTAACTAGAGTATGCAACTTGTCCCTTCAAGCGGCCACGGTGCCAGAGGATTGGAGGATAGCCAATGTCACGCCAATCTTTAAAAAAAGGGAGAAGGGGGGACCCTGGAAACTACAGGCCGGTCAGCCTAACGTCTGTCCCGGGTAAGATGGTGGAAAGCCTCATCAAAGATAAAATCCTAAAACACGTAGAGGAACAAGTACTGCTGAAGGAAAGTCAGCATGGCTTCTGTAAGGGTATGTCTTGCCTCACGAACCTTTTGGAATTCTTTGAAAAGGTCAACAGGCACATGGATGTGGGTGAACCTGTGGATATCATATACCTGGATTTTCAGAAGGCGTTTGACACAGTCCCCCACCAAAGGCTGCTGAAGAAACTTCACAGTCGGGAATAAGAGGGCAGGTCCTCTTATGGATTCAGAATTGGTTGAGGGCCAGGAAACAGAGAGTGGGGGTCAATGGGCAATTTTCACAATGGAGAGAGGTGAAAAGTGGAGTGCCCCAGGGATCTGTCTTGGGGCCCGTGCTTTTCAATTTATTCATAAATGACCTGGAGACAGGGATAAGCAGCAAGGTGGTCAAGTTTGCGGATGACACAAAACTTTTCTGGGTGGTGAAAACCAGAAGGGATTGTGAAGAGCTCCAGAAGGATCTCTCCAAGTTGGGGGAATGGGCAGCCAAATGGCAGATGCGTTTCAACGTAAACAAGTGTAAAGTGATGCACATTGGGGCAAAAACCCAAAACTTTACCTATAGGCTTATGGGTTCTGAGCTGTCTGTGACAGCTCAAGAGAGAGATCTTGGGGTGCTGGTGGACAGTTCAATGAAGGTATCAACCCAGTATGTGGCAGCAATTAAGAAGGCCAATTCCATGCTTGGGGTAATTACAAAAGGGATTGAGACTAAAACAGCCAATATTATTATGCCATTGGACAAATCGATGGTAAGGCCACATCTGGAATATTGCATACAGTTCTGGTCGCCGCACCTCAAAAAGCACATAGTGGAGCTGAAAAGGTGTAGAAGAGAGCCACGAAAATGATTACGGGGCTGGGGCACCTCCCTTATGAAGAAAGACTGCAGCGTTTCGGGCTCTTCAGCCTAGAAAAAAGGCGCCTGAGGGGGGACATGATTGAGACAAACAAAATTATGCATGGAAAGAATAGAGTTGATAGAGGGATGTTCTTTTCCCTTTCTCAAACAAACAGAACCTGGGGACATCTGCTAAAACTGAGGGTTGGGAGAGTTAAAACAGATAAAAGGAAAATTTTTTTACCCAGCGGGTAGTTAATCTGTGGAACTCTTTGCCACAGGAGGTGATGATGGCATCTGGCCTAGATGCCTTTAAGAGGGGATTGGACCGATTTCTGGAAGAAAAGTCCATCATGGGCTTTAGGCAATGGTGGATTATGCAACCACCTTACATTGGTGGTGGCAACAGTACCTTACTGGGTGCAAGGGAGTGGCAACAGGATGCAAGCATCTTGTTGTCTCATGCCTTCCTGGGGCACCTGGTGGGCTGCTGTGAGATACAGGAAGCTGTACTAGATGGGCCTTTGGCCTGATCCAGCAGGGCTCTTCTTATGTTCTTATGATAAGAAAAGTACTTGGAGAAAATAGCATTGGGTTGTCTTATTTGTTGTTTGCATTTTAACATTGTTGCCAACCTTTATCACTCCAGTCCCTTTTTTCACCTGTTATAGGGATTATCAGTGCCTTACTTTTTATCTTTGCATTCCCCTCCCCAGGTGTTTTGGGTATGTTCTGCTAAGAGGACACAGCAGTTTTTGGGACTCTCTGTTAACCGGGAGGTTAACAGCAGCCCCCAAATCTGCTGTTCTCAAGCAGCCTTTTTCCATCTAGGCATTCTAGCAGCAGCAAAAATGATCTTTCCTAGTTAAAAGAGTAAAGCAGAGTGGTTGAAGGTCAGTTGCTAACCACCCAGTGTTGCTTCTATTTTGCCCTCCATCTACCCTCCTAGGAAATATGGCTGTAGGTTCTTTTTCTAACTCATCCAGTGTCTGCCTTTGATATAGGCTTAACATTTCCTATAACTTTTGATTAGCCATGGGATCCATCTCTTCTGATGACAGTATTTTAGCTTTAAATGTACTTTTCCCCTGTTGTTTTTTTTGGGGGGGGGGGGCGCGGCGGCAGAGGGAAGCCTTATGCACCAAATCATATGAAAACCTGTCTACCAAAAATGTGTATATAGTAAAATAGTACTAGATGAATCAATTGCATATGTACTCCAAATTCAGTTATCCATATGTATTGTGTATTTGGATGAATCTATTTTGTTTTGTATGAACCACTAACAGTACTCATTTCATTAAAATGAATGACCAGCTGGGGCTAGGGTAAATGAGCAAGAACATAAACTTGATCACAACTCTGACTCCTGTTCAAGCAGATATTAAAAACTATCAACATCAATTGCCTTGCCTCTGGATGCCCAGGTGACACATCTATAGTATAAGAGTTCATGTTTACTCTGTTGAAAGGCACAGACTTAGCTAGATTTTAATACATTTGTACTCTCCAAAAGAACAGTACTGGAAAGTAAAAAGCTCTATGCTTTTTTCCCATTTTGTGATCCCGTGCTATTGCTAGCCAGGTTCATCACCATGCATGGAAAAGCAGAAGTACTGTAAGCCCCATATATATGATCGTCAGCAGCTCATGACACTAAATGTTAGAAGTTAAAGGGGGGAAGAAAGGGCAGCTCAAGCCATTTTGGCATTTATTTATAAATAACAGTTCAATGATTAAATTAAGGACATTCAAAACTTACTAGTCCACTTTCCCTTAACTGTAGGGATATTACTGTGTAGAAGCTAGGCAGAGATGGAACACAGGTGTCACTTAGTCCAACATACGATTAACAAGGCAAAATAGCGACCATCGTGTGATGGTCAGGTTCTGCTTCTTCATATCTGAACCTGACACAATCTGCCTCTTTTACATCAGTTTCTGAAGACATGCTGCCTACCTGTATTTGTTCCATAGTTGTCAACGTGTCTTGGGCAGCCTCTGCCAGCAGGGGGCGTGCTAATTCTAGCTCTTCCTGCATTTTCGCAACATCTTCTGCTGTTCGTAAAAGCTAGAGTAGGAAAAAACAAAATTTGTCCTTATATGATTCACACTAGTGAAGAGTTTAAAAAAACTTCCCACAATATTTAGAGTCGTAAAATCCTAAATAGGCTACAGGTTGCATGTTGGAGAGTGCCTTTGACAGAAGGGGTTCACCCCATGGGACTGCCAGATTATAACTATATTTTGAGCATCATCTAGCTCAAATTAAGCATTTCAAAGTTGGGTCAAATTCAATCACAGTGTTCTAAGCATGTTAAATGCTTAGCATGTTTTAAGCATGTTCTCACATTGAACTACATGGCATATAAAAGCACTTTAGGTAGATCATACCTCCTGTTTTTGTATTTATTGTACCAGACAGCAGATTATATTGCAAGCAGCTGTTTCCATTCACTTTGTGGATTTTTTTAGATGCTTACTTCTGTCAGCAAGCAGGGCCCATTAGTTCCCACATTCTTAAACAGCTACCCAAATGCTTGCCGAATCAAAACAGAAGGCCCAGAGAGTAATACCTTTTCCAGAAAACAGAGCAGCATCGGTTTACCAAATGCCAAAATATCAGCAGGCACTTTAACTATGAAATGAACACTGCCAGGCATGCAAAAGGTGAGACCCATACTTGAGCTGGTATAATAATAATAATAATAATAATAATAATAATAATAATAATAATAAT
>JAJKFI010000005.1:1738008-1769482 GCA_029204185.1 Lerista edwardsae | reverse complement strand
ATAATAATAATAATAATAATAATAATAATAATAATAATAATAATAATAATAATAATGCTTGTATTTGTATACTGGTGAGTATGGTAAGGTCCAGAGAGCATTGCTGTAAATACTCTCTATGCATGTCTTGATTTGAGCTACACAGTTTAAGATTATTTTCCCTGATAAATTGTCCATTGTCTTTAGCTGCTAGTGCCAGAAAACAGTTATCTGCAAAAGGGCATCTTTACTATTTTGAAGCAATATTTGTAAGCCAGAGAAAACTACCTAGTTTTAATCACAACATGTATGTGACTTCTCTCATGTAGGTTTGCCCTGATTTTGACTCTCTCTCAAAATGTGAACAGGAATGTGAGACTCTGAAAAAGCTCACATATAACATTGCCTCTTCTTTCTTTTAACCTAGCTCTGATGGAGGAGCTGGCTACAAGTTTAGTGTGCTTCCAAATATTGGTTTTTATAGAAATCATGTCTGGTGATACAGACATCTGCCCAAGGTGATTGCTGCTAGTCCAAAGATATTGGAATGGGAATGCAAGTATCTTCCTAACCCAGTTAATATAGCTCCAAAGCCCTCGGATACATTTCCTAAAAGGGAAAAGCTAATGTCTGAACTGCCCTTAGAAAAGGGGGAGCAAGCATGGGGTGGTGGTGTTTGCTGTAAAATCATACTATGCAACGTAAGTGACAAATTCCATGATGTGAAGGAACCCACCTTGTCCAATCCACTCTTCATTCTGTTTTTGGCACCTTTGAGCTCATGTTTCTTTTTTTCTATTAAGTGGGTAAAGAGGCCAAGCAGCTCCAGGTAGCTCTTTGGTGTGACATAATTATGTCTAGCCAATTCTGCCAAATAGTCCTTGCATTTCTTTGCTACGCTCTGATGGATTTCTACACACATCTCAATCTGAAAGGAGCACAAAGCAAATGCGGTTCGACATTTTTTCAACCCTAAGAAGGGAAAAAGGGCATGATGGCAAAATGCACTATGTATGAGATGCATGTAAGTTAAAATATGACCAGAAGAAATTCCTTTGCTTGTGAGCTGAACATTTCCAAGAAGGAAAGGAATGAATAGAAAATGAAGAAGCAGCACCAGTTCTAAACATTAACTGGATCTATCAATCTGAATTCCAATTACAACCATATTCAAATTATCTGGAAATTTATGAATCTCCAAAACAGTTTTGAACTGTTTTGGACATACTTGTTCTAAGAGAAGCACCTACCATTCCACTTATAAGTTCAGGGGTGGCTTCACTGTCTGGCATCTCATTCAGGAAAGAAGCAGCCACTGATTCCAGGGCTTCTGCAGGCCACTCATTAAACCAGTCAATGGTACAGCAATTCACAAGGGATGGGAACTGCCTGAGCCTTGCTCGGAACACCTCTCCTATAGGGCTGAAGAATAGAGAAAGACCTTAGACTGCGACCAAGGCCTTCTTTGAATGCGGAGTCGGCAATTTCTTTTGAAACAAAAATGGTCCTGGAACAAAGAGTCATTTAATCAAACATGCTTGAAGTTTGTAGAAATATTGTGTATATTAAATAACAGGAATGGATGATTCCCATTTTACCAGCTGAGGCTCCTAACTAAACTCATGCACTGAGTTATCTCAACTGTGAAAATTATAGTCCCCCTCTTTAAAACCATGAAATTAGCCTGAAATTTTGAGAATTTAAATTCTAAATCCTGTGAAACTTGTCTTATTTGCTTTGTTACTAATTATTTCAAAAGTATCTCCCTTTTATTTACAAACTTGTCTCAGCAAACAGTGTAACTAGAGATATATTCTGCATATGAAAAGTAAAACATACACCAATCCAACAAAAAATCTTTGGTTAGCACCTATATTTCTGCTGGGTTGAATTTTGTCCATGGGCTCTTATGTTGCCTATTCCAGTTTATCAGGGTATCTAACCAGAGGTGACAACAGTATTCCCGCACAGTTCCTCCAGTAGGAAACAGGAAACACAGCAATGCCAAAAATACATAGAGTTTTCTAAGGGCGCAATCCTATGACGTGCCTTGGGCCGGCGCTACGTGCCTGTGCTGACCCAATGTCACTAGCGTTGACGCGGGAGTGCTGGCCGTCACCCCTGCATTGGCACTAGTGCTATGGGCCAACACTAGCAGCAGCAGCAGCCCAAGGGTACTGAGGAGAGGCGCTGCAGAGCCACTCCTGCGCCAGCCAAATTTGGCTGGCACAAGAACAATTCTGGGCGTTGGGAGGGTGGGCGGGAAGGCATTTCTAGGTGGGTGGGCATTTCTGGGTGCGGGGGCCAGTAGGTGTGCCAAGCTGGGGAGGCCTCCATCCTCAGGCAGTGTGGCACCAATTTGGGCCATGTGGCTTCCTGCGATCCCATGGATAAATCGAGGGCAAGTTCTAAGCCAAAAATAATAGAATTTGCTATGACTCATGCATACGTCGAGGGTGAAACTCAGGGGCGGGTATGAAATTCTTTGAAAATGACTTACCAGTAATTGTTCTGAGGCAGCAATAGAAAGCCAACCAAAAAAGGAGCTATTTCACATTCTTCTAAGGCAGCACAGAAATGGAACTATTCTCCAAACAAGAAGGGAGAAAGATGAAGGTGCTTATTGGAGTTGTAGGTTTTGTGAGGAATACAACACAGCACTTCCATAGCAACAGCCTTCATAATGACTACAAATCCCAAAAGCACCTTCACCTCTCTGCCTGTTCGGAAAAGAAGGAAAATGGCTACTGGTTTTTTGCTTGCTGTCTGTTGGTGCCTGAGAATGATTACTGGTAAGTAAAATTGCTCTGTTCTTTTCTCCCCCCCCCACCAGCTTTCTGCTTCTTAGCCCAGCCCCTACTCAAGCTGCTGTTAAAAGCTTTATTAACTGTATTGACCCATGTATAAGTCGATCCATGTTTTCAGGGTCAATTTTCAGGCATAAATTTTTAGACTTACACATGAGTATATACAGTAATCACTACGTGATAAGTGTAGGAGTAAAATCATATCCAGAAACTTGAAGGTTCTTGAAGGTCAAGGTTCTGAGAAAACTGACATGCAGTTTGATGGCAGCAAAAAGACATTTTGCATTGCCCCCCCCAAGAAACAAAGCAAACTTCTAGTTTATAGCATCTCTTGCCTCCAGTAACTCCATGAATAGGAAGTATCTCGTGAAGTAAAATCTTTTATTTGAAAAATGGAGGCAGCACTGGCTCCTACATTTTGATGTGGCAGGCTGAGAGGCATGTGATTGAGTAGTAAGGGGGCCTATACTTCATTCCAGGTACCTCTAGGGCGAGGGGGGGAATGTTTTTGAAAGCATGTGCCCAAACTGGTGCTCATCTTCTCTTGTGTGCCCATGGGAAGTCATCACTAAGTCAGCGATGACAGAAATTTGTTGCTAGCCCAGAGAGCTTCCCTTGCCATCTGATTTTACGGGCTACATTAGCTCATACCTCATGCACAGGACTGTATGAATATTACTGCGCACTCTCCCTGCATATGCAGCTATCAGGTTGGCCTTCGTAGGCTGAAGGCCCTGATCCTGAACAATAGGTTTCATAGTGGTCAAAATCTGGTCTTGTTCATCGGGAGCATACAGGTTGGGAATGTCTCCTGAGTTCAGCAGGTTGTTGATATCCTCAAGAAAGGATTCACTTTTGATCTAAAGAGAACATTAAAAGGTTACTTTGACAGCGGTGTGGTTATGTTTATTGTGTTAACCTCACAATTTACATCCTAAAAGTCTTGTCTCCTGATTAAATAGAATACAACAATTTCCAACTTAAACAGAAAAATCCAAGTCACAAGGTCATCTGTGTGTAAATATTATTGATGGCTAAAGGCCCAATTCAATGGCCCGTATCGTGGGTGGTACACTTGTACCGCCCAGGCAAGTGTCGCACAAGATGCTGTAAAGCTCCTCCAATGCCGGTGGTAAGTCATTACCACTGGCACGGAGCCATGGCAACAACAGCTCTGCAAACTCTGGGGGGGACACCAGTTGCTGGCGGAGCAGGAGGGCATTCCAAGGCAGGAGGGGGATCTTAACCTTACTAAATAGCTGGCGCAAGAGTGACTAGATCCATCACCTGCCCTGTGCCAAGGGACAAACATGCCCTTTCCCTGCAGAGGCTCCCACGGTTGCCTGGCTGCCACTGGGTGCATTCTATTCGACTACACTTGGGCTTAAATGTCATCAGGACTGTCACCAATCAGCTTAGCAACTCCGAAAAGTATGAATTTGACACTGTCGGTCATTTTGGACATTTTATGTTTCACCCCTTCTCACCCACCATGCTGATGGGGGCTAAACGTGGACTTAAACGGCATCTGCTCGTCTCAGCGACCCCGGAAACTATGGATTCGACACCAATATCGGCCATTTTTGAGTATTTTTACATGGCATCCCCTTCGCACCCCCACCCCTGGGGGTGCTAGGGGGGGTCTTACCCCCACAGTATTTCTTTCCAGACCATAAGGCATACGTGTACCAAGTTTGGTGCACGCTGCTCCAGGCGTTCCAGCAGGTCATGGTGGACATTTTATGTTGCACCCCTTCTCACCCCCCACGCCGATGGGGGCCGAACCTGGACTCAAACGGCATCGGGAGCGTCACCACTCGTCTCGGCAATCCCGGAAACTATGGATTCAACACTGATATCGGGCGTTTTCAAGTATTTTTACATGGCACCCCCTTCGCACCCCCACCCGTAGGGGTGCTGGAGGGGGGTCTTACCCCCACAGTATTTCTTTCCAGAGCGTAAGGCATATGCGTACCAAGTTTGGTATAAATCACTCCAGGCGTTCCAGAGCCTATGTGGAATGAACATACATACATACATACATACATACATACATACATACATACATAGGTTCTCTTTTATATATATATAGATTTTAATGTTTCAAATGTCAAACGTTTTCCTACTATATGGCAAAGACACCTCCCTCACATTTCACAAATGCACATTTAGTTTTGTATTTATTTGATAACCAGTACGGTGAACTGGGTGATTGTGTTTGATACACTGCAGGGTTCAGGTTCAAACCCCCCTGAAGCTCACTGGGCAGGCATGGATAAGTCACTGTGTCTCAGCCTACCTGCCTCAGAGCACTGTTGCAAAGTTAACGTGCTTTGAGCTCCATAGACCAGCCTGATGGAAATATACTACTAGTAGTATGTAATCTAGTTCCTTAAAATGGAGATGTCCAACAACCCAGCAGAATGGTTATCCTCCTGCAACAATGCTAGTTTGGTCTTTAACTGCTTGCTTGTCTTTTGCAAGTATCACCTGTGAGGGGGTCTAATCTGCATAGGGACTGAGGTATGGGGGAAGGGTTTTTTTAAACTGTTTTGCTCCTGCTGTAGTCTTGATTCAGATTTCTCCTCCCCCATTGGTACCAATGGAAACTTCTTTGCAAGGGAACATTTGTTCCTTTGCCCGGGGGTGGGGGTGGGGGTGGTAAGCCTCCACTGCCTGCGTGGGTCTACTTGGAGATCCACCAGCAATTTAGCTGGTGCAAGTCTGAGTGGACATGGGAAGGCAGATCGGGGCCAGGAAAGGGGGTAGGATATCAGTAGTGCCGTTGCCACCGATACTATCCCCTTCCTAGCCTCTCTTGGTCCTCCTTCCTTCCCCGATCTCTTTCTCATTCCTCCCCCCAACTCGGTCCCACCCATCCTGCCTTCCTCCTGACTAGGGGATGTGGATGGACCACTGCTGTGGCCACTTGCTGTGGCTGTGCAGTACGTCGTGTTGCATTTTGTGACAGCCATAAAAGACCTTACATTGCTGAAATGCTAGTTCTGTCAGTATAAGGAAGGCCCTCGCAAGATTGGGTCACAACCCATTCATTTCAGCATAAGCTTTTTTTTTAGATAACTACAGTCACAAATATTTATGCTGAAATACATGGATTAAATCAGAGGTGTCAAACTCATTTCATGGAGTGGGCCGAATAGCATTCATATGGTGCCTGTTAATGGCTGGAAGTGACATCATTAAGCAGGTGATGGCCAAGAACAATATTCTATTGTTCTCACATTGGAACTCATTAGCTGCAAATGACAGAACAGGAAAATGTGCAAATATTCATAACTTTAAGATATGAGAGAGCCCAAATCACACTAGGAGGAACCAATTATATTGGGGGACGGATAAATTGCTTCCGGGGGCTGCATTTGGACCACAGGTGTTATGTTTAACACCCCTGGTTTGACTTTAAGGTGCTATAAGAAATGCTGTTGTTTTTGCTGCAGCAGACTAATATGGCTACCCCTCTGGAAGTATTGGATAGAGTAAATCCTAATTCACTAGAATTCTTGGTAACACCAATGGAAATGTCATTCAAAAATCAGGTGCGCTGAACAATATATGATATCTTGGCACCCCCGTAAACAACACGAGGCAAGGTCAGCTTATTAGTACAGAATGGGCACTTTATTGCTTATATACCCTGCAGTGGTTTCTCGTAAACTGCTTCCCCTTTAGTGCAGCCAGCTAACCTCAATCACACGGTTTGGTGGGTTGGGACGCGATATCTCCTGAACTCAAAATGCCATGCTTGAGGTGCATGCTGCAAAAATGCTGCTCTAAATTCCTCCATAAAGGCCCAGCGCATCAGTCAGGTGCAGCCCACCTTTCCTTGCCTTGTCCAGAGGAAAGTAACCCCACCCTAACCAGCAGAGTGGCTGCATTCTTTTGATACCAAAAGTAGTTTTGCAGCCTTCCAAACTGGCATTGCTTAAGAATGAGGGTTGATAAAATAAGGACAACAAAAAAGGTGACCATGTTAAGGCAAATCTAGAAAGCATAACAAAATGCCAGATTTTTTTCCCAGTTTGTTAGTGGATGTGATTACCTGTGTATCTGTGAATAGAAATGTAATGGGTATGCTCTGCAGACCTGCCTTCAACATAATTTTTTTAATGTCTTCTCGCCACTCAGTCATTCCATAGTTCTTGGAAAGTTCAATCTGAAAACATTCATAATCAGCTCTAAAAAAGAAAAGAATCAGAATCAATCCATGGGCTAAAACTAAAGGCATAATACATGATTTAGTAATATGGGTATTTACACAAAGAAGAACAGCGACAGAGACATAGTTTCCTTCGGCATTTTCATCGCAATGATTCTGCCTGCCAATGCATGTTCTGCCAGCATTAAAGCCTAATAGGATTGGCTGTGAGAGAGCTCGGAGTGAGCGCCATTGTCTCAGGAAAAAGAAAAGTGACAAGCGAAAGGAGCTCTCCTCCAAATGGTCACAAAGAGCTGCTAAGCTTTGCCTTGGAGTGGAGAGAACCCACTCTGGGCACCCTCTTCTACCAACAGAGCAGCTCTTTCCTGCAAGACTCATGGAGATGTCAGAATAGGAGCAAAATGGGCCTTTTCAGTTCAGACAGCATTGTTGTGGCATTCCCCCCCCCCCGCTTGCCTTTTGGAAAGGAATTCTCTTTGCCTCCTTAGAAACATGAAAAGAGGGTCTTATGACTGAATGTATTTATTTGTACAATCCATTTGCTCCCTTCCTACCCTAAGTAACTACGAAATGGGGAAGGCAGGGATCTGGACACAGCAAAACCAGTGAAGGCCAGCACCAACTGAGTCTCCAAAGCAGGTAGGACCCCATCTGGGAGGTGCTCTCCTCCCAATGGACACCAAATCTGCCCAATTGCAGAAGCCATGCACTCAAGAATGAGTCAGAAGAGAAAGGCAGTGATGGATATCCTTCTCCGCAATAAGAAAAGCCACTTTTCAATGAAAGAAAAGTTTCTTTGGCATTAAAAATTGCAGTAGTGAAAACCTTAAACACACAAACAACCATGTTCTAGATGAGCATGTGGTTCTCCTTGATATATACATCATTTCTTTGCATCATGGCCATGACTGGGCCTGTTTCACTGCTTCGTAAATCAAGTTCCCTGAAATCATACTGCTGCTAGTCAGTTTCACCAGTAACACTGGAAAAGACTCATTGCCCATTATTTTTCTATTATGGAACAGAAATGTCCACCCCACTGATAATTTCCATGGGGAGATGAACACATTGTGGTACTGCAAACAGAAAAGGAAAGACAGGAATAAACGAGAAATAAAATGATTATCTGTAGTTGGCAAATAGTGCATAGCTTCTACACACAGTGGGGGGGGAATAGGATTGTATCTGTGTGCCCCACCCACCAAGTGAACCTTTCTGCCTTTGCACCTGCCTAATATCCATATGTTAGGATGTCATGTTGAAATAGATGGAAGACAATCTGGTGCGTGCAGTCATTACCTGCTAAACATCTATCCCCTTACTTTTGAAGGGTAGTGACCATATGGACAGGACCAATGCAAGTTTGTAAGTGTATAGTTTCTCTTCCAGTGCTGCATTCAGTATGTGGATATGAGGTAAGAGGAGGCGGAACCTGGTATGAATAGGCACAATGCCTCTTTTCGACATAATGAAAGCAAACTGAACCTAGAATCAGGAATGTATGTCAGTGAAGAACGATGCTTGCTTCAAATGCTCTGCTTTTCCACAATCCTGGCACAGCTTGCTGTCTCAAAAATAAGTGATATGCACCTATATCTTACATGTGAGATGACAGCTTGGTGAGAGATTGCCTTCCACTGCCCCCAACACCCAAGAGGAGAGCATTGCCCAGTGCTTGGCGCAGAATACGGGTGATACGGCAGATATGCTGCATAGCATCCATGAAGAGCACTAGCTTCATTTTGGTAGTATTGATCTGATTGTACTCCTCCATGTACTCCTCAATCACATGCATAAGCTACGGCCAAAAAGAGAGGAAGAAAAATGAAAACAGTAGCTGAAAATACCATTCTTAGGAGGCCTTCCATGGAGAAGACCATGCCCACCCCTCACCCCTGGATCCCCATCAGATCCCATAGGCTACGGATAATAATATACGAAAAAAATTCATTGGTATATTAAGAACATTCACTGAAAAGAAAAATCCACGGTCTTAAATTTGCACTCTTCAGAAAAGAATGGACAGTCTGACTTTAATATGTCAATCAAAATGTTGCACAAATGAAAACACCGTTTAAATAGCTTACACTGTAAATTTTAAAAGAACTCACCAGGGGTTATATCAAGATACTAGTGGTTAGGATGTCTCAACATCAATCACAGCATCATACTATGGACTTAGTTACAACATTTCATCCATCAATCACAATTTATCTACCTGAGCAATGGGTGTGACAAACATCTGCCTACCTAAGGGGCTGGATTAATTAATAACTGTAATTCACTTAACGATCATGAAAAAGGGCCTGCTGTTATCATTATTATCCTTGACTACATGGCATTGAATGCAAAGTATACTGTTCCTTATTAAAATCTTTATACTTTTACCCTTTGCTTAATTAACATGTCCTCAGTATGCACAATGTTCTTCCAGTTGGGAGTTCTGCAGGAATCATAATCACTTGCAAAGGTCAGCTGTAAAGATTTTAATGGCATCCACTGCAGTACTGTGAACATAAAACTTGTTTCCTTTCCTAGTTTATTACGTTTTCCAAGCCTAAGCTCTGTGCTCAAGTCATCTGCATAGCAGATTCCCAACTGTTCTTTATTACTTGCCTGAACACCAAAGGAAGCAGGGGGCATTTGGAGAAAACAGCATCATATAGCCTGTTCTGTTCTCCTCTATCCAGGTTCATACATCATTCTCAGCATGCTTCTAGGGCTCAGCCTATCCTTGTACAACCTTAGCCTCTTTGCACTGGAATTCATAACCACTTCTGAAAAAGGCCTGCAATGTTAACTTCATGTTCCAAAGATATTCTAGTACTTAGGAACAGCTCAGGAAGCTCTTGGCTTGTATGATCTATAGCTGCATTATATATTGATGATGAATGAAAGGCAAAAAGAGCACAAAAATGGAGAAACATCGCAGGTATCTTACCTTTTCTTTGTCATCAATCAGTTCATAAAGCTTTACATCAGCACCTGGTGACATGAAATCCCCAAAAAGAAGGGGATGGAAAGGAACAACATCATCAAAAGTGACCTCCCATTCCAACATCATGCTCTTCATCAGGTCATCAAACCAATTTCGGTCTTCCTCATTAACCAGGCGGTCACAGAATACGCGGCAGCTTTCATGATACCACAGCCTCAGCAGGGTTACTTTATCCTGACAAAAAAATTCCAGTAACAGTCTTAAAAAACAGTGTTCTTCCTTGGTACTCATATGACCCGAATTAATTTCTAGCTTCCTGTATCTGAAGATATGGAGAAGAAAAGTGGAAGCTACAGGTTGTTATTTCAACCAGCTACATATTTCCAACTATAGCTAGTGCTGTACAGAGAAGGTAACTAATGTTGCAATAAAAACAGACCACATTTCTGCTAAAAACAGATTTGAAACAGTTTTGTAATTCTACCATGTTACTGACTCTCCTCCTTAAAGTTCTGACCCAACCACAATGCTAATTCACAAAGGAAACCCTAGTTTCCCTACCCAATCTGATCTACATAGAAAGAATATTTATAAACCAAGGAAAGTACAAAAAATAGAGTGAAACTAAAGATGGGAAACTAAAGATGGGAAAAAATAGAGTGAAACTAAAGATGCCAGCAAATCTGGAAAACCCAGCAGTGGCCACAAGACTGGAAAAGATCAGTTTACATTCCAATCCCAAAGAACGGCAATGCCAAAGATTGTTCAAACTACCACACCATTGCACTCATTTCACATGCTAGCAAGGTGATGCTCAAAATTCTACAAGCTAGGCTTCAGCAGTATGTGAATCGAGAACTAGCAGATGTACAAACTGGTTCCAAAGAGGCAGAGGAACTAGAGATCAAATTGCCAACATTCGCTGGATCATGGAGAAAGCAAGAGAGTTCCAGAAAAACATCTACTTCTGCTTCATTGACTATGCCAAAGCCTTTGATTGTGTGGATCACAACAAACTGTGGCAAGTTCTTGAAGAGATGGGAGTACCAGACCACCTTATCTGTCTACTTCTGAGAAACCTGTATGCGGGCCAGGAAGCAACAGTTAGAACCAGTGGCGTCTCTACAGGGAGGGCAGAGCTCTAAGTGTTGCAAGGAGCCTTACCCTGTCATGTAAATCCCTCCTCTCCCTTGCTGCTGTAGACAGTAAGCAACGCCAAGATGTTGCTTTTTCCTGTGAGGATTGGCTGAAACGGTGCAGGAAAGGAGTGACTGCCACTGCAAGGTAAGGCTTCTTGCAAAACTTAGAGCTCTGCCCTCCCTGTAGAGACGCCACTGGTTAGAACTGGACATGGAACAACTGATTGGTTTAAAATTGGGAAAGGAGTATGACAAGGCTGTATACTGTCACCCTGCTTATTTAACTTATATGCAGAGTACATCATGAGAAAGGCTGGGCTGGATGATTCACAAGTTGGAATCAGGATTGCTGGGAGAAATATCAACAACCTCAGATATGCAGACGATACCACTCTAATGGCAGTTAGTGAGGAAGACCTAAAGAACCTTCTGATGAGGGTGAAAGAGGAAAGTGCCAAAATTGGCTTGAAGCTCAACATTAAAAAAACTAAGATCATGGCAACCACGCCCATCACTTCCTGGCAAATAGAAGGGGAAGAAATGGAAGCAGTGACAGACTTTATTTTCCTGGGCTCCAAGATCACCACAGATGGTGACTGCAGCCTTGAAATTAAAAGACGTTTACTTCTTGGGCGGAAAGCTATGGTGAACCTAGACAACTTAATAAAAAGCCGAGACATCACCCTGCCAACAAAGGTTCACATAGTCAAAGCTATGGTTTTCCCAGTAGTCATGCATGGTTGTGAGAGCTGGACCATAAGAAAGGCAGAGCGCCGAAGAATAGATGCTTTCAAATTATGGTGTTGGAGAAGACTCTTGAGAGTCCCCTGGACTGCAAGGAGATCCAATCGGTCAATCCTACAGGAAGTCAAGCCTGATTGCTCCCTGGAAGGACAAATGCTGAAGCTGAAGCTCCAATACTTTGGCCACCTGATGAGAAGGGAGGACTCTTTAGAAAAGACCCTCATGCTGGGAAAGATTGAAGGCAAAAGGAGAAGGGGGCGGCAGAGGAGGAGATGGTTAGATAGTGTCACCGAAGCAATGAATATGAAATTGGGTGAACTCAGGAAGCTAGTGGAGGACAGGGAGGCCTGGCGTGCTGTGGTCCATGGGGTCGCGAAGAGTCGGACACGACTTAGCAACTGAACAACAAAAAGATGGGAAAACTTGAAGATGTGAATAAACCCAAATCTTGGTGCCAGACAGCTGAGGTATTCTGGGACACCTAGATGGACAATTCCTGGGTCAAAGTTACAGTGTACCACAGATACTATAGGGTCCTGAAAGCAAGATTACTATTAAATTGCTGCTGGCCCTAAAGGAGATGAAAGAATCTCCATATTCAACTCCAGGTACACACGGAATTCAGAAGAGAAGTAAAGGAATTGATCAAAACTGGAGACTTGTCTGCTGCATAAGCAGCCTTTCCCCTCAAATAAGTAAGTGTCTCAGGTGGCTCTCAAGTCAATGTCCCATCTCTGCGAGGAAGAGTCAAATGGAAGCTAATGGTCAGCCCTCTGCGCGAGGGTCAACTGATCCTACCTCATTCAGAGCATGAAGGCATTCCCATATAGTCAGGAATGACCTTTTCTTGTACCAGGGAAAAAGGATAATTAACTTGGCAAGCCGATCTATCACTATGCCATTGCCATTATTTTTTTAAAAGATTGTGAGCATTTTTGGGACAGCGAGTCATTTAGTAATTTAATTTTATATGTAAACCGCTTTATGTACTTCTTTTGTTGAAAAGCAGTATATAACAACAACAACAACAACAACAACAACAACAACAACAACATGCCATGTACCAGATATAATGAAGATATAACTCACCTCAATTTTGGCAGGTTCTGCCATGAGCATCCCTTGGAAAACCTTGGAGAGATCCCTGAGGTTAAACGTATAATGAGACTTTGCTGGAGTAGGCAGCAGTTGAGATGTGATGGTGGAGTATACGTGTATGGTAGCATTCACCAGGGGTTCATTCAGATGTTCCACGGCAGGACATCCAGCTAAAAGTAATCAAAAGATGCTGCTTAGTATTGCAGTGAGGACATTTCAGGGAAGAAAGAACCAAGAATGAGATACGTTGGCTCAAGACATAGTAAGCTCATGGGTGCCAACACAGATCTGTCCATAACTTTATTTTACCCAGAATGTTACCTATTCTGCCAGCCTACTGAAATAACAGGATCTGAAGAGGGAATGTGACTTTTTTTGTTCCTGCTGTGTTAGCAACTCTGTATATATGAACCTTGAAACACGAAGCTTTCAACTGAAGAAAATTTCATAACTACTAAGCAGTAATTGTATAGAGGAGATAATGAATTAGGATAAGGGACATTACCTGCAAAGGTCTAGTGACTATGGCTATCTTATTTAGATTGTTTAAATATTACCCCTTAGCACACTTCAATCACATTTTTGCCCATACAATCATGGTTGCTTAAGAATGATAAAAAAGAGTGTCACTTTCTACCCTTCCAAAGTGTTATTGGGCTATCATGTTTCTTATCTATATTAGAAAATAATGGGGTGGTATTCATTTTACTCTAGTAAATCTAGAAAACAAGTTGGGGAATGTGCAACTTGTAATTAATTAGCTGACAAGAAAGGCAATGTAAAAGGTTAATTGGATTTTACCTGGAAAGCTAGACAAATCATCTGCTATTTTTTCAAGTCTATAAGTGCATCATTGATAAAGAATCACTTGGATTTAAAAAAATTTTTGCCTACCATGCATAGATTTCAGGCTTATAAAGCTTGCAGCAGTCTCTTGAATGATTAGCTTCAGAAATAAGAGGAATTCCTTTGACTTGCAGCTCAATCCTAACTTGGGCTGGAAGAGGCAGACTGGCCGGCCTGCACTGCATCCAAACCCAAGTTGGAGGCGGTGGCAGCTTAGTGTGGGGCGAGGGGATAAATGTCCCCTTGCCCCGAGGTAAGCCACAGATAACCCGATCAGGCTGCTCGGCTCTACGCCTGCAAAATGGCAGGTGCAAGTCCGAGCACACTGCAGCGGCCCAAATGGCGGCAGGGGTTTGGATCCAGCGTAACGGCCAGATCTGGGCTCCTCCCTCCTCCCTGAGCCGTCCTGCCCATCAGAACACCCTCCCTCCGCCCCATTCTGCCCTCCCGCCCACCTTCCCCACACTCAGAACTTGCCCCATGCTGGCCAAAAATGAACTATTAGAGGCGGATGGTTCTAAAACAAAAAACAATCTCATCTCATCTTGCTAAATCTTTTAGCAAGTTTGAGAAAACGAGACTTTTTTGTCCAAGCTTTACACAGATAACCATTTAACATAGTCAAGCTCCTTTACTTACGGACTGGTTCTCTGTAACAGTATTCTCCTAATTCTCCAGCTAAAACAAATTGAGAAAAAGATATAAGGATGTTTGCAAAATATTCAGAAAGTCATCACTACGTTAAATATACAGAAATTTTCTCCCTCACAGCAGACTAAGCACTAGGTCAACAGTGATCCACTAAATAAGTGTGTGAATCTGTTAACAGTATACATCTAAAACTGTGTGACTATATTCTCCCCCTAAAATAAAAGCATGTTGTTTTAGAGTCAGGCAAACCAATTTTATGCCCCAGCAGTGCCCAGAGTTGCTGAAATGGCCGTCACAGTATCCTGTGGGGCTGGGGCAGCTGCTGGAGTCTCCTCAGAGTAAGGGAACAAAGGTTCCCATACGCCACATCAAGCTCTGTTGTTGGCAATGAGTCTTCTTAGATCTGCACCCACTATTGAACAGATGCAGGAGGTCTGTGTCGGCATTTCAGGTGCAGAAGGGAGTATAGGATTTGGCAGCAGACAACCCTCCCAGGCCTGACCTTCCCCTCAGGCTACACTCCCCTCACCCAGTACCACCCTCCCCTGTTTTTCCCCCACCTCCCCCCATCCCGGGAAGCCTCCCCACCAACCAGCAGTAACACTTCCTGCTGGTCACTCCAGTGTCAAGTCTTCCTGGCACTGAGGCCCAGCAGCAACAGGCGGTGGCCTCAGCACCGGTAGTAGACTTGTACCGCTGGCACCAGAGTGCCTTATGGCACTTCTATAACACCCAGTGCTGGTGGTACAAGTATACCACCAGTGCAATGGGATTGGGATTGGGCCCTGATTCTCTTGTCACTTGCACTGATGCCATTTTGCTGACATTTGATTTCAATTGCACAAATAAAAAGTGAATAAAATCGTAAAATATTTATTTCTTTACCATTTATTTCTTTACTATATTTTTTATCCTGCTTTTCTTCTCCTACGGGTATGTACAAGTATTCTACCTTCTAACAGGAAAAGGGGAAATGTATAACACTGGTGCTTTGGGAGGATCACATAGTACATTCCATCTAGAATCGCAAACATGTCCTAATGACTGTGGAAAAGGTCTGACAAATAACATTATTTTGCAATAATCGTAAGTTGTCCTGAGAATTCTTATGGTACTAGCGGGTGAGATATAGCATTGGACTGAAATAAATAAATAAATACATTTCTTACAGCCCTGGCTATGACAGGAAATTGGAGTTCTTCTGTTGTAACAGAGCATTTGGCATCATGCACAGCATGCTGCTGGCAACCATTTTGGAGCCACCGCTCCAAAATGGTGGTGGGGACACACTGCCGCAGCTGGCAACCTGCTCCAGGGCAGGTAAGCAGGCAGGGAGGAGGGGAACATGTATGGGGAAGGCGTGGAATTGATGTTCTGGGGAAGGGGGGGAAAACCAATGGTGTACACCAGATCTTATCCCCTCATTGAAAAATCTCCTTGCCCCCTTTCCCTCATTGGACATATGCTGCCAAAATAGATGGTATATATCAGATAAGACCCATTGGTGGTCTTTGGTCCTATGTGCAGGTAAGTTAAAAATGTTAACTCTCATTTGCCTTTGGGTCTCCCCTGCCCCCGCCCCATAGGACGCAGTTCACACCTTTTTGGCTCCGCTACATTGGCGCTGGTGGCGAGGTATAGGATTAGGGCCTTAATCACATTGAATTCATGTAGGAACAACAACAGAATTCTTAAAGACTCACACATCCAACTGCCTAGAATGGTGGAGAATATCTTTTTCTTGCTGCTGTCCTCCATCTCAGTAAATGAGAGATAGTTGAAATGGCGAGTAAGGCGTGGGGTGACGGCATTTCGTCCTCCACCAGGTGGTCCCATGGCGCCGATAAAATTAATATCTACCAGTTTCTTAAAAGTGCCTGACAAAACATTCCAGAGAAGAATGACAGTATATGTAGATGCACTGCACACACATTTAAAATAAGCAATGTACAGAAGTTAAGCAAAGAACCTACCAATTTGTTTCCTGTCATACCAGCCTTGGTGATCCATCCATTGTCGGATAAGTTCAATAGGTGGTTGGGCTCCATAGGTCTCTAGTGCTGGCATGTTCAAGTCATCAATAAAAAATATGAAGTACCTGCCAAGTGGAGGCCCAAAGACTCCCTTGCGCCTGTATAAACCCAGACAAGGATAACAATGACTGAGGGAACTTGTGGGGTGACAATGCCCCTATGAAAATACTCAAAAACAGTTCAGAAGTGCTATTGCATAAGTTGGACACACCTAAGTAAAATTCTAGTTCTCTCCCACCCATTCCTGGATAAAACACACCACCACCTAGGGACGTCCTGAGACATATCCAGAGTTCCACTAAAAAAACTCTTTGTCTTCAGAAATACCAATACAAAATTTAGTAGGATGAACCATTTGTTTGATCGGCGAATCCATATTTCATGAATCCATTAATGGTAACGAAAAATGAATTAGTATCTAAAATATAGACTGTGTTCTTCAGTGTTTCAGCATCAGCTGGGAGAAACTCAAGATGTACAGTCCAGTATGAATGGTATTCACAAACTGTATTGTACCTGATTTTCCCACTAGAGGTCAGCAGATAAAATACAGTACAGTAATCAATTTTGAATAGTAAAAGGAAAATCTGTATATTTCCACAGACCTCACAGGGGACAATCAAAGCTGTCAAGAAATGAATCAATAAATGTCTAAATATTTTTCATAAATGCTCAGTCTCTGGACTCTGTAAACAAATTTGCAAAAGGAGGAATTCTCAGGTAGAATACCCATTTTGTCCATTGTGCTAGTCCTGTGTTGATCCACCAGGAATTTCTGCTGTCAGGCTTGAGCTTGCTTTAACTTTTGATTGAGGATGTCTTAAAATTTTACCATTCATGCACTGAGATATGACCTCCTGGACTGTGGGATCTTGTTTTGCAGGACTCCCCAAAGCCAGAGATAAAGCATCTTCCAAGAGCAGTGGAAGACATTTATTTAATTTGGAGTGAATGCTGGTAGCCATGAATAAGGAAGCAAGGGAGTGCAGTCTTCATGTGTGTAAGGATTTTCCATTGAATTTCAAATTAGGGCCCAATCCTATTCAACTTTCTGGTGCTGATGCAGCTGCAATGAACAAATGTCCCCTTACCTTGAGGAGCCCCCCCACCACCACCACCACAGAATGCAGCATACACACCCATTGGGATGGCTATATCAGGGCTGGAAAATTGGATAAGGATTTGGCCCTTAGTTTAGTTTTCTTAACATATTGTTATGAAAGCACATTTTTTGAGCAGGGGTTGAAAAATGCAATCAATTAACTGATTCGTTTTAAGGTTTTACAGTCTTGTCTTTTGCACTGAACTCCAGTAGGTGTACATAATATAGAATAAAACAAAAACAGGGGTAAGTAAAATGGCATATTTGTAAAGCAACTAAAAATACCCTAAATTTTCATGTGTAGCATTCTACCCATTAGAGCAAATCAACAAAATATACGGGATGGGCAAAAACTTAGCTATTTTTTTTTCATCTTTTCAAACTTATTTTAAATTGTTAAATCTTATTGTGCTTAATTTCGTCAGCAAATTTGATATAGTGGCTAATACATGCCAAGACAATACAAACAAACAAACAAAACGAATATGAACAAGGTAGCATATCAAGAGGAGACATCAGAGATTTGCCTTTTATCCAGTTTGCTGTCAATGAGGTCTTGGGTTTGGTTTGCAGAGGTTCGAGCAGAAAACATCAGAAAGTGGCTGATATATTCTAGAGGCAGGGTCTTTAGAAGCTTGTCTGCAATAGTGAGTGTCTTCCCAGTCCCAGTAGGACCAACACAAAGAACCTAGAATTGGAAAAGAAAATGGTCACCACTGGCACGATTTACAGATTATCATCGTATGTTCACAATTATGCTTGCCAACCATTTTGCTTCTTGGCAAACCACCAGCACTGTGCCAAACTGGCTTTTCCAATTGATGCCCCATTCTGCCTAAAGTTCCCACTGGTGGAACGCACGTTCTGCCAGGCGAAGTCTGGCCTGGAAGTACTTATTGGCTTGAACGAGAAACAGAAAGTTTGAATTTCTATAATGTCAGTTAAATCCAACTTAAAATTCAGGACACTTACTGGCTTGTGGTTGGTGAGTAACATCTCCAATAGGTACGCCATCTGGACGGTGTCCATTGTGGGGACAATAATGTCACAAAAGCTGGTATCAGGCACCATGGTAAACACTGTAGAGGAACCCATCCAGCTTGCCCAGCACACCTAAAAGACAGAGAGAAAATTGCCAGGAGAAATGATTTGGCTCAGTGCTTCCCAGTGCTCACTCGCGAACCACCACTGAAAAGCAAAACTGGGCCATTGCCCCTTAAGTCCCCACTCCCGCAGCGATTTACAGCTGTCTCAATGTCCACGTAGGATTTTGGGAACCACTGGCTCAGTTTCTTGGCACATCCTGTAATTTGTACTAAGAGTACCCTACTGATACAGAAATGGAATTCAGGGCAGGATCCGCAAGGGACCAACCCTACAAGGCTCCAATCCTCTAAGTATTTACAATGTTGTTGTTGTTCAGTCGCTAAGTCGTGTCCGACTCTTTGCGACCCCATGGACCACAGCACGCCAGGCCTCCCTGTTCTCCACTAGCTTCCGGAGTTCGCCCAACTTCATGTTCGTCGCTTCGGTGACACTGTCTAACCATCTCATCCTCTGCCGCCCCCTTCTCCTTTTGCCTTCAATCTTTCCCAGCATGAGGGTCTTTTCTAAAGAGTCCTCTCTTCTCATGAGGTGGCCAAAGTATTGGAGCTTCAGGATTTGTCCTTCCAGGGAGCAATCAGGCTTGACTTCCTGTAGGATGGACCGATTGGATCTCCTTGCAGTCCAGGGGACTCTCAAGAGTCTTCTCCAGCACCATTTACAATGGTATAGTTCTATTGATATTGTTGTCTTGGGGACCCCCTTTTGAGACCAAAAGATGGGATAGTCAATTTGAGTACCACGTTCAGGGCTAATGCCCTGGGAGATTTTATGAGTCTGGGCTCTGTTTCGTTCCAGCCTGCCTTCTTGCTCACTTGCAAGTGTCATTGTGAATGGCTGGGGCCATGTTAGCAACCAAAATTCATACCCCACATTACAGATTTGGTGAGAAAGGGACACTCTCTAGGGCAAATAGTTTGGTATTTGGTCCGGCAATGATCTTCCATCTTGTGAGCCTTTCAAACACCTCTTTAAATGATGTAATGGTCACAAGTGGCACCCCACCCCCACATGCCCCCCACAATTATTACATTAAACATTAACTTACAGCTTAACTTAAGCATTAAACTATAGCTAAACAAAACTTACTGGGACCAAACAAAGTTAGTGACTCATGCATGCGCCTGTGGTGACTTGACTCAGGGTGCAATCCAAAGCAGCGCTGGAATGGCGAGGCCAATGGGCCTGTGCCATATCCAATGCTGCTTAGGCGAGGCTGGAGCCTATGCGCTCCTCAGATCTGCGCCTGCTAAACAGCAGGCGCAGAGCTGAGGAGACCGCACAGCCTGAATTGGGGCCATGCGGCCTCCCAATCGGGCTTAGGATTTGAACTTCTGGCTGATTCCCAAGCCCGCCCCCCTCCCGGGCTGGCACAACTGCCGTCCTGCCCAAGTCCCGCCCACTTTCTGCCCCGTTCGAAGATGGCACCTCCCTTGTGCCAGCTGGCTTTGACTGACACAAGCGAGGAGATGTGGGGGTGCAACGGGACCAGTGCTGCCTGCAGTGCCAGTCCCATTGCCTTAGCACAGACATGGGGGTGCGTCCCCGCGTTGGTGCTAATGACGTGGAGCTGATGCAATGATGTTGATGTTTTTAGGATGACGCTGCCCTAGAAGTTCACAAGTCATTTTGACCCAAGTATTTCAGCAGTGAGCCACAGTGCAGGGCCTGGCACCTCTCCCCAGGTGTGGTGACATGATAATACATAAAAAATTATGCACGGGAGGGATAGAGTCAATAGAGGTATGTTCTTTTCCCTCTCTCACAATATCAGAACCAGGGGACATCCACTGAAATTGAGTGTTGGGAGAGTTAAATCAGATACAAGGAAATACTTTTTTACCCAGCAGGTAATTAACCTATGGAACGCCTTGCCTCAGGAGGTGGTGATGGCATCTGGCCTAGATGCCTTTAAAAGGACAGATTTCTAGAGGAAAAGTCCATTGTGGGCTATAGGCCATGATGGGTGGTGCAACCTCCTTATATTAATAGTAGGCTACTTCAGAATGCCAAGTGCAAGGGAGTGGCAACAGGATGCAGACATCTTGTTGTCTACTGAGCTCCCTTAGGCACCTGATGGGCCACTGTGAGATACAGGAAACTGGACTAGATGGGCCTTTGGCCTGATCCAGCAGGGCTCTTCTTATGTTCTTATAATGATGGATCGATTGGTAGATGGACAACAGCTCCTCAAGCTGAGGTAGCATGCCATGGGCCAAGCCAGTCAATTACCTCTCCCCTGCCTTTCCTCTGTCTCCTTCTCCACCCCCTCTGTGGGCTCAGCAATGATCTCCTATGGCCAAAACTGCCTCCCCCCTCCCCGGTCTCTTCCTTCTCTCCCCTCCATCACCCAGAGTGAGAAATCAGCCATCTTTTGCCCAATCTATGGTCGGTGTCTGTGAAGATGGGCAAGACAGAAAGACACTCCTGCTTCCCTCCCTCTTGATCTGACTGGACCTGTGCCTTCTCCTCCCCCAATATCTCATGTTCCTCCTCCTCCCCTCCTCCCCTCCAGCCAGCTGCAGCCAGCGACCCAAAACAGAAGCAGATACTTTTTCAAATGTCTTACAACCATTCCTCCTCCTCTCAGCCCTCCAGTCCTGGCTGAACTGCGTGGTGTTCTGGCTGGAAAGGAGGCTCAGGTTGAAGCTAACCAACAACTGTTGATGGCGAAGACAACGCGGTGCCTCCTGGACTGCTGCAGCGGAGCAACCATGTGATGCTGCGGCTGACTCAAGTTGTCTAGATTGCCAACTCACTTCCGAGTCAGAGGCTCAAGTCGTGAGTCAGCGCCTGAGACTTTGTCACACGAGACCGATTGTGATGAACAAAGGAAGCCGGGCCTTGGACTGTCTCCATTTTGCAGTTGCAGGCCTGGCCACCCCCTCACTCCCCACAGCTGGTGGGAACCAGGCTCCTTTAGGGGTGTATTGTCTGGACTCAATGGCCAAGAGCCCAGATAACCGCTTCCCACAGCGAAGCCCCTTGCTAGATGAAGGAGAGCTCCTATCAGTGAACAACTGCTCTGAACCTTAGGTGGGGAGGGCGAGGGAGCCGTGGCCTCGCCATTGCAGGGACTATAGAGAAAGGCCCCAGAAGAAGGGAAGGGTTTTGGATTTGTTATATGAGCTGGACATCTGTTAGATCATTCAGTCAGCAAGGGGGATTACCATGGACGCCTGGCCCCACAGGTAGTCTGTGAGTTGGGCACCCTGATCTACTGGTTGAGGAACCAAGGTGAGAAATAGAGCGAGATAGGCGATAGGCAGGGATATTATTTTGCATTGGGTTTTTTGTGTACTTTCAAGCTGTGTATTCTTGGGCCTTTTGTGCCTTTGTAGTGTAACCATTAATTTTAATAAACCTTAATATATTTTACAAACAGACATGCCTTTTCTTCTGGGAACTGAGGTCAGCCATTCTAGTCTAGCCACTGGGGGCTTAGCTACCAAGGGGGTTACCTAGAACCTGAATGGCTATGGGTAAAGTCTCCTGGACCGCTGGGGGTTTGCTGGAGGTCAGGAGAGAACTGTTTCCACCGCCTGAGGTCTCTGGGGGCTTGCAGGTGAGGCCAAACCCAAGGGTCCACACAAGTCTGAAAGAAAGCTGAGTCGAGGACTCAAGTCCCCAGTCCTTTTCCCCATCTCTGTTGGTGAGTTCGGGATCCACAGTTTGAAAACCACTGGACTATAGTTCTTGGATGCTAAATTAACAGAGTTAATCTACGATGATGGGCAGAAATATTAAGTACTTCTAGTCCTGATCTAGTTTCCGAAAGAGAAAGAAATGTGACTGCTAAGTGGATGGTATATCTCTTCCCTCCCATCTCTTCCTTTAAAGAAACAGGAATCTAAGATCAGAGCAAAGAAAATGATAATCTCACTTTCTTTTCATTATCTTCATCCTCATCGTCCTCAATGCTGCTAATTCCAGCATCATCTAATTTATAGTCATAGACCAACCCCTCATCTGGGAATGGCATTTTCATCTGTGGGGAAGAAAACAAACTGTGAGCATGGCAGCTAGCATCAATTCTGAAAAGGCTAAGAAGATAATATGAGATGACTTTAGAGAGTGATGATATTCTAAACAGTTGATTTTGTTGGCACTATATTTTCTTGTATTTTCCAAAATAGTTTGAAGTAATGTTCTGCTTTAGGAATACTGAAGTCACATACTGTATTCTAAAAATGCAGGGGCCCCATAGCTGCCATATCTGAGTTTAATATACACAGATGCTTCTGCACATATTCTGCACACAGCATATGCTTCTAACTTCCTATTTTTAGAATCCATAGAGGAACAGATATCTCATTTCCATCCACTTACTTTCTCACTTGACATCTTTTCTCTTAACCAATTGCTGAAGGCGACACGGCTTTGGGCATTCCCAGTTGCACCCACACTCCAGAGCAAAGCAAATATGAACCAGGATTCAATCAGCTCACCAATACGGGCTGTCTTCTCATGGGGAATTCCTTTAAATCCCTGAAGATTCCATTAGGAATTCAAACATAATGTTAGGAGCATACAGAGATCATCAGTGATTAAGTGAAACACGACTGATGAATTGCTTTAATTTCCCCATTTATGTGCCCTTCCTCAAATCCTGTAAGGGATCCCAGTTTTAAAAGACAAGAGGCCTGTTGTGTCCTAGCAGATATTATTCACACCAAATCTCTGACCCCTGACAAATTTACAAGGTTAATGTAGATGTTACTTATGACCTGATCCGATCCCAGGTCAGCACCGGTCTCCTGTGTGTTGCCTGAGAGAACGGCCACTGCAAAGGTGCAACCCACCACACAGATAAAAAGGACCCACCTGCACCTGGGTTTTCGTTCTGAAGCAGATCCTGTCTTGAACTATGAGAATGTAACATCAGAACCAATGTGGAATTTATTTCTATCTGCGATTTCACTACTGCTTTCTAGTATCAATAAATGCTATACTTGTCTCAAAATCTTGTAACAGATATCACCCTTACAGCCCAATCCTAACTTGCATTGGAGCATGCAGGCCAACTGGCCTGCGCTGTGTCCAACATAGGTTTGGCTGCCGCTGGAGCAAGGGGACATTTGTCCCCTTCCCCCAAGATAAGATCCAGCCAGCCCTATGGGGTTGCTCGGATCTGCACCAGCAAAATCACAGGCGCAAATCCAATCGGACTGGACGGGGGCCGGCCAACTGGACGGCCCAGGAACAGCAGTTAGGATCTGGCCTAATGGTCAGATCTGCACTCTACACCCCTTCCCAGGTTGGCCAATCCATGTGGCTGCCCCTCTCCGCCCTACTCTTACCCCATTCCACCTGCCTTCCCCCTCCCCTCCCCAAGCCCCCGTGCCAGCCAAATTTGGCCAGTGCACATCCAGCTAATCTGGCCTCCGTGTCATTGTCCCTGGGCCTGTGCTGCTCCCTGCACTAGCCAAGCTCCCTCTTTTGTGGCGCAGATGTGCCTTATGGAACATTTGCAACTACACAGGGCCAGCATAAGGCTCTTATACCAGCCCAGTGATGGGCGCTTGGGTAGTTGAACTACACATGGAATTCTAGTATACAGAATAATCTGCGGTTACCAACCAAATATGATGAATTCTACTGCAATTCTCTAAACTGTGCAACTAAATGTGCAACTTCTTGCACATAGAAACAGGACTAAAAAAAATGCTGTGCATCTGTTCTTCTGAACCCGTTGTCTATTCCAGATTATTCTTCTAGGAACTTGAGCATCAGTAGCTGCGAAAGTCCTACCTCAACAGGAATGAAGGGATGAAAGAAACAGTCCAATAACTTGAGAAGACTCATTGTCAGATTAGCATCTGTAGAGGTAATTATCTCTGCCACTGAACTCCGGACAAATCTGACAGATTCCTGCAAGGTTTAGGAAGATACTTCTCAGATCCAGAGTAAAATGACTTCAGATTTACTTCTATCATTAGTATCTAGGTTCTCATTTCCCTTACCTCGGATCTGCATTGCCCTTACCACAGGGCTGGAAAGTTGGTTAGGATTGAACCCTAAGTCTATTAGTATTAAAGTGGTTCTTCGAGTTGTCTTAAAAGATGGTTTGCTAACTTTAGAGTTTTCAGGCATTAAAATGATGGTTTAACACAGGGATTCTTAACTGGGGGTATCAATACCCCTTGAAGATATGGTAACCAAATGATAGGGGTACATGTTTGATGGGGGTAATTGTTTGATCTCTGAACAATGTTTTTAAAAAAACGCTGTTGGATTAGATTATTAGCCATCAGCATTATCAATATAGATTGAGGGCCCAATCCTATCCACATTCTGGTACTGATGCAGCTGCAATGCAGCCCCGAGGTAAGCAAACAAATGTTCCCTTACCTTGAGGAGGCCTCCATGACTTCCCTCACACCACAGAATGCAGCACACAACCCTTTGGGATGGCTACATCAGGGCTGGAAAATTGGGTAGGATTTGACCCTGAAGCATTTGGTTCCTAGCTATCCATATATAAAGTAAAACCAAGCAATTGACATCTATTGAAGTTATACTGGTACATAATAGGACTGGTGATGATGCTGATTTTGACAGTCTGATAAAGGGAGTATGGGGGACAAACTGGGCAATCCATTGAGATTCAGTAATTGTAAAAATTGGCAAAATTAAGGACCCTTGGTTTAAAGCTTTCTTGACATGGCAACAGTTTTCAAAGCTATACAGTTTTCTGCTAACACACAGAAGAAGCTAAGGAATCAATTCTAACCTGCGCTGGAACAAGTAGGCCAACTGGCCTGCACCATATTCAGCTCAGCGTAGGAGGTGGTTGCTGCACAACTTGGAGTAAGGAGATATATGCAGCAGCCACCTCTAAGGGGCTACTTGGATCTGCACCAGCAAAAACTAGATGGGCCTTTGGCCTGATCCAGAAGGGCTTTTCTTATGTTCTTAGGATTGGCCATAAGTCTGATTTGCAAAACTTTGTAAAAAAAAAAAAAAAGATTGTAACAATTTCATCCTGTTCTGTGTGAGCAAACTCTGTGGGTCTTGGAGCAGAAACAGAAGACTCAGGGCTTGATTCAAAGGAGATGTCCCCACTGCAACCCCAACCATTGCAAAGAGTGGAATGTGTCATGAATGACACACAGATCTCAGCAGCACCTACAGAATCATATTGGTTGAGAGAACAAACTGCTCTCCAAGCATCAGCTAAGGATTAAAGAAGGACTATAACCCCAATCATAAATGAACTGGAGTGGCAGAAGTTTAGCCAAATGTGACAGATTCCCTGGTTGGCTAAACCTTAGTTGAACTTAGAAGTTTGCACTGAATCAAGGTAAGGAATACTGCAGTAGTTCACCTCTAAGAATGTATCGAAAAGGGCATTGAATTGCCCCGTGAATGGCTTAATAATGTCTGGAACCCTCTTCAGCCAGCACTCAACGAAGGGCTTTAGTCCCAAAATGCTGGGCTCCAGGTATACCATACCACATCGGGAGACAGTGGCAGGAGAGGCAACAGCTAAGTCCTGTACTTCAAACATCATGGTCATGGCCTGGAAGTCAATGGTAAGAAAAGAAAGGATTTCACCACAACACATAATACACATATGTGATTTTTGCAGCTTGAATTGGGAATTAGATAAGATCCCTCCTAAAACCTACCCTCTGTATTCCCCAGGCAACTTGAGATTCAGTATTAATTTGGTGCTAGCCAGCAGCATCCTCCATAAATATGTACTGGGGTTGTGATCTTAAGCACACTCACTTGGACCACTAAAAAACATTTAACCAAATATTTCCCCACACTCTTAAGGAGACATTAAACTATCCATTTATAAAAACGAGCATCTTCAGTCTTGTCTTAGGCAACCATAGGAATCCTTATTGGTTTAGCTGAGCTTTCCAGTCTAGTAGCAAAATACATACATACAAGCATCTCAAGCAATTTTTAAAACTGGGAAGGTTTGGCCAAATTATGTTTCTTTGGAGAGAAATGTTAGTAAACACTAACATGACTTAAAAGTGTATGTGCATGTGCGCGCGCGCGCAGTTTCATGCGCACATTTGTGTAGACACTGGGAGACAGACATGCAACAAGGGCAAAAGAGAAAGATACCTCTGTTAGCTTAATGATTTCACCAGAGCTCAGACATAATTTCTTGTTGTCATCCAGCACAGTGTTCATATTTTCAATCCAAACTGCATCAACTGGACCATCAAACATGTACCATTTTTTGTTGTGATCAGTGGCTATGGCTCCCACTCGAATAAGAGCAGGAAGAATCCCATCTGTCCTGCAAAGTGGAAAGACACAGGGAGACACCAATCAAGCAGATGCACAGTCTCAAGTAGCTATGTCCTGCATATGTATACTTTTTGGGAAAATCACACCAGCAAGGGGAACAACCAGGAATGCTGTCCAATGCTACCTTGGGACCTCTGCATCATTACAGAGAGAGAGAGAGAGAGAGAGAGAGAGAGAGAGAGAGAGAGAGAGAGCAGTGCTTACCATGCTCCTTACATAGTTTTTTCAGTTGCAGGAGTGTGGGACTTCCCTTTAGGGGGACTGCAGAATGAGCTCCACAACTGAATTGTACAATTTCTCAGTTCTTTCACAGTGAAGAAACTAGGCCAGGAGTAAGGTAAGGTTGCTAATCGACTTTCCACTCACTTTTAGCGGGTGGAAAGCTGATTAGTGCAATCTGTGTCTGTGGCAAGCTAGAGGGAGGTGGTAATGGCAGCAGATTTGGGGTGATGAGCACTGCCCTCTCATCCCCTGCAATCTGCTGCTAATGTCACCTGCATCTCCTCACCTGATGGATGGGTCACCCCTATAACATGTACCTCCCACAATGCTGCCTATTTTAAGACTGATTTGTACAGCACTTTTTGTCCCACAATCCTAACCTGGCGTTAGGCTGGCACAGTTAGGCCAGCAAAGTTTGGCTGGCACAAAGGCCACCATAAACAGCATTTGGATCAGTCTTGGACTCAGGGAGGATGGCGCACACCTGTGTCTGGCCTCTCTGACTCCGAGAGTGGTCCAAACATACTTTACGGTGTCCCTTGTGCCAGCCAAACTTTGCTGGCCTAACTGTGCCGGATTAACTCTAGGTTAGGATTGCGCCCCCTGTGTGGTTGACCGCTATTCTAGCTAATAAGAGCTGTGCATTCTGGGAAACATGGGGCCAATCAGCACCAGTATCCTGCTTTATAGGCATCATTGAACTCCTATAATGCCATTTCACATAGGCCCTTGACTTTCCACAATGGATTCCTCATGTTGAGTGGTATTATTATATATGAACATAAATTTTCCATTTTTTATCTCCTTCTCTTCTTCCACACTGTCTTCTACAGATCTGCAAACTCCAGTTGTTTTAAGGACTATGGTCCTTTAAGACTAAAATCTCCAATTTAGTATTTTTAAGGAAGAAAATGAAGAATAAATACATGTAGTTATTCCTTGCCAGAAATACAAAGGTGAATTTCTGGATGGAATCCACAGGTTAATTTCCATCAAAAAATTATCATTATCAATGTAAACATGCTATAATTATTACTCATTTTTGTTGAGCTAGGCTTTGAAGACATGTACGTTCCTTTTTACAAGATCAAAAGGAAACAGACTCCTTTGAAGACCAGCTGTAGAGAAGAGATGGTTTTATGCCTGTGAAAAGTCTTTTTTAATAGATACTGTATTTTTTGTCACTCTGCTGCATGTGTATATGCTGCCTTTTGGGCAAAATCTGTATTGTAAATAAGTTGTCATGCTTAACCAGAATATACTATAGAAAACCCTTTCATAAATATGTACTTTTTCCCAAATCTAGCAAGCTTCAGGGTAAAATGTAGAAACCATTTACTTGGAATTGCTACTCTTTGAGTTCTAACAATTGGTTTTAATATCTTTATGGAATTATAGGCTTAAACTGTGTAACTTAAGTACCTATTTGGCACAGCAGTTAGAAAAACAGCATTACAGTGGAGCTCCTCTGTGGACTGCAGTTTTATGGACATCCCTACTATTTTATTTCTGGAGAGGGATTTGTAAGTGTTGCAGTTGAAGAGCCTGATATGAATGAGGTTGAGGCAGGAAAGCCATTAGAAGGCTCTGACTTCCTCAGGTATTGGGTTATCAGAATAAAGATGACGGTCCAGTGGAATAATAATGCTGGATCACTGCAATGTGTTTAAGAGCCTGATCCTATTCTCCCCACCCACCCCACCGGTATTGCTGGACTGAAAAGGAGCATGCTGTATGCAGTGATAGATGTGCACTGGGGGCGCAATCCTAACCTGGAGTTAGGCGGGCACAGTTAGGCCAGCACCAGGGCCACTGTAAAGTGCGTTTGGGCCACTGTCGGAGTCAGGGAGGATGGAGCATGTCTATACATACATTACAGTCCTAACATACATTACGGTGGCCCTTATGCCAGCCAAACTTTGCTGGCCTAACTATGCCAGCCTAACTCCAGGTTAGGATTGTGCTCTGGGAGTCGTCAGATGGGAAAGGAGATTTAAATCCCATTACCCCTATGTAAGCCTCCTGCTCTGCAATGGGCCTCATTACTCCCTTACCTGTCCATTGCAGGACTCCACCATGGATGGCAGAGAGGCAAGGCAGCAGTGTCTGTGTGTGTGTGTGTGTGTGTGTTAGGGGTGAAACTGGGTGGGGAGAAGGGAGGAACAGGGGTGGGGAGGCTACAGAAGAGAGGGATGCAGTGGGCATGACACACGCCACATCCTATCTTGCATTTCCACAGCCTCCCCGCTCCCTCTCTCTCCTTGGACTTGCACCAACTAAAGAGCAGCCTACCACTTTACCCCCTGGTTACAGCACACATCTTTCTGGCATGACTTCACTGGGGGGGGGGGAGTAAGGATTGGGCTAAAAGGCAGGATGATCTTTTTAAAGTGACAACAATACTAATTAAAAGTTAATAAGAGACAATTACTGCTCATGCAAATGGATATTATATACCCAATTCTCATTTGGTTTGTGCCCTGAACATCTGTTTCATTTTCTATATGCAAGCCCAGCACCATAAATTCAGTGTGTGTCACTCAAAAGATAGGACACAGGTCCAGCAAAAGTTAAGTATTCTGTCGTTTCCAGTGGGAAATTGCCAAGTCCAGCACAATTTTGGCTGGATCATGCCCATATTAATCTTATCACTAACGCACAAAGACAGCTTTCTAGAATTTTAATATACACATAATTCATAATTTCTAGAGAACAGGAATAGACCACAAGACATCTAGAAAAGACGGAAGTGTTTTTTTTGTTTTGTTTTTGTTTTTTACCATTCATGAGTTAACAAGTCAAATTCTCCATACAGCTGCCCCATTGTAATAGATTTGGGATTCAGGATATAATAATTTACTGCTTCATAGTGTCCACCACTGACTGAAGGCCGACCTTTCAAAGATGTCATTGCAGCTGCCAGAACTTTATAACACTGAAGAAGAAAGAGTGCAAGGAAATGAAACGCCATGGCATTTATTCTAAGACTGAACACAAAAGGAAATGCAAATTTACCATGAATCTGCAACAATGAAGTGTTAACAAAGGACTTTGTCCAAGTGCTTCACATGATTAAGGAAACTGGATTATACAAGGCAAATACTTATCACAAATACAGCAGAGAGGACAGCCTCTATTCTTCGAGAACGTTGATGAAAACAGTGCACTGTAGAAATCTCACTAAAGTTATGCAGGCTCAAAGTCAAGCAGATCTGCCTTAATGAGGCTCTTCTGCAGTACATGGATGTTCATTATAACAGTTCCAATCCCCTGTGTTTTAATTTCAAAGCTTTCCCATGTAGGGAGCTACTGTATTTGCCACAAAAGGGTTTTCTGACACTGAACAAAATCTCAACCCCCCTCCCCCTTAGGCCAAGCACAGTGAGGCTGGAAGTGCTCATGCTACAGGGTATCAGTGCTGGAGGAAATCTTGAAGGTTATTTCCCTTTCCTCTGTCGACATCAGCATCACACTGCATCTTCTGCAGTCCTTACCTTAGTTTTTCCAGAGCCTGTGGGTCCTACCAGCATGAGGCCATGACGCACCACAGTAGTTTCATAAAGTTGAATACACTTTGTCACAAACCCTGCAGCAGAAAGATTCAGAGTAGGAAAACTTCCCAGTTTCTTCCATTGGCCTCCCGATGCAAGCACTAAGCACAGTTAGGACATGTGATCATACTAAAGCCCACTCTGTTCTACAGCCCCTAAGCACCAAATAGGGAGCATATCTGTTTGTTGTTCTTATCTGAAGAAAGATACTGTCAGTTCTCTGCACATGCAGATTTACTATCTGCGGATTTGCTTTTCTGCAGGGAGCAGGATTGCCACCTACCTTTCAGTATTCACAGGATGTTCTTGGCTATTGGCACTCTCTGTGCCATCTGTTGCCATCCTGAAGCTGTCTGCAGCATCAGGAAGCCAGCAAGGAGCCCTTTAAAATGGGCGAGGGAAGACACAAGCATTCTGAAGCTTCCCATGACCTTGTTAAATTGCTCCATGTTAATCATGGGCACCATTTTGAAGGTTTCTGCTGCCTTGCTGAGGGTCTCAGCAGTAACCGCCAGAAGTAACCATGAACTGCCGACACACGCTGCTGAGATGAGTGAGAGGAGCAGAGATGATGACCCTTCCAGTGAGAGTGGAGGAGTGGCCTGTCAAGTCATGCGTGTGTGCTGCCAGAGAGATACCACCTGGACTGAAGCATTCTATGAAAGATCTTGTGATTGTAGCACCCCTTATATGGGGTTGAAAAAACCTGCCTATCTAAATCACCTTGAATAAAGTCAGAAGAGAAATCCAAGAAAGGCCGTATACTACTACTACTACTACTACTACTACTACTACTACTACTACTACTA
>JAJKFI010000005.1:1724691-1737998 GCA_029204185.1 Lerista edwardsae | reverse complement strand
TACTACTACTACTACTACTACTACTACTACTACTACTACTACTACTACTACTACTGCCCCCATTTATCCCATTGGATCAATTATTCCCTATCTGCAAATTCAGTATCCACTGGGGTTTCCAGAAACATAACGCCTACAGATACAAAGAACTGACTGTATCAATATGTAATCTGCTGTGCTATTGTTACTCATTTAATAAATATTTATCACACATTTAATTAGCCAAGGACTGATACATATACAATTTCTCTCACACACACACACATATACACACACACGCACAGAAGGAGGGACAGAGAGCGAGTGAGCGAGCGAGCGAGCAAGAGACAGAATAAATGGCATCCAATTTTATGTGTGCATTTTTACTGCCCAATACCCTGAGCATTACAACACAGTAAATAGAATCCTGACACTAAATGCAATTGAGAAAACAGAATACAAATTTGCTTGTGAACTGCTTTTCCTGCAGGATACAGTATATGAGGGTTTTCCCATGGCTGTGGCTCAGACTTAGCAGCACAAATATTTGGGACTAACCAACCTGATTTTCCAGTATCAGGAGTACAGGGTGCGTGCTGGATTTGATGCTGTCTTTTAAAAACCTCCCCATCCCTTTTCTCTCCTCAGGCATATGCCACCAAAATAGGTGATGTGTGTCCCAAGAGATTCACTGGTAAATGGGTGGCCTACCAGGAAATAAGTGCAAAATGTTTTCGCTTGCCACCCGAGGATCTGCCCACCACTAAAGGATGCAGAGTGTGCCTTTTTGGTAGGGCTGCATTGGTGTTGGTGGGAAAATAGGATTGGTCCTTCAGAATACATGTATATCAGTATATTTATAGAGGCAGAATGGCAATTTTAAAAAATGATACAGTGCCCAAACACAGAGAAAAAACAGAAAAGATTTGTTCTCTATCAGCTTACCATCAACATCCTTTAAGTTGTCTCTGAGACAATATTTGTGAATTGCTTCCTCCAGGATGCCATAATCTATAGCTTCCTCTTTGATCATGGGAAAGAGGTCAGAAATTATCCCATTGAAAAGCTTAAGATCATCCTGAAGGAACTTAGGAACATTGACGTCTTTGATGGCCCTTAGGCAGATCAGTTCCTGAAAACAATTAAGGACAGAAGATTAGGCAAATGATGCTTTTTCCTTCTTTTCTTGCATTTGACTATCACAGGCACCACATCCAAACACAATGGCAGGAGTTCTGAAATCTTGATTACTACAGCAGGGATCCTCAAACTATAGCCCACAAGCCACATCCAGCCTACTTCTGATTGGCACGTTGAACCCAGTGGGATTATAAATAATAGCAGCTCTGCTATTCCTTCCTTTTCTTTCCCACCCCAACCCATGCCTGCACCAGCTAATGCACACCTTCCTAGGGGTAGTATCCAAGTATCCTAGTAGTATCCTAATAGTATCCAAACTAAGTTGGAAAGGCCAACCTAAAAATAAAGGTTTTTAATCTTGCTGGAAGGACACCAGCAAAGGCATAGTTATCAATTCAACCAGGAAGAAGTTCCATAATAATTTCTGATGTTGTTCAGTCGCTAAGTCGTGTCCGACTCTTTACAACCTCATGGACCACAGCACGCCAGGCCTCCCTGTCCTCCACTAGCTTCCGGAGTTGACCCAATTTCATGTTCATCGCTTCAGTGACACTATCTAACCATCTCATCCTCTACCACCCCCTTCTCCTTTTGCCTTCAATCTTTCCAAACATTGAGGGTCTTTTCGAAAGAGTCCTCTCTTCTTAATAATTTCTATAGTTATGTACAAAAAATGTTCTTGGAGTATTATACAAAAATGCTTGTATTATTTTCTACAATAAGAACAAGACAGGCAGCGCAATCCTAAAAGGTGCGCAGCAACAATGCAACAGTGTTGCGGCTGGCTGGCGCAAGGGAGGTGCCATTGTTGGGACAGGGGAGGGAGTGGGCAGGGGGAGGACGATTCTGGGCGGGACATGGGTAGGATGTGGGCGGGCCGGCAGGTGGGCCAGCCCAGGAGGTAAGTGGGCCTTGGATTCGGCCTTATGGCCTAAACCAAGGCCTCATCCCAAGGCCACACTGCCCGATTCAGGCTGCGTGGTCTCCTCAGATCTGCGCCTGCTGTTCCAGTGTATGTGCCTAATCCGAGGAGCTCATAGGGGAGGCTGAAGCCCTTGCCATGGGAGGGTCCAGCCTCCCCTATACTGCGCTGGATTTGGCGTGGCCAGCCAGTTTGGTCCGGGAAGGGCAGTTTGGTCCAGAAAGGGAAGTGGAGCCAGCATCCAACACATAGGTTGGATTCCAACGCCAACCCCTTGGCCCTAGCTCGGTCAGCCCCATTCCAGGCTGCTCAGATTTGTGCTAGCAATTGTGCTAGCACAGATCCAAGTAGCCCTATGGGGGAGGTTGTTGCCCCTTACCCTGCGCCAACTGGCAGCCAGCCCCAAATCCACTCTGGATACAGGGTAGGCCAGCTGGCCTGCCTGTTTCAGCATTGGTTAGGATTGGGCTGTAATGCAATTAGGGTGCTATCCTTGTCAGGCTGAAGAAAAAACCTTAAAGGAATTTTTATGGCTTTAAGGAATTGAGTTGTGGACTGAATGTAAGTGACAGCCATCAGGTGGACCAATCACCCACCTGAGGGGAATCACTGTTGGATTAGCATAAAAAGTAGTGTGAAGTGAAGCTAACTTCTAGCTCCTAGCCTAGCAAGCCAGCTAGTCTAGGTAGTACTGGTTAATATTAGTCAGCTTGAATATGCTAGTCAGTTAAGAATGCTAACCACTATGTTTATTAGTAGAATGGAGTATCTCTGCTAAAGTTATTTTAGTAAGAAGAGACGTGAGGACTTTATATCGGTGTATTTTGATACGTTATCTCAATTAAGTACTTTTTGTGAAGATACAAAGAACTGCTTGGGAATATGCTGCAAGTAACCATCTAATCAAGTATTTTTCTACATTTTTCCAACTGCTATATGAACTGTACTTGTTTTGCTGCAAACTGTATTCCTTTTGTTTGATTCTCTCAAGGAATCCTTATTTTTCTATAAAGATTAGCCTTATATTAACACTTCTGCTTTGTGGATTCTGCTTTTATTTGGTCTCAGTCAAGAACATAGTGCTTTTGCTGGTTGAGTAAGCAGGTTTTCTTGAACTCTGCTATTGTGTACTTGGAGGGCTTATGTCACTATAGGCTGATTATAGGGACTAGCAGGCCTAATAATCCTAACCAACTTTCCAGCACCAGGGTAAGGGCAATGAAGCTCAGAGTTCAGGGAACAAACATTCCCTTATCTTGAGGAGACTTACATGACTACTATTCCACTGCAGGATGCAGCACATGCCCCATTGGCACAACTATGTCAGTGCTGGAAAGTTGGTTAGAATTGCACCCTCAGAACTGTTCATTTAAATCCAATTTTAACTTGTTGCTTTTGTTCCAGATATCTCCAGCTGAAGTAATAAATTACTTCAGTGTAATTCTTTAGTGAAGGTGCCAAAAGAATGTTATCAATAACTAGTAAAAAAATCAATAGCCCAATTCTAACCAACTTTCTTCACAAAGGAAGCACAACACGGAGAAATGATATCAAGGTTCTGCAATGGGCAAGAACTGCACAGTGACCGTGTAGGTGATTCTGATTCAGGAAATGTCCTGAATCTAAGAATGGCTTTTAACCATTCTAGAGTTACCCAGAGGCAGCTGATTGGGCAGTGCAGGAAATAGGGTGCTGGACTAGGTGAACTATTGGTTTGATTCAGCAGCAGCTCTTCCTTCTGTTTCTCAGGTCAGTCCGTGAAAAATGCGAAGGCATAGCCAAGGAGCAAAGCAACACTGCTTAAAGAGCCTGTTCAATCAGACTTGCCTCGTCCATTGTTGGATTTTCTCTTTTGAGATTGCCAGCAGCTGAAATCACAGTCTTCACAGCTCTCATTCCAAAGTCATAGTGGTCCTGCAGCAGATATGTAGGGAACAACAACAGTGGAAGAAGAATGTCAGTGGAATGGCAGGCATCTAATCAGATAAGGGAGGAAACACTTTGTCAATATTGCCATCTACCTGGAACCAGACACTTTCTTAGGGAAGCAAAAGGAAATGAATCTTTTAAATAGGTAGTCTTATGTTTCAATGTTTTGACCATATTCAAGGAGAGAATATTAAGAATAGAGAGGGAGAAACACTATGAAAAAGAGCATTGAAGTTGTAGCATTTTAGTCCCTCTGTCCTCCTCATAAAGCAATTCCTTGGTAACAGTTTCTTTGGTACTGTAAATGGAATGAGTGCAGACTGATAGCACTAATATGATTCCCAGAAAACTGAGCTAGCAGTTTTCATCAAGAGAATCATGATGGATAAAGTTACACCTTCCAAATATTGTTGTGGGAGCTGGTTTTGCCCTGCTGCATTTAGAAAAGCTTGAGGACTGGCACTGGTTAGAACCAGCTACAGCTCATTGTAAGGGTGGCTACACCCAGTGGTGTCATCCAAATGATTTAGGAATGGGTACTCACTTTTGATTGGCAATTGTCGGGGTCCGCCCACCGGAAGTGACGTCATAAGCCAGAAGTGATGTCATGATTGTTGCCATGGATGTGATCATGTTTGTAATAACTTCAGCTTGTGGTTAGCGTTGATTTAACTTCTATTGCTTTGCTTTCTAGAGATGTGTATATACATATTTTGCTTCAACTGTTCCCTGGTTAAATAGCAGGGGCCAGCTTCGAGTGGGCGGGGCCAGCTCAACTTCTAGGAACCGGTACTTGCGTAGTAGTGCACAGTGGGTGCATGACATCACTGGCTGCACCCCTATGTAGCTATTTTGCAGGAGGAAACTGGAGCAGCTGTGTGTCGGATGCCTCAGTCCAACATGGGGGTTCAGGATGCAGTGGTGAGGACTGCTGCCAGTCTCACCCTCTCCTGGGGGCACTCCTCTCCTCCCCCCACCTAGTTTCACCTTCCCCTAACCCGAAAAGCCACTCCACCAGCCTGCAGTCTCTGAGATCAGTGGTGCGGCAGCCACTCTGTGGTGCTGAGGCTCTGCACCACAGGCACACATCCAGCACCAGTGGTAGGGCCTTTAGCAGTGCCACAAAGGCCCTTTTTGGTGCATTTGCAGCACAGGAGCCAATGGTAACACCTTACTGCCGGCTTCAGGGTCAGGCCTTTAGTGGAGCTGTCCTGCCTGCTTAGCATCCAATTGACGGCACACATGGCCTGTAGAAGTATGTTTTGGCACACAAAGCTTGAAGAGGGAGAAGAACTCAGGACCCAATCCTAACCACATGCTGTGCCGATACCATGCACAGTCTGCTGGACTAGCATGCTTTGCGACTGTTGCAAATCCAACTCCACTGAAGAGCACAGCCTGGCTGCCACTGGAAGCAGTGAGTGACCAGGCCTGTTCAGTGACCACCTCAGTAAGGCTGCACAGGACTGGGAGGGGAGCTGAGGCAGAGAGCAGGGGCAGGGGTAGACAGAACAGGAGGGCAATGGGGGCAGGGAGAAAGGCAAATTGGGCCTGGAAAGGGGACGGGCTTGCCAGTAGCAGTGCCCACTGACTCCTGACCCCTTTCCCAGGCCTGATCTGCTTTCAGGGGTCAACCTGCACTTACGCTAGCAATATCATTGGTACAGGTCCAAGTTGACCCTCCTGACCAAGGTTCCCTTATCTCGAGGAGGCTTCCAGAGGCTGAAGTTCCCCTGCAGGATTCAGTGGTTGCAGTGGATGGAATATGAGGAATATATTGCTCTTTTGGAGCAATATGAGGTAGTGTTCAGAGCAGTGGGGAGGCAGGAGGCAGTGATGGAAGGAACGATTGGGTGCAGACTTGGTTGAGTTTGGGCAGAGAGTTGTACTGTGCGCTCTGGAAGATCCATTTATGCAAACCCATGATAGACATTGAGGCAACAGTGAAAGTGAGAAGGGACTATGTGGCTACAAGGCATGGGAACAAGCAATAGTTTTGAATTGCTAAGTTGTACTCTACAGAGAAAGTACAGTGCTTCTTCCTGTGTTAGACAGCCTAGATAGCCTCCCCTTCCCCCTCCCCCCCCCAAAAAAAAATACTGACCTGGGAACTGAGCTGTTCAGAAGACAGTTTGAATGTAGTAGTGATCTTCTTTGCCAGAACTTTGGCTTCATTGAACCCAAAGGAATACAGAGAAATTTCAGCAATCATAGAATAATCTGGAACCATCATAGCCACAGGACGAAAAAGAGCCTGGAATACATTTGAATACAGGACAACAAAAGGTAAGGAGGGAAGGAGTGACAGAAGGAATGTGGATGGGAGGAAGAGGACCAGGGTAGGGGGATGTCTGGAAGTTGAACAAGGAAGAAAGAGCATGAGCTCTTCGGTGGCATGAGCATACAGCCAAATATTATTCCTTTTCATTGCCTTTACACATCTTGGTCGTGCACCAGCAAAATAACTGGTGCAGAGACAAAAACTCTCTTAGGGACATGGAGCTTTGTCCAGGGCAGGTGACAAAATTACTCTAAGAAGACCGCTCCAATTGCCCCACTACCACAAGGTGCAGTGTATGCCTCCTTGCCACACCTGTACCTGTAAGGGGTGGGATTTGGGTTGGATATTATGTAGGTTGGGTGTAAAAAAAATAGGAATCCAGGTGTCCCATCTTATGCCTTTGTAGATCAGTGATAGTCTCTGTTACATATGAACTGACTATAGCATGTTGCAATGCGCAGTGGCATGTTGTTACCTTTAGGTTATCAGGCAATTCGGTGCGTCCAGCATAACCAGGGTTCATTGTGATGAAGACTGCACAAGATGGAACCAGAGGGATCTCAGCTCCTTCAAACATGAAGCGATCCACCTAGGTAGTAAAAACAGGGTTGTTTATGATGAGTGGTTTGTCATTAAGGAGACAAAGGACAGAAACAATGTAAAATCTTCACTTAAATACATCTAAATTTTCAGGGTTTTGTGTGTGTGTTGAATCTTTATTCAGGGGACTTCAACTCAAAGATTTAGGCTGCCAGAAATAGGTTCCAGGTGTTTCTATATACGTTTGTGTACCTTTGGGACTTAGAGGGGTCAGAAAGCCTATTGATTTGCTCTGTAGCTGTCAAAGAATGCTGCTTTGACTTACAGGTTGGGTCATCTGACTGCACTCACCTGTACCCTCTGAAGATGACCAGAGCTGTACTCCAGAGGGTGTTCTAAGGGCTGGGAAATGCCTTCTACGTGCCTTAAAATATCACTTCCAGTTTTCCCTGAAAGGCCTTAGAAGGCATTCTGAGGGTTGGGGAGGCTACATCAGGGCCTCAGAACAACCCCCAGGCATGACCCGAGCATAGCCAAGGTCACATTTGGAGGGTTGGTGCCCTTCCCCATGGATTGTGTTTATCAGCGAGTTCCAGCATTCCACATATGCCAAGGTACTACCTGTACTTTGGAACATTACAATTGCGCAAAAGAGGATTCATAGCACATTCCTATATTTGTCTACCCCAGAGTAGGTCCCATTGGTCAGCAGAGCTTACACTTTACTCCCAGGGAAGTCTATAGGATTGCAGGCTTTACTACTACAGGAAAAAAAAGGCCTGAATAATGAAGACAAGACACAGATCCAGAACTCTATCTCTTCCCCGCAAAGGAAGGGGACCTCTCACCCGCACCTGTGTCAGCCAGGTGGTGCACACCTTCCACCAGTCCCATGTTCTCTTCTCTTGGATGTGGTTTTGGGTTTGTCTAGTTGAAATCCTGTTTCACTGAAGTACATTCAGGGCACAATCCTATACTATGCCAGAATAGCAAGGCTGGCCGGCCTGCGCCATATCCCAACGCAGTATAGGTGAAGCTGGAGCCTCCCCATGGCAAAGGCACGTTTGTGCCCTTACCATAGGGGAGACTCCAGTCTCTCCTATGTGCTCCTTGAATCTGCGCCTGCTAAACAGCAGGCACAGATCCGAGGAGACTGCGTGGCCTGAATCGGGGCCTTGCGCCCTTGCAAATGGGCTTAGGATTCGGCCTTATGGATTCGCCACGGCCCCTATAGGATGACGCTGCCCGACTCATCTCATTAAGGTCAAGGGATCTGGCCTGAGGCACCCCAACAGTTGGATAGCTCCCTGTAACACCCCTCACCATCCATCAACATCAGCAGCATCATTTTCTGTCCAAGGTGCTGATTTTGAGTTGCTTATAAAAAGCATAGAAGCAGGCATTGCATGCCAAGTAACGTTCAATTAAAAACGCACTCTTTTTCCTTCACGGAGCACACAACTCTACTTGTTGCTAAGTCTTGCAGAGCATAGCCTCAGAGGAGAGGGAGTACCTCTTTTACCTTTGAATACCCTGTAAATAGCTGGTGAAAAACAACAACAATTAACAACAACCACCCTATTTTTCAATGGGAGCAGAAACCAAAACAACAACAGGAATTTGGCTTGAGGCAGGTGGAGCTCAAATTCTTATTCTCTATCACTTTTCAAAACAGCTGCGAAGCATTCATTGACTGAAAACAATGCCTGAAACAGCACCTGTGCTTCTCAAATAATCTCCCATGAACAACTGACAGAGTTATACATAAATAATAACCAGCAAAACCAGAACAAGAAGAGATGAGGCATGCACAAAGTCTAGTCCTTGATCCTTCAAGATATGCCTTGATCCTTAACTTGATCCTTAACTTGATTTTTAATTTCAATGGAACGGGGAGGGGGCAATGAATGGGCAAAGTGGCAGTGGTACAGGGGACCAAAACTGTGAACTTTGCACCCCTGGTACTCAAAATGGGGTGACACTAAAAATCTGAAAAAAAATTCAGGAAACAAGCTCCATCCCATTACTGTCCACAGGAAAAAACATCAGATTAATACAATGATTTTACGTACCCTTTTATATGTAGATATCAATGGTGCATTTACACACTTTTGAGAAGAAACAGACAAGCATATTCCACAGGAAACAAAATCCTTTGTATATCAAAACTGATCAAACAAACCCTAGGAACTCATACGAATGGATGTACTGGGCTACTCCAAAGATGCACAAAGCCCACTAACCAGTTTTCAAATGTGAACAGAATCCTTTGGAATTTATTGTGACATGCAGCAGTATTACTCCTCCTACAAAAACTAAACTCTCACGCACCAGATTTACTGGTTGACAACTACCTATTTTCTTATTACGAAGATAACAATTCTCCAGCTACTTTTCTCAGAAATGCGGTAAGACCAGCATGAAAATATGATCCTTTTATGGAAAAGTAAAAATGAAACAGTTACAGATGTATAAAGATTTGCACACAAATTCGAATGAACACAAAGAATGTCAATGATCTCATGATCAACTCCTAAACAACATGGAATGTGGTCAGACATGACTGGAGCATCCACCTGGGGTTAGCAGAACAACTTGGATCTCCTTGGATTCACCCATACATGCCACAAATACCACCATCACAGAAACCCTTCTGTCACTTCCTTTGGTAAACTTTCTTTCCCCTGCATTCACAGCAGGGGAAGACAGAGGTAATGTTTGCCGAACACCTGCTTGTTTACCCCATGCTGAGGAAGTATTACAAAGCTAGCTATTTTTGACTTTGATATTGAGCTGGCCTCCTGTTTGGAACCCAGTGGCCTCTTAGCCATGTGATGTGAGCTGCTTTGCACACTCTGCATTGCTAACCTAAAGCTAGCAAATTGAAAGGAAATGGATGATAAAACTAAACAGCTAGCTCTCTCCCCACACTGGCTAACTAAATCTGGAGAAAAGGGACAGGAATAATCCCAGTCAGAAAAACAGGCAATAAAATCCAGATTTACAAAGAAACGCACCAATAAATTATCTGCCTCTTGAGCAAACAGCACTGAAACTGGGGCAGGCTTCCCCATGGTAAATACTTCAAACTTGCCGAATTTGCAAAGACAGAAAGTTTGCTGACCAGATGAAGTCTTGTTCCTGGTAGAGGGTGGTCTTTCCATGCTGACTGGGAAAGCCCCTTGCACCACTGGGAGGTAGGGTTGACTGTTTAATGGCTCCCTAACAGCGGGGGGGACGGACGGACTGTTAATCCAGAATCCATTACTGAGCTGTGCAAACAAATCAGCTTGCGTTCCGCTCCAAAAACAAGTTATATCCCAAGCCATTGAGACATACATTTTATATGTTTGTATGCCCAGTATCTCCTTGTCGATAGCACTGAGCTGGAATAGAGGTGGGAGGAATGACCTTCCTCTACCAAGAACAAGAATTTACCTGGTAATTCCAGTTTTTGTTTTTGTTTTCAAATTAAGCAAGTCAAGCCTTAAGAGCGAATGGGAGGAGATAAGCTGTTCTGGATACGCCTCCCCTTTCACTGACAAAGGATACTAATAAATTCTAGCAATACCATATTACAGTAGTTTCTGAACTGGTGAGTCATGACCCAACACAGGAACAGGAAGCAAAGCATTCCCCTGTAGGGGGATTGGCATTGCTCAGATAGCCGCAACAGTGCTGCAGAGATCACAGCACTGCTGATGCCAAAGGGCTTTTTTTACTTACCTGGGGGCAGTACTAGCCACCTGCAGGATCCTAGAGGCTCGTAGCCCCCTCAGATCTCCTGTGCAGCTGCTGTAAAAAGCTCTTATCTCTGATTTAAAGCTACTTCCGGTTTTCCAGAAGTAGCTTAGCACCCTGCAGGAGGCCAGCGCTGCCCTTAAGGTTAGTAAAAAAGCCCCTTGGCAGCAGCAGTGCTGTGATCTCTGCAGCACTGTCACTGCCCCCTCCCCACCCCCTCCCAACCCGCACGAACACTTACTTGGTTCCCAACTCGCCTGTAAGAGTTTGGGAACCAATGCAATATGAATAATAATTCTTTATTTACCCTACATGGTGCCAAAACTGCAGACGGAGCAACACAACCGCATGCATGCCTTTGCTTTGTTTTTAACATCTGGATAGCTGTTCTGAGTGCCATATACTGTCACAGAACAATAAATGTAATGGGAAAATAAAGCCATATGAATCTGTGAGCATCCATTAAGGGGTCAAAAAGAGAACCAGCTAAAGAGAAATAAAAGGGGAGCTCAAGAAGCCCCCTTCTGTCACTCTTGTTTGGCAACAACCTGAGGATTACCCTCTTACCCTCCTTTAACTCACCCTTTGCTGCTGAGCCTTCTGAATTGTTGTGATCTGCTGGGCTACGACAGACAACACTTCAATGTCAATGCGGTTGAATTCATCAAAGCAAGCCCAGGCTCCAGAGCTGAGCGTACAGAAGGAGGACAATGTCAAGAATCCATAGGGGTAGACTTTGCTACAAGCAATTCATTCGCAGCCCAATCCTCTGTAACTCCCCATGCAGTGATGAAGCCATGCACACAAGGAGTGTGCTGTATCCTGTTGGGAGTTTTAGGCTCCCAGGTCTCCTTGAGGTAAAGAAAAATGTATTCCCCTCCCTGGGGTAAGCCCTTACCAGCTTGCTTGGTCCATTCAGACCTATGCCAGCAATTTAGTTGGCACGACTCAGCATGGATCTGGTGTGGTGGATTAAGGCCAGGAAGGGGGACTGGGTAGCAGCTGCACTGCTGTTGCTGATACCACCCCTTCCCAGCTTGGATCCACCCCTTTCCCCACCCCATCTCCTCCCTCCTCCTCCCCTCACCACCCCTTTCCACAACGTTCCCACTTCCCTCCCACTGCCTGGGCTGATTTACCAAAGCAGCGGGCATCCGACAAATGCAAATGTGTTGCATTTTGCAACAGCCATAAAGGGTCTTACACCACTGGAACTCTTGCCATACTGTGATGGCAAACCGATGACATATGCGCCAATAGTGACACGCCATGACATTTTGGGTGACACGGCAGAATTCACCAACACCCAATAAGAAATAAGTTTGTTTTACTCATATTTAATTTTTGAAATTATTTGACATTGCTTTAATACATCGTACCACCCATGATGGGACTGTATTTTTTTTTTTAATAAATGACTATGTAAAGAAACGTTTCTCTTTTGTTCGGGAGGGGAGGTGACACGCAAGCAGAGACAGGCATTTTCAGAATTTTTGACACATCAAACCCAAAAGGTTCTCCATCACTGCCCTAATAGTATGGGCTGCCAGTCTTTAAAATCCCAGGATATGAACAAGGGAATGGTTTATTGATCCTCTCTTCTGCCATCAAGACTTTTTGCACACTGTGTGAAGAATGTATTTTTAAAAAAATGTAGGCAGGGATTGACTTCAATGCAACAGGACTGGGCTGCCTCTTTATTTTGTGTTTACAGTTCTGAAGGTATAGGTTATAAAACTGAGAGCCCTGTCCCAAAATCTGATCATCAATATAAAATGCTTGGTACAGGCCTCCTTACAGTTGCACCAATGCAATTCTACAAAACATACTAATATTTCTCCCATATGCGACTAAATATATCATATGTGTCGATAACTCAACAGCCATTTGCCACAGCTAGCAAATGCATGCACAGTGGAGCCTTTTTATCCAAGAGGGTTCTAAGGGAGGAACACTCGCGGATGCCAAAAACTGCATTGAATGAAATCTGTTTAAAAAATGCACATGTCCCTTTAATTAGCAGTCAGGTTTTTTGTTTTTGTTTTTTAAAAGCTCCTCTTACCATGGCAACATGACTGCAGACATTCTCCAGGAGCTTAAAGCAGATTAGTATCAATTCTGAGATAAAAACTCTTCCCTTAGCTTTGGAGGCAAAAATAAAATAAAATGCAAAACTGAAGTGATTCCTGGGTTCTAGGGAGGGAGGAGATCTTATCTCAGAGCTAATTGATACTAATTTGCTCTATGCCCCTGGAGAATGCCCGCAGTTGTGTTGCCATGGTAAGAGAAACTTATTTTAAAAACACTGAAAAGGACTCTGTGGTGGCTGAGTCAAATCAGCATCACACCACACTTGTGATGCTATGAAGGCCAAAATGAGCACTTTAATTAAGCCTAAATGGCAACCATTGAAGAAAAAGAAAAAAATGGTGTTAATCTGGTGACCAGCTCTACGTAAAGGTTTAGCGGTTGCGTTCTAGACCAGTAGATGTTCCTGAGCTTTCTTCAAGAACAGTCACAGTAAACTGCATTATAATAAAAAAAAACCTACCATAGCATGAGGGATTGTGATAATATCTTTTGCTTCCAGAAAGGAATGCAGTTAATGAATTACCTGGAAAATGCTGAAAAAATTACATGTCCTGCAGGCACATTCCTATTATCTGGATGTTTAGCAGCAATACTAGATCTAGGACTCACAAACTGTGGTATAATTAGGCCCAATTCCTAACCAACTTCCCAGCACTGAGGCATCTGTGCCAATGGGGCATGTGT
>JAJKFI010000005.1:1712550-1724681 GCA_029204185.1 Lerista edwardsae | reverse complement strand
ATCCATTGATTTGGTATTCACGGTTTCATTTGTCCACGGATACTGGGACGCCTATTAAAAAGATAGAGGAACAAATCTCTTTTTTTTTACCTTGTTGCAGCAAAACCACTGATGTTCCCCTATCTTATAAAAGGCGTCCCCAGTTTCCATGGTTTCAGGTATCCACGGGGGTGATGGTAGTGGTCCAGAACGGAACCCTCACAGATATAGAGGCATGCCTGTATTCCATTCTATGGCATCAACATAGAAATATCTTTCTATATACCTTGATAGATCATGCTATTGCTATTTGTGTGAAATTGCCATAAGCCATTTATTGTGAGTCGCCCTAAACTCCTTCAGCTCCTTCAATACTCTTTATCCGATGCTATAGTACCTTCATGGTTACCATCATCATTCATTCTCTTTGGTTGCTGTGCCAAGATACACACCCACTCTAGAATGTTCATTTGTGCCATTGTACAAATACCTGGCTAGTCCTTTCAAGAATTTTCCCATTGCCATGAAATCAAGCTGATCAGAGCAATTAAACACCACTGTTTGGATAGCTAAAGCTTTCCCCAGATCCTTGGTTGTTTCTGTTTTGCCTGTTCCAGCTGGTCCTGCAGGGGCACCTCCAAATTTCAAGTGTAAAGCTCCAGTAAGTGTCAGGTAGCATCTGTCACAAATAAATAATTTTTAGGCTGGAAAGGATTCCAACATAATCTAGTCAAAGCCCCCCCCCATACACATTTAAAACAATAACAATTAGCTCATTTATGTTAATATGTGAGAGAAAGAGAACAAACAAAACGTAAAGAAGAGTATGGCTTGTAATAGCCGCCTTGAGTGCCTTCGGGCAGAAAGGCGGGGTATAAATTAAATTAATAATAATAATAATAACAACCAACTTTTGGCAAATCATAGTATGCCAAACAATATGGTGTAAGACTATTGTGCCTATAGAAAAAAGCCCACGTTTAGTAAAATAGGCTCAGTTCAAATGCATGAAAAGGACACACTGCAGGAAAGGGTCTTAACAGCCTGCTTGATTTAAATATCCTTCCTAACCCTTCATGTGGTGATAAGAAGCATGACCCATTTGATGTCCCCTGAGAACAATTGTCTTATATTAGGAACCCATTTGATCTCTCCCCATCAACTGTGCCAAAGCACCAATAATTGGTGCTAGTACAATTGTTTTAAAGTGTATCTCCTATGATATTAGTCTTGGAGAACTGCTCCATCTGTACTTCTTAATGTTGAACATCATCATTCCATATGAATCCACCTGCTTAAACTGCTTCTATTACCGTTATTGAGACTTGAACTATATTGGGATTAAGCTCAGTACACCCTGGCTAAATTTCTTACAGAAATGAGCAAACCTGACAGACTTCAACTTCTAACTTTCTGAAAGAGGTTCATCTGTTCAGGATTATGAAGGTATCTGATTGTTTCGTATAGTGTAGTAAATGTTATACCTGTCAGTCAGAGGCGTAATCACCAGGCGGCCACTGTTGCCCAAGTATTCATAACCATAGATAAATTCAGCGTTCACTGCTCGGATGTACAAATCATTTCTTGTCCAGTAGTATCTAATGACATGTAGAGTACACATTGAGTATCTAATGACACGTAATAACGTAGTAGAGTATCTAAGGACACGTAATGACACACTGCCCCAGCAGGCTTTCTGGGCAGATGCAACTGTGCAGAGGGTCGGTCTGCTGGTAGCCATCTTGTGCGCAGCACGATGGAATGGTAAGCACTGCTCATATGGGGAAGACTGCAGCATTGCACCAGATCCAGCCTGTGGGTTGGAGACTGGCAAGCACTGGTCTATGGTGAAAGCTGCCTGTTTCATCTGCAGTTTATTGACAAAGTGGACATTTTGCAATTACATGCAAATACATGCCCTTTACACACACAAAAGGTTTCGTGGCATGAAGTGGATTTCATGGACATCTGCTACAGTGATAAAAAATTAAAGTCAATTGTGCTCAATATACCTCATGCTTTAAATGTTCTAAAAGAGCTATAAATCCTCAAGTGTCCATCCATCATTATCCAATAATAACTGTAATAGATACCAGGACATCCCTTACCTGAGCTGAGAAATCCATTCAAAATCATTCTCACTCATGACATCCTCTTCAATGAGCTTAGCTGCCACATCCTTAGCATGGACTTCAATCACAATGAGAGCAGATAACACTCCCCGCTGCATCCGAGACAGCTTCCCTCGCACAAGTGCGACCAAATCTTTCAGCTGCTCAAAGGAAGCAAAACTAATCATACCAACTTCTGGAGAAAAACAAATTTCACATCTATCTGATATTCTTTGACTAGAAATGTACTGAGGGTGCAATCCCAAGTGCCCAATAATGTCAACAACTACCTCACTTTGTACAATATTCTAGATATTTGGCTACCTCATGCGAGTGCAAGGGGCTAAGCAGATAGTCTGGAATGCCCTTCCTCTGCCAGGGAACAAGAACAGCAACTACTGCTGCTACTACCACTACTACTACTACATCATTTAGGCTCTGCTTTTCTATTTTGATGTGAGCTGCTCCAGTTTATAAGTTTCCTCTGCCTTAAACTCCAAATTATTGCTATTCTGGTGGGTAACATGAAAAGCAGTTTTCCAACAGAGAAACAAATAAGCCGTAATATACAGTTGAATAACATTTATACCTGAGCACTTAGCTGTGGAAATAGCCTGGTGGACAAATCTCCTGCTTCCAGTGCTTCTGACACTTCTTTGGTCCAAAATGTTTGACATCCAGCAATAGTCACCTGGCCTGGCCACTCCAAGACCCATTGAGTCCGTGGTCTCTTTATGAAAAACACATCTTAATCGTTTCTTTTCATCCATGATCAGGTTCTAGTCAATTCTACATTACATTACATCTACATTACAGCTACACATACATTACATCACATACTACATTACATCTACATTCCAGAGGAGGGGCAGGGCATTTTGTTTGCAAGGCGCCTTACCTTGCCATGTAAACTGCTCCTCTCCCTCATTGTTGTAGCCAGTCATGGGGAAACCAATGCCTCTGTGTTGCTTACTGGCTACGATGGCGAGGGAGACGGCGAGGGAGAGGCACTGAACAGTGCCTCTTTGCCCAGATATCAGGGATAATAAGCAGTACTGAGTGCATATTTGAGTGCAAATATACAGGTATGTATTTGTTTGTATCCCTCCTTTCCATCCAAATAAATGGAATGCTCAAGGCAGCAACATGCAGCATTAAGATCCAAAGCCACAAGGTTATTAAAAATGTACTTCAACCATCTGTCAGCAGAGATGGCATCAATTAGCCCTTGAGATTAAATGCACATGAATAATATGTGCATTTCCCAAGTGAAGTCTAAATGGTTTGAAGCAAGACACTTACTTTTGGATAAGCCTTGATTGCCCTTTCAATGTTGTCCCGCACACTGGCCTTCATGATCTTCTCAACTTCCTTTAGCCAGTCCTCCACATTGCCCATGGGATAAATGGAAGAATATAGCTCCACTTCCTCCCCTTCTGCAGAGTACATATGTGTAATTTTGAGGTCTTCCTGAAAGAGTAGCTAATGAGAGGAAAAACAGAATGAGCCACGAAGTAAAAAGTTATCCTCCAGTTTCTGTCTCGGACATTGTCTGTGATACAAATGCTTTGCCATGAAAAGTACTGAACTGAATTAACAGTATATGTGTATTTATTTGTGTGAAAAATTTATATCCTGCTTTTCCCATGCCAAAGCAAATGCCTATAGGAAATAGGAAAGAGGCCTATGCTACAATATTTAGCAGGATTAAAGAAGTCTGACTTATGTGTGGAGGCATTAAGACACAGTACAGTCTTATTCATGCCTACTACCATTATGTTCAATGGAGCTTACTCCCAGGAAAGTGTGTATAGGATTGCAGCCACAGAGATGTACCCAGCTCGCATGGGACAAAGATGCCACCCCGTTGTCTGCGTCCTCCAGCCACAGACCCCTGCACCCGGAATTGCTCCATTTAGGAGTGATCCAAATGTGAGGGAGGGTGGTGAGTCTGGACAGCACATGGGTTTTTGTGCGCCGCTGCACCCTGCTGCAGCTGGTGCCCACCGTGTCCGCCTCCCCTCCTGGCACCCTCCGGACGCTTCTGCATTAAGATTTTTAGGCCACGTTCATCCCCACATTTAGATATGTACCACTTGCTGTCAGAATCATGCGAGCACAGGTGATCCTGCCTTGTAGGTGTATCTCTGACTCTTCATAGAAAAACAGGAAAACATAGAAAAACATGTCAAAAACAGAATCTGCCTGCTATTCCAAGAAGAAATGGCTATTACTGTAGTCACCTTTGCAATATTCTCAAAACACTTGCGGAGATGAGGCTGCACAGCTGTAGGGTCTTTGGTCTGAGACAGTATTTCTAACAGTTCGTCATCAGAAAGGAAATAAAATCTGGAAAGAGAGAACACACATGTTTTATCTCTCTGGTTTTCAGCTTTGGCATGAAAAATACGGAAAAATAGCTGTTAAGCTTTGGCCACTATCCTAAAAGTACTTTCGCCGGAGTAGTATCCCTTTACTAGTGCCTCCAATTTGTGGCTCGGACTTATTTCTCCCTTTTAAAAACCTGAGCAAACAAAAAACAGCTTCACACAGAATCCTGCAGGGATACGAGCCCTTTCTTTGCCTTGAATTTCCTGGACATTTTTTTAAAAAAGGCATATTCGTTTAAACACATTTAAACAGGCATGGTCTGTGTTGCAGCTGGGTTGCAATATAACCCTAACTCCTGAAGTTACCTTGGGAATGCTCCTCTCTTGGTCTCCAGGTATTCACTTAGCCCTTTCTGCACCAGATCCAACAGTTTATTACATTCCCGGAGCTTGTCCAGCAGCCTGGGATCAGGGCACACCTCAATCACCTGGGAATGGCCGAAACAACAGTTAGTCCTGCCGGTACCTGCATAAATTAGTCATTGGAACACATACAAAGCAAAGGATGATGAGTAACACTTAAAGCTGAAGTGGGGCTTTGCATTTTGGAGCCTCTTCAAGCAAGCATTGGTTTTAGCATGCTGGCACTGAAAGAAAGGGCCTTCTAGCAAGATGACACAGAATGGTATTGTCAGGGATTGAGATTCAGAGAATGGTGAATGGAGGAGTGAGGAGACGTGGTTGTACCTCAAAGTGTTTTATAGTGATCAAAGAAGGAAATATTCTTCGACTGTAACCTGAGGAAAAAAAAAATTCCATCCATTGCTTTACCTAAGCCAGGGCCAGACTTTCTACCATACCCAAAACATATCTGAGGGCGCAATTCTAACCAACTTTCCAGCACTAACATAGCTGTACCAATGGGGCAAGTGCTGCATTTTGCATTGGAGTAGTAGTCACTGAGGCCTCCTCAAGGTAAGAGAATGTTTGTTCCCTTAACTCGGAGCTGCATTGCCCTTACCCTGGGGTTGGAAAGTTGGTTATGATTGTGCCCTGAGTTGTAGCCTTTTTGGTGGATGTGCAGGTTGTTGAGGTTAAAGAAGATACTGCCATAACTCACTCATCGAAGGTAGCAGCATGTTACCTGTATAGGGGTATAGGGGTTTGTGTATTAGGGTGAAGGGTGTCCATTAATCTCACTTCCTGGTTTGCAAAATTTCTTCAACACATGGTTTCAAATCATGGTTTTAGATTAGTGCTAATCATATTTATTTAGCAAGGGGAGAGTCCAATTACATAGTGCACTGCAGTGGCATTAATACTTAAGAGTTATGACACACACAGACACACACACACACACACCAACTATGCAACAGGGTGAATTTGCTGGGCAGCGCAATCCTACAGTGCGGGGTTGAGCCGGCACTGTGATCGGCTGCCCCATGTCGGCGCTAAGGCCACAGGGCCAGCGCTGCTGGCAGCATCAGCCCTGTAGTGGCCGCGCAGCACTTCCCTTGTGTTGGCCGAAGCCAGCCAGCACAAGGGAGGCGCCATGACAATGTGCCTCGGGGCTTGGCAGGAGGGGGGCGGAATGTGGGCGGGATGAGGGCGGGACATGGGCAGGTCTTGGATTCAGCCGTAAGGCTGGAGAGGCTGCGCAGCCCCTATTCGAGCCACGCGGTCTCCTCAGATATGCACCCGCTCTTTAGCGGGCACAGATCAGAGAAGCGCATAGGGGAGGCATACAGAACACTGGGGAACGAACGTTCCCTTGCCATGGGGAGACTCCAGCCTCCCCAACCCAGCGTCGGATATGGCACTGGCCGGCTGGCCTTGCCATTCCAGCGCTGGGTTGGATTGCGCCCACAGTGTGCTACACCTAAGCAAACAATAGCTCCAAGAGCAAAATATTATCAATCGTATTCCATGTAGAAGTATGAGCTGTTTTAAATTCTCGAACAAAATAATATGAACATATTTGAACCAAGTAGCATCAGGCCACATGAACAGACGTAGCCTCACCTCTCTGTTCTCATCAGCATTCTTCATGATCTTTCTCCATATCCTCTCCATGGTTTGGTAGCGTTTGCTTTCCACTGGCAGTTGCCTAGTTATATCTTCAGAGGTGAAAATGGGCTCCAGATAAAGCCAGGAACGCTGGCAGGTCAGCCACTCCTCTAAGACATCCTGGCAGGAAAATATATACATGAAAATAATATTTATTAGCAGTGTAATTCAAACTGGCTGGAAGGCCAGCAAAAGTCACCTTTGCTAGCCTATAAGTATCTCAAACGTGGCGTAAAGCATATTTGTGCCACTTTTGGAGATAGGGAGGCCGGCACATGGATGTGTGCCATCCTCCCTGCGCTGCAACTGGAGCCAAGTAAGGCCAGCGTCCGGAGGCAGACACAGGGGCTCGGGGGGGGCAGGGGGAATGGGGTAGGGCGGGCCCATGGATGGACCAACCCAGGGAAAGAGCCAGAATCCAGCACTTAGGACGGATCCTAACCCCTGTCCTGGTTGACCCTGATCTGGGCTGCTTGGATTTGTGCCAGCAATTTCGCTGGTACAGATCCGAGTAGTCCCATAAGGGTGACTGGGATTTACTCCATGGTGGTATCCAGGTGGTATCCTAACCTGTGCTGGATATAGCACAGGCCATCCAACTTGCCTGTTCCAGCGCAGGTTAGCATTGAGCTCTAGAAGAATTAGCTCAGTATATTTGGGTTCTGGGCTAAGACTGAAGATGGCAGAAGTTAAAATCTGCAAAACAGTTTTTGTTTCACAAGCTGCAGTAAAATCTTCCAGTATATTAAAACTCTCATTTACTGGTTTCTTGATCAACATCCTAAGTGAGATGAAAAAGAAACCTGCAACATTTGGAAAGGCTATCTATATATTTTTGGGATCAGGCACATCCTTCTGATACCCTTCCAAAGAGTACAGAGATAAGTTCAATGTACAACATTGACATAAAATATTTGGATTGAATTCCGAACATTTCTTACAGAAAAAGCACAGCAAACACACACACACACACACACACACACACACACACACACAGAGAGAGAGAGAGAGAGAGAGAGAGAGAGAGAGAGAGAGACCACCCTTCCTCCAACAATACATGCCATACCCCGCATCACCACATCAACCTGTGAGGCAGGTTTAGAAATAATGTGTAGTCAAACTCATTCAGAAAATATCATGGCTAAGCAGGGATTTCAACCTAGATATTCCTGATCCAACACTCTAACCACTGCACCATTTGGGATCTCCAGTTTGTAGCTATTTTGGCTGTAAGCTGATATGTAGTTATGCTGCTTAAATTCCATTGCAGTCAAGCCTTTGTTAAACACTTCTGCAGTACTTCCAGTACTAGTGAGAAGATCTGTACTGTACTAGAGCCCAATCCTATGCATATACTGTATACTCAGATGTAAGTACAATTATCAGGGCTGTATTAGCCCACGGCCAGGCTTTCAGGCATTTTGGGCCCCCTCCAAAACTTCAGGAAAAGCAGGGCATGCTCCTGTCCTTGATACTGTCCCTAGTGATTGCTTCTCTCTTTGCATGCATCCTTCTGTTCCTCCCCTGACTCCCAAGCTGGCAGGCAGCTGCTGGGAATCCTGGCCGGCAGGGGAGGAAGAAAGCTTGTGTTGGTGTTGCCTCTGGCAGCTGGTTTGGCGGTTGGCTGAGTGCGCAAGCACTGCTCAGTCCTGGCGCACTGAAAGTGCTCAGCCCTGTGACATCTACTCTGCCTGTCCCCAGAAGCGAGGCCGGACATCCAGCCACATAGGTGCTGCTTGGCCCCGGCTTGCTGACCACCCCCGGGTGCTGCAGGCTGGGCCCTCGCAGGAGCTCCACGTTGCAGGAGCTCCACGTTGCCATGGCTTGGTTCCCTGTGGCCTTGTGACGGGCCTTGTGCTCCAACATCCGGGTGGACTAGGGCTCAGGTAATAGTGTCAAATTGACGGCCCTAGTCCCTGCAGGGCCCCTAGGCTTCAGCCTAGTCAACCTAATGGATAATACAGCCCTGACCATTATAGTCAATGAGGCTTACTCCCAGGTAAGTGTGGATAGGATTGCAGCCCTAGTTAGTAGCACCCAGATTTTGTTTGTATAAGAAGCAGCACACAGAACACTCCCACCACTTCAGCAATGTGAGCCAGGGGCTCCATTCAGAAGCTGCTTAGACTCAGATCCTACTTGTGTGATTTCTCTTCCATAAAAAGGACAGAAACGAAATTTCATGAATGTGATTCCATAAAACATCCAGCTAGTTTATTTTTGTTTTAAAGTGGACTGCGATCAACCTATTTCAACTAGTCAGAACACTGCAGTATAATAAGTAGCTGAATAAATAATTCAAAAAAATACAATGTTGGCATCTATTCCTTGAATAGACAGTAAAGAAGTTTTCTTTAGGCCAACAGTTTGGTAACTCCAGGCACAGTATAGTATTCATTTCTAGAGTCACTAGGAAAATGGTGAATCAATTTATACTTGTTTACCACAGTCCTACTGAGATTAAATTTTCTTGGAGAATTACACAGCTTGGTTTGGGCTAAATGTGAAATAGTTAGGATCTACAAGTCAGATCTAGCTCATGTTAAATTAGTTAATGGGCCAATTGATGTAACCTCCTAAAGTCCTTTATAAACAATTAAAGTAATTACTTGCAGAACAGCCCAGATATGTATTTATTTATTTAAAAGGACACTTTTTGAAGTGTCATGGCTCAACTAGATACAAAACACCACTTCCTTGGCACCTAAAGATGCTCTGAGCTCTTCCAGCCTCATTGGTACTGGCAGGTATACAATATCTCTCAGAGTCAGGCTGGAGGTTAAGAAATTACTTTTGCTCCCTGCTCTTCAGATTTCGTGGGCAGACAGGTGTGTAATTAAGTGTCTTCTTCAAAGCAGGCAGTGCGCAGACTTGTGTGAATGGTCAAGAAGCTATACAGAAAAATAAATGTGTGTTGAGACTTTCTGAGACTGAGAATGAAGGGCATCTCAGTCTGAAACATCCGTACTGATGTCTTTGCCTGCAATTCCAACATACTGGACTTGCAACTTAACCCTTCTGCCTCTGTTGCTTAGACCGCAGGCAAGAATTGCTCTCTACCCTTCTTGTAGCAATTACTTTAGAAAATTGAGGGTGATGGTACATTTCCTATCTAAATCTTTCATATTCTATATTGCTCTCTTTCAACGGTTTCATTCTGTATACTCCTAATGTAGCTTAACTACCTCTACCAAGACACAAAAAATATATGAATGGTTGAAACAATGAATCTGTAGGGCAAATTTATTCCCTGATTAAAAAAAAAAAACAATCACTGCTTCTACCATGTGGAAATACAGGGCCAAACCTTGTATGAAATATTTCACATGCAATATTGTAATAATGAATATATACTTGGGCTATGTAGTTTTTCCCTTTAACCAGCAGCCATGAGGGGTATAATCAGGATTAGAACTACAATGAAAGAGAAGTTTAAACCCTATTTCTAATGAGAATCTACCCCACACTCCACTTGCTATTAAGCCCAGCAAGAAGCTCCTACTGGTGCCAAAGGCAACTCTCCTCCCAGGGTAAACAGTGGCAGGAAGCCTGATTTTTGTAATGACTATGGCCAAGGCAGAAAAGGATAAAAATCCATCCCCCTCCCAGTATCTTCCCCCAGTACCCAGTTCTCTGATCCTTGCCAATCCTGTCTCCTCCCTCCCAGTAGCTTCTGTTTAAAGAAGAAGATTAAAACTCATGGCCAAGCCACAGATCATGTGTAGATTGGTCTTCAATGGCTTTTGTAAAAGGAACAAGAGAGGAGGAAAAGCTGAGTACAACTGTACATGCACACTCACAGCAAAAACTACCACGTAACAGCAAACCAGATTCTCTTTTCACCTGGCTGGTTCCTCAGAGCCTTGGGTTCCATCCTGTTGTTGTCCTGGGACAACCAGAACATGCTTGGCAGATTCACATTCAAGCACAGAAGAACAGTTAATACCCATAAATAGAACTGCATACTTAAAAAAGAAAAGCCTAATGTTCTGCTGTGTCAAATAACTTGGCAAATAACCACACTGTCCCAATATCAGCTGATTATGAAAGGCCTACTTGTTTTCTCTGCAACTAAAATGCTGCTTTTAGTTTGGGGTATCATAAGAACATGTGTGAAAAAACGGTCTCGTTTTAATCATTTTAGAAGCCAAAACAAAATCAGCAAAGACGAATGTGGCATAATGTCAAATTCCTATAAAACCAAATGTGTTTAGGTTTAGGCAGTGGTTCTCCAACTTTTTAGCACCAGTACCCTCTTTTTAAAATGAGAGTCTATCACCACTTAGCTTTACAAAAATTTTAAAAAAGATGATCTAGAAAGAAATATTTTATTTATGTATTTTCATGAAATATTTTATTTATTTGCAACAAACTTGAGCCATTTCTCATAATGAGGCAGCCTTAATGAAGGCTTGAGGGGTTTAGCTATGTGACCCAGCTTTCATCTGTCTCCACTATCTGTCACTGAGGGACTTGGGGGAAAAAACACCAGAAAAAAGACGCTCAAACATTTCTCACCCTATATTCACACAAGCTTGCACACTGCAGGAGCTCAGCTCTTTGCAGAGCAATTATCAGCCATCTGATTTTTGAATAATCTCAGCAGTAGCACTAGAGAGAGGTAGGTTTTGCAAGATGACTTACCTTTCCATGTAAACCACTCTTTTCCCTCACCATGATAGCCAGTTAGCAACGCATAGGCATTGCTTTCCCTGTGAGGACTGGGTACGACAGTGAGGGAAATGAGCGGTTTACATGGAAAGGTAAGGTGCCGTGAAAAACTTAGTGCTCCCCCTACAGCAATGCTACGAGCAGGTCAATCCTATGTTGTGCTGGAGCAGGCAGCCTGTGTCAAATTCACTGCAACGTGGAAGGCCTGAAGAGCCTCCGCGGCACAAGGGCACTTTTGCTCCCTTGCACCAGGGGAGGCTCCAGCCTCCCTGATGGGCTCCTTGGATCTGTGCCTGCTAAGTAGCAGGCCGTGGGGCCAGAATTGGGGCTGCACAGCCTGGGGACAGGGCCTTGGATGCGGCCTAAAAGCTGCTGCTGTTTTCCAAATCCCATAGTTTTACCAGGAGAAAAGCAGCTTTTAAAGAAGTGGTTTTGGAGCATAAAGCATAGGTCGAGGCATTTCTCTTGGCACATATTTCTTGGCCAATTTGTGCCATCACTGCCAGTGGCATTCCCAGAGAGGGGGCAATGCCCTATGTTTTTCAGGCGCCTCCTCTCCTGAAAGAAGACACTGCTTTGCTCTTGCAGCTGTGAATGGCTCGGAAGTGGATGGGGGGGACCACTTTACACAGGTGGCCAGGTGCCTGAAAAACCTAGTGCTTCTCCCCCCCGGAAAGCCACTGACCACTGCCACAATACTGGAGGGTTCAAGGGTCTGGTTTTGGCCACATGGCCCCTGGGATGGGTGTGGTCTCAGATGTTACTCCAGCAGAGCGGTCTGCAACACAGTACCACTTTCACAGCTATTGGGGGTATTTCTCTCTGTTAAATCAAATTCCTTTCTGGAGTACAAAAATGAAGCAAGGAAATAATAATAATAATAATAATAATAATAATAATATGATGATGATGATGATGAAGAAGAAGAAGAAGAAGAAGAAGAAGAAGAAGAAGAAGAAGAAGAAGAAGAAGA
>JAJKFI010000005.1:1688708-1700518 GCA_029204185.1 Lerista edwardsae | reverse complement strand
GTGTGTGTGTGTGTGTGTGTGTGTGTGTGTGTGTGTGTGTGTGTGTATCGTGCTGCCGAAACGCCACTTGCCATTCAGTCTAGGCAGGCCACCACTGCAAGTGGCAGGTGGTCATGCATCAACGGCCTGCAAAGGAGTTCAATGGTTGTAAGTTGGCATGGGGGGGGGAGAGGAGGATTGGGGCAGAGCCCAGGGAGGGGAAGGGGTTGTACCAAGACCAGAAAGGGGACAGAATCATCAGCAGCAGTGCCTCCAACATTCTATCCCCTTTCCTGGGTCCACTTGAACTTGCGCCAGCAAAATCATGGGTGCAGGTAGACCCATTTGGGCAGCAGAGGTTTAGGAGGCCTCCAGGACTGCCTCCCCCTGTAGGATGCAGCACACAATCCAGTGGCGCGGTTGCATTGGGTGGGTGGATGGGGGTTAGATAGGATTGGGATGAAAGTCTGTCATTAACATTGAAAAGTTTATGCTACAATCCTATACACACTTTCCTAGAAGAAAGCCTTATTGGACAGAATGAGACTTACAGCCCAACCTTACAAGCATTCCAGCGGCACAATGTGCTTTCCAGCAGTCGCAAAAAACAAAATGACCAACAGGAGTGCGTCCACTGGCCACTGCTGGAAGTGGTGAATGATTGGCTCTTTGTATACACCCAAGACCTGCTGCCGCAGGTAAGAGCACATGGTGGGTGGGCAGAATGGGGTGAGATGGGCAGAATGGAATGCAATGGGACGGAAAGGCCTCGTCCCCGGCTTCCTTGGACCTGTGCCCGTGATTTTGCGGGCGCAGATCTGAGGAACCGATAGGGAAGGCTGGAGCCTCCCCTGGTGTAAGGGCACAAATGTGCCCGTGTGCTGGGGAGGCTCCTGGTGCCTCCTAACCTGCGCTGGATACAGTGCAGGCTTGCGGGCCTGCCTCGTCCGGCAGAGATTAGGATTGCACCCTGAATAGTTTTATTGTTATCCCAAGACATGCCAAGATACTACTAAAGCACTGCAATGGGAAGAAAGATATAAAGATATAAATTGGGTTTCAGATCACATGTAGGGACATCTTTTTGTTCTCCCTTTTCTCACATTTTTCCAAAGACATCCACCCCTCCCCCGCTATCTATCTGCACTTTTCCAAGAATCCTCCATTTCTTCCTTCACAGCATCTAGCGCCTTTCCTGGGGGAGCAAAAACGCAATAGAAAATATCAGTATGGACTAATATTCAGAAATATCTGGGCTCTACACTAGACTCCACTATCGACCTATTGTCAGTGCTGAGGAAGCCATTTCTACATGCTTCTGGCCTATTTATAGCCCAATCCAAAGCTGCCCAGTCCCCGTAGGAGCAGCAGTGCCAAAATGGCCACCACTGTATCCTATGGGTGCTGCGGAAGCACCCGGGTAAGACTGCTGGCCCCAAAATGGGCCTCCTCAGGTCAGCGCCAGCTATTTTGCTGGTGCAGGCTTCAGATCCTCCATCTTAGGCTGTGCAGCCTGACATGGAGGATAGGATGCAGTTGTGGAGGCCACGGCCAGTCCCACCACCTACCTGAGCCCACTTCGCCCCTCCAGTTCCACTTTCCCCATGCCATCTTCCCCACCCTGAGCGAGCACATCGCTGGCTGCAGTAAAACTTACTGCCAGGCAGCATGGCATCAGACCCTCCTGGCATCAGAGCCGAGCTCCTACTGGCCTACAGGCAGAGGCCCAGAACTGGTGGTAAACCCTTACCGCCTGCTCTAGAAGTACCTTACAGTACCTATGGCTAGGATCGGATCGAGCCTTCAGTCTCCAAAGGGACAGGGACTCTGTCTCATATTCATGGCATGTGCAGTGTCTTACAAACTAGGAGGTATTTGACTTGCTATATTAGAGCTCAACGGTGAAACTGTGGCAGCAGCCTGGCAGGTAACTGACAACCATGAGCAATTCTCAAATCCCTGTGAGTGCTCTGTGAGTGCTATACAGTACAGATGCAGAGGAATATGCAACCTCACACTGCGCATCCAATGAATTCATTGGTTTCTCATGAGAAACAAAGCAAAAAATAAAGGTCTCCAGTTAGCTAAAAAGGTCAAAAACTACAAGATTGCCTCAACCCTTGTCCTGGGGGCTGGTACCAAGACAGCTTCTGCATCTGAATAAGGTAGTTCAATGGGCATCTACTCTGACTGCCTGAAGAGATTTGCTGAAGCCCTCTGATGTGTAAATAAAGCCCCCAGGCAGATGATATGGTAACTGAAGCCAAAGGTCTTGCTCTGACTGCAGGGAAAAATGCCTTGTGCTTACTTGTCATTGAAGTCATCTTGAGTCAAATTGTAGAAGAATTCCTCCATGACTTCATAGTCTTCCATGACCTTGCTTATCAACTCCTACAAAGTGATAAAAAGAGGGAGGAGCAGAAGGGCAGGCTTTTTATACCTGATGAAAATGACATTCCATTTGTGGCATATTATTATTGCACAAACATTCTACGTGACAATGAAATATTTGAGGATGGTGGGATTCTGCTACAAAGAAAAGAGGGAGAACAAATACATTTACAGTCCTCATAATTCCTGGGTGCAATCATATAGGCAACTCAGGAGGCCCAGGAGCCTCAGGAAGGATTGGTTCAGGCTTGATCTCATAAGTAAAGGTTCTTAAGGCCTTCTCGGTCTTATGGGCCAATGTACTCCCCTAATACTGTATTGGTTTCAGACAGGCATACCCTCCACCAACCCTCCCTCTATTACATCAATATATCAGATTAGTACGAATATTTGAATCAAGATCAATGCCTTTTATGGTAGACAATTTATTAATGTGCCAATATTCTAGCCAATTTTGCTACTACCAGAGGTGGTTTTTTTTAGTTTTTTAGTTTTTATTCATAAACAATACATACAAAAGAGATGTTTTTTTTCCAGTAAGACAAGCGTACAGCCTAAGGGCCCAATCCTAAGCACTCCAGCCATCCAGCCACCCCCGGAGTGCCACCGCTTCCACTAATGTAAGAGAATTCCGTTAAATGTGTTTATGCTTACTGGGTCCAGAAAGTAGACACCACCAGATAAAATACAGCTCAACTCAGACACAAGTCTATTAACTTCCCATTATCTACTACATTCTAATGATTTGATCCCACCTCTCTCATCACATGGACAAGAACATAAGAAGAGCCCCAGTGGATCAAAGGCCCATCTAGTCTACCTTCCTATATCTCACAGAGTTTCAGGAGCACACAACAAGATGCCTTCATCTTGTTGCCACTCCCTTGCAATGGATCTTACCTCCTGCGTTTTCTGTTTCTCAGGGATTCCTTTCATCCACTCCCGCAGCTCAGCTAGCTCCTCAATGCTATTTGGTTTCTCATAAATTTTTCGGCTGATGGCTTTGAAAACTTCACAGATCTGCAGAAAAAATGTTATGAATCAGTCCATGTTAAAGCTAAAATGAATAGTAGATGTGTTCATTCGAGTCAAAAGTAAAAGGATTGTATTCCTATAAGACCACTGTTTTTCACCGATGACTTAAAACAACATCAATGCCTCTTTTTCAGACGAAGCATGCCCCAGTACCCACTGATTCGGTATCCACAGTTTCAATTACCCATGGAAACCATGGATACTGGGGTGCCTATTAACAAGATAGGGGAACAAAACAAACCTCTTTTTTTACCTTGTTGCAGCAAAACCATGGATATTCTCTTATCTTTAAAAGGGCATCGCCAGTATCCAAGGTTTCAGGTTTCCACGGGGGAGGGGGAGGGGGTCTGGAATGGAACCCCAGGAGATACAGGGGCATGCCAGTACTGCCATTCAAAGGAAAGTATACATACACAGAATTCCTGAGATTTAAGCTGAACTGTACACATTATGAGAGTTCCGTGTACTCCCTGTGTCTCCATGGTAACGGTAATCAGCGAAGGTGCGTGACGTGACATAGAGCGCAATCCTAACCTGGAGTTAGGTCGGCACAGTTAGGCCACTGTAAAGCACGTCTGGACCACTCACAGAGTCAGGGGGGATGGCACACTTCTGTAAGATCCAAACATACTTTGTGGTTTCCCTTCTGCCGGCCAAACTTTGCTGGCCTAACTGTGCTGGCCTAACTCCAGATTAGGATTGTGCTCATAATCTTGGTCAATGTTTTCTTGCCCTCAGGAAGCAATTGATGAAGTGGACCAGGGAAATTCTGACCACAAATGTCACATCATGCATCTTCTATAATCAAAAACGATTACTGAGGAGGAGGAACATGAAGTGGGGGCCAACAAGCATTCCTCATAACATGTGGCTTTGGAAGCAAGCCTTGAACATGCTCCAGTATCTGCTGGGGTTCTGTTCTGGACCCCACCCCTACCCCTGTGGATATCTGAAACGGTGGGTACTGGGGACACCTTTTTAAAGACAGGGGAACATCAGTGGTTTCGCTGAACCAAGGTAAAAAAAAAGAGGTTTAATGTTTTCCTATCTTTTTAATAGGAGTTTCAATATCTGTGGGATCCATGGATAACTGAAACTCTGGATACCAAATCAGTGGATACTGGGGCATGCCTGTATTGTTGTTATAGTTAATATATATAAACAATATTGACAACAATAACAAGAAGCAGCACGTACATTTGCTTTGAAGACGTCAACAGAAGCAGCAGCAACATTTCTGTCCTCTGCTTTTCCTCCCTTGCCCTGATGTGCATTTGATTTGATTGGTTTGTTGTATCTCCAACCAAATTAATTTCCACATTTATAAATACGTGCCAATAGAATTCAGGAAATGTTGTTATGACTACAGCTAAAAATATTGTCTTGTATCATTGCAACAGTAAATTTCTCAAAGTAGCTACAAAATTTTTTATTGGGCTTCTCCCTCCCCCCCCCCAATGATGAGGACCAATGTTGAAACTCACATCTTCCACTTGGGTATGTAAATTCTGAGCCAGAAGATCCAGCATAGAGGTGGCCAAAGCTTTGCATTTCTTAGATAGATTTTGCCTTACACCTTCAACACTGAGATGAAAAGGACCAACAACTATGGACCCTGGCAAACTGTTGTCCAGAATCTCCTTTTGTGTCAAATGCTCGTTGACTATCTCTCTCACTTCTTGAGCAGGGGGACACTGGACCTCATATTCCCTAGAAAGATTCAGAAATCCTCTTAAAGGAAGGCAAGGGGATTGGGGAAGTGAACATAGGAATGTGGCTGTAAGTTTGCATACAATTTCAACATTCAAAAGTATCTAAAAGCTAAGCTGCCTGAAAAAGATGGCCCATTCCTTGGTGTCTTTAGAACGACAAGCCCAGGGGCAGCCGGATAGGCCATGGCTCCCATAACAACAGAGCTTCACAGTGATATGGCAACAGATCAGCTGATGGCATCATATGAGACCAGGGAAGAGATGACAGAGGCACAAAAGGAGAAAATGAAGTGCAGAAGGAAAAGAAGAGTGCCGGATCACCAGGAAAGTGTTTCAGAGCACAATCCTAACCTACAGTTAGGCCAGCACAGTTAGGCCAGCACAACGGCCACCGTAAAGCGCATTTGGACCACTCTTGGAGACAAGGAGGATGGTGCGCAGAGGAGCTGCTTTACATAGGCTCCTGAAAAACGTGGTATTCCCCCGCCTTGGAACGCCACTGGCAAGCTCCTTGGTTGAGCGAAAATGCCTCTTGCTGGCTCCCAGCCTGTATCACTGTGCAGTAAACTACCAGAACATAAGCTTCTTCTCAAAGTTAAGCCAGGATCCAGTATTTGGCATCATTAATGCTAATGAGACATGCATCCAGTTGCATCATCCCCTTCTGAGCACAGGGTTGTAAATACTTTACAGCCCGATCCAGTGCAAATTCCCCCACACAGATGCAGCAGGGCCAGTGTGGGCTGTACTACGTCCTGTGGGGAAGATCTTCATGGGGTAAGGGGATGCAGCCTTGCCCCAGGAAAACCTCATCCAGGGCAATGGGTTTTCTTGAATTTGCATGAGCCATATAGCTGGCTCAAGTCCATGTGTGCCCATGGATCAGGTCCAGGAAGAGGGATAGGATGCAGTGTGACACCAATCTTTCCCCTCTCCCAGGCCTGATCCTCTGCTCCTATTGCTGCCTTCCTCCATCTCCCCCTGCTGCTCCTTGCAGAACTTTCTGTGTCTGGTGGGTCTTTTTCCTTCTGCTGCTGCACGGGGCCAGTGCAGGCTTTTGTGCCAGCAATAGCTATGCCTTCACAAAGTGCTTTATTGCACTTTCGCAATGGCAAGCAGCATGCACTATGCCAGTGCACAGGCCAGCCAGGATTGTGCCATTAATCATCCACCCATCTAGTTTCTAGAAGAACGTTGTACTCCAATCCTTGTTGTTCCATGTGAACACTGCTTACTTTATGAGACTGCGGATATCACGGTTATTCAGTTCTAAGTATTTTTCATAATTCTTGGTATATGCCTGGAGAGGAATCAGTGACTTCTGGATGCATTTACAGATGGTATTGCGCTGTTCTTCAACAGCCGGCTCATGCAAGCCTACAGACTCTAACAATGGCGTGCCACAGATAAATAAGTCTTCAAGCACATACTGGAAGGACAAAAGAACAGTCATTCAGCAAAAGTAGAATTGCAGTCTGCTTTCATTTTTGCCATCAAGGCAAGTCATGACATGAAAACCCATCTACAACTATACTATCACAGCTCCTCCTTTTTATTACATACTTTAGTGAAAATTCATTTATCCAAAGGAACTGTAGGCTTAATCACAATCAGGATTTGTTAAATGTACTGTTTACTCATTATTAACTCACAAAATATACACAAAATTTATTTATTTAGAGCCCAATCCTATGAATGTCTATACAGAAGTAGGTCCCATTAATGTCAGTAGAGCTTACTTCCAGGTAAGTGCTTACTCCCAGGTAATTAATTAAGGATTGCAGCCTTAGGGTTCAATCCTATCCAACTTTCCAGCAGCCATGCCAACAGGGGGCACTCTGCATCCTGCTGAGGGAGGACAGTGATGGAGTCTTCCTCAAGGTAAAGCAATGCTTGTTTCCTTACTTCAGGGCTGCATTGCAGCTAAATTGGACCTTAAAAGCTGGATGGGATTGGGCCCTTAAGTTAATTAAAAATCGGCCCTGCCTGACTATTAAGACTCAGGGCAGCTTACAATATAAACACGTAAAACACAAGAATCAAAATACTAAAAACAACAAATAGCAGCAAAAATAATAAATAACAAGAAAGAGCAAGAAATTGCAGAATATCATAAACTGGGCAGCATCACAGCAGGTCAACAGAGGCCTGCCAGGACAAAGGTATTAAGCATTTAAAATTCAGCCATCAGGGTTCCTCCTGCGTCTCACAGTCCAAACTCACTAATAGCTTACTGTATGGTGTCCCAAATGAACTCCTCACCATGCTGCACATGATTATCTCTGCAAGCTGCACAAGATTGCAAGCTTCCTAACCTGGCTCCTGGAAGAACCAGCACTGCGTTTTCTTCATTGCTAAAAATGTTAGCTGAATAAGGCTTTTCATGCGAAATCCTCCCTCAACATCCACTCTGTTAAAAGTGTTTGGATTTTATGTCTATATATGAGTAGCTCTGTGAGGTTTGCAGCACAAACTGAGCTTCCTCTGACATTTCCTGAAGCCAGAAAATAGCAGGATGTGAAATCAAAGCAAACCTTCTTTTCCTGCATCTCAGAAGACATGAATTAAAGAATGGCATAATCATCCTAGGAGGAATGGGGCCATAGCTCAACGGGAGAGCAGCTGCTTTGCATGCAGTTTCCAAGCTCAATCCCTGCCATCTCTAGGTAGGGCTGGAAAAGTCTGAAGCCACAGAGAGCCGCTGCCAATCAGTATAGCTAGACAATACTGACCTAGTAGGATCAATTGTCTGACTCAGTATAATGCAGCTTGATTGACATATGAATGTAAGTTATTCCATTAGGAGATCAGTAACTCTCAGCATTGCCAGGTTGTCTTCTTATAAGCTCTCAGTTTGTTCACGTTTTACATGGATGATGAACCATAGTACCAGTTTTGAGATGGTGAACTGGCCTGTAAATCTCTGACACCACATTCCAAAGTATTGAGATGGCTAAGCTCCCTGCAACACTATCTCTGAACTGCTAGCATAATAACAGGGTACAGCAACTGATAAACAAAGCCAACTTTGTAGCATCTCTTCTAGCACCCTTATATTAGTATCTACCTTCAGGAAACATGCAATTGTATATCAGTGCAATTCTTAGAAGAAGAATCATATCGCCACAGTGAGAAGGCAACTCACTTTCTCCAGTTGTGGAATGGTGTGAGTAGCTAGGATGCCTTTATTAAAAAGAGAAACAAGTGTAGTCTCAAAGTTCTCCAAGGGTGTACTGAAATGGACACCAGCAGTGTCCAGAACCAGATCAATGATAAAGAGGGGATTCTTTCGTGGCCTGCACAAAGAGAAAATATAGGATATCAGAAACGTAAGAATGGCTTTCAGCAAAAATTTATTTTCAATTTTTAAAAAACCTTATTCAGCCAAGTAGTATGGCAGCCTGATCCTATCCTAGCGGCTCCTGGAGGAGCAGCAGTGCCAAAATGGTGACTGCTGCAGCTGGAGGCCACCCAGGCTACCACTGGTGCATTTCCTCCCTTACCCTGAGTAGCGCCACTGTGGCACCAATGGGTGTCCTCAGCTCAGTGCCTGCATTTGAGCGGATGCTGGATCAAGGGGGCCTGAGTTGGGCCTCCCAGTCTGATGTGGGGGATAAGCCATTGCCGGTCCTACCTCCTGCACAGGCCCTCCCTTGCCCAATTCTGCCCCTCCCCGCCTCCACCAACCCGCCCCAAAGGGGCCTTACTGCTGGCAGGCACTGCTGGAGCACTGGCTGGCTGTAGCACAGTGCCAAATGGTGCTGCCCCAGTAGGTGCTTCCTACTCTCCAGGTGTCTTAACATGCTTTATGGCACGTTTATGACACCCTGAGCTGGCGGTGTGCTCATACCACTGACAAGCTCGGGCTGTCAGGATGCAATCCTAACCTGGAGCTCCCGTTGCTTGTCCCAGCTCCTGCCAACCTAGCAGTTCGAAAGCACCTAAATGCAAGTAGATAAATAGGGACCACTTCGGTGGGAAGGTAACGGCGTTCCATGCGCTACGGCGTATAGTCATGCCGGCCACATGACCACGGAAGCTTGTCCTCGGACAAAACGCTGGCTCTACAGACTTTGAAACGGAGATTAGCACCGCCCCCTACAGTCGGTCACGACTAGACCATTCGGTTGTGGCGAAACTTTTACCTTTATCTTTTTAAAGTGTGTTTGGACTGTCTTCCTGGAATTAAGGAGAATGGCGCACATCTGTGTGCTTGCCTCTCTGACTCCGAGAGGGGTCCAAAAATACTTTACAGTGTCTCTTGTGCCAGCCAAACTTTGCTGGCCTAACTGTGCAGGCCTAACTCCAGGTTAGGATTGCGCCCTCAGAAACATAAATGGCCTGATCCAGTCCAACCTTTGCATGTGACATACAATTAGGAGATAAGGATACACATCCCCATCTATATCTACCAAGGTTAGTGGGGCAAGGATGATCATTGTGGCATAAATGCACATAAATACAAAGTGTCTGGTAGATGCAGAAAGCATGGGTATACCGAAGTTATATGGTGAGGTTCAGCTGCATTCCTGTGCTCTAACTAAATTCCTGTGCTCTAACATTCCTGTGCTCTAACTCTCCAGGCTGCAGACTGGAGAGACTATGAGGTGCAGCTGCAGCTGGGATTCCTATAAACTACCACCAGGCTCTGTTGACAGGCTGCAGAATGCCAAAGGAATCGTTGCTGCATGCGATAGTTGGAATGTGAAAACTCTAACATTAACTCTAACTGCCTTCACTTTGGCACTTGTCAAGCAGGCACAAAACATGGTGTTTAAAACTCAGGACAGTGTTTGAAAGGCAAGGCAAATGCAAGTAACTGATACAGCGAATGAATGTCCTGAAGATCCACTTGAATCCAACCACCCTATGTGCCTGAAATCCCCCATGGATCTTTTGAGACATTCTGTGTCCTAGAACAGTATCTTCTGTAGGATCTTGCAACAAAGCTAATGAATAGCACCCTACAGCCCAATCATATAGGCCTTTTATGATAGCATATCTCCTAATATCCTGGCATCCTGGCAGCAACTTGCACCAGGATCTTTTCCCCTCTTTCCCATTCAGACTGCCCCTTTCCTCTCCTTGGATTTATGCCAGCTCCACAGCTGTCTTGAATCAAAGAAGACCCATAGGTAGCCAGAAGGCCTATGGAGAAGCAAGTAAAAAATGTTTTACAGCCCAAATCCCACTAACTCAACCACCCTCGCGATGCAGTTGCACCAAAATAGTGATCGCAGAGGACCCTCATTGGCAATGGTCAGTAAGAATGAAATTGGGCTGTGTCTTATCTCTCTTTTGTGTTCTGTTGGTCCCCTCCTCTTAGCATTTAGGGAAGCCTCTGTTGGCACAGCTGCATGCTATGGATTGGCGGCTGACAGGATTGGGCTCTAGAGAGTCTCTGTTATAGCTGTCAGAAGCAATAATCTCCTTGAAATTAGAAATGCAGAAGTTCCAATTTTCTGCCAACCAGCCATGTTCTAGAACAGTGGTCTTCAATCTTTTTTTGTGCCACAGTGAAGTATGGGACTGGGGACCCACTGCCAATCCCACCTCCTTCCTGGGACCTGATCTGCTCCTATTGCCACCCACCCCCTGCCCCATTTCACCCTACCTCTTGCATTGTCACAGGAACCCTGGGAGGTAGCAGCCTGAGCACAGCTGGTCTTAGGAGCTGTGGGGCCAGACAGCGAAAAGAGGCTGTGCAGGATTGCATCAAGAACTCAATTTTAATAAAGCAGTACCAAGACTGGACTGGATCCAAGCTCTCTCTTGCACGAGCTTTGAAAGTTTGCTGCAACCTCCAAAATAAGGCTTCGCGACCCCATTGGGATCCCAACCCACAGGTTGAAGAACACTGTTCTAGAATGAAAGCTGAAGCATACCAAGGAAGGGGTCATTACTGCTGTGTGCTTCATTCTGATAATGCTTTGCACAGTGACAGTGCTTTGCATGTGTCAAGAGGACTTATACATCGCAGATTATAAAAAAAACCACTCTAGGGGAAAAAAGAATTGTCAGTCTATTATTAGAATACAGTGACCGATATACTCTTTACACAATTGAAACATCTCTTCATTTCTCTCCTTACTTGTATGGACTATTAACAAGGTCTTCACCCCAGACCATATCATCAGCACAGTTCAGAACACTGTGACAGGCATCTACGAAGAGCTGGGTGAAGTTAGTCAATGAATCCTGGATCAGGTAACGTACAGAATCCTGTAACATAAACTTGATAAGCTCCATCAGTTGATGCAGTTTTGACATCTGGTATACTTCCCATTTGGTCTCATGCAGGTTGTACCAGCCTTTGCCTATCTCCCGCAGGCTGCTTCTTACTGCTATCTTCAGAGTATTGATCCAAGTATCTTTGAGATACATCGAAATCTAAAGGAAATTTTTTTAAAAAGTCACCCGAATGGCCAACTACTGGTGAAAAACATATAATAATAAAATATACAATTATGATGATAAAATGATACATTTTAAAATGATAAATGATTATGATTAAATTATGGATAAAACTTATAGGAATGATTTAGCCATCAAAATTATAAGTACCTGTAAGTTGAAATTATAAGAACCTGTACTTGTACCTGTAAGTAAGTAGACAGATTCTAAAACCTATAGGTTTTAGCTCTCTCTCTCTCTCTCTCTCTCTCTCTCTCTCTCTCTCTCTCTCTCTCTCTC
>JAJKFI010000005.1:1638602-1686358 GCA_029204185.1 Lerista edwardsae | reverse complement strand
CGATCCCCTGAAAGACCCGGCGGCAGTGCTGCCCCCGGCCCTTTAAGACAAGCGGGAGCACGGAGAACCGTGCTCCTGCTTGTCTCAAAGAGCCGGCGAGGGTGCACGTGCCTTGTATAAGACGCACCTAGTTTTTAGCGCCCCAATTGTTTGAAAAAAGGTGCGTCTTATACTTGGGGAAATACGGTAGTTCATCTGTTAGGCCCCAGCCAAGATTGAGACTTTGGTGGAGGGAAAGAGTTAGAATCTTCCAACTTGGTCCCAATATGATCAGGCCGACATGCATACTATTTACACTGGACAAATCAAGCATCTAGGCTTTTTGTGTGATTTGATCCTTTACTGGCAAGCATCAAGTGATGATTCTGTAATCAGGTTAGAAAGTTGTGTCAACTACAGGATGTTTGTCAGGTTTCTATCTACCAACTTTGCCTTCTATCTACAGCTTCTCCTCTCTCTGGCTTGCTTCCTTTAAAGCAGGGATCACACCATCAGGGTTTCTCCTCCTCACTACCAACCTCATGTACCATGTTTCCCCACTGTAAAGTGTGTTTGGACCACTCTTGTAGTCAGGAAGGATGGCACATGTCTGTGTGCTGGCCTCTATGACTAAATGAATAAATCACAAAGTTCAAATAGTAGGTACTCCTGTGTTTTAAAAACAGTCACCACAGTCTACCTGTCTTGTTAACTGAGTGCAAAAGATACAAATATGTGATATAGATATCTCTTCTTCTCCAACATTTTAAATCGGAGTCAGTGTGAATTACAATAAACAAAGTCATTTTGCTAACTGGGCAAGAGGCACTTTTACCCCTGCTAACTGGGCAAGAGGCACTTTTTCAAGTGGTGTCCTCTTATATTTAGCGGGGGAGAGCAATTGTCCCTCTTCACCCCAGCACAGTGTCTTTCTTGTGGCTGTTGCTGGTGGTGTTCTCCATTCTTCTAGATTGTGAGCCCTTTTGGGACAGGGAGCCATTTAACTTTAATGTTATTATTTGCCTGTAAACTGCTTTGTGAACTTTGTGTTGAAAAGCGGTATATAAATACTAGTGATTGATTGATTGATTTTGCTGAGAAATATTTAGAGGCTGGAAATGGGCCCTTTGCTGCTAAGCAACTTACCTTTCTCTGGAGTTATTTCCTCTTCTTTCTCAGGCAAAGTGACATAAAAGAATGTCTGAGGCTTGGAACTGACAATTCTGTCAAAGTTAATTTTGTTCATGGTTCGTTCAAAGTCAAGGGACACTTCCTTTACCAAGCTGTCCAGGTGCCCTAACATGCTGAGGATAATTTGAAAAAGCATTAAGAGAATGAACAACAACCTCTCCCAATGATATGCCTGTGTCTCCTATATATTTATAGCCCCATATTTATGTCTCCCATGCTCACTTATGCTGTGCTTTTTCATTAAACGTGTCTGGAGCACATTAGCAAAGCTTCATGAAACCCCTGAAATGAGACAGCAAATATTGCAGAAGGATCAACTGCCAACAGAGCACAGTAGCATGGCCCTGGGGTCTCCCTTGCTACTGACTTCAAGGAGACCACTGGAAATAGCATTTTTGTTTAACTTTCTTGCTCCTCCCTGGAACTATTGTAATTGTCAGGCTGCAATGTCCATTTGCAATGAGAATACAAGGCAAAAAAGGACTAGGAAGAATCCTATCTGAATCTAGTGCCCTGATGCACCGAGGGATCGATGCATGGAATGTATGTGTTCTCTGCATGAAGCCACTGCTGATGAACATTTGGATGAGCTTCTCTGTTTGCACTGCAATGCTAATTTAGACCTCACTGAAGTAGTTTCGTGTATCTTTTGATGTGCTTGAGCATACAGAGCTGGATCAGTGTCATTATTATTGCACACAAGACAACACCTATGGTATATATACAGTACATGAACTCGAGGATTATGAGGAGAAATACAAAGGAAAATTCAGCAGAGCAGTGGTTCCCAAACCAATGGGTCATGAGCCAATTTCAAGTGGGTCGTGAAGCACCTAGGGCAGCCATATTGAAATATGGAAGATGGGATGCTGGAAAGGGGGGAGAGGTATGGTTATTTTGCTTGTGTCAAGATTGTAAATAGGCTTTTTTCTTTCTGATTCACTTTGCTGGAAAATGACTGAGAAATAACCCAACTTATTGCTGCATTCTCAGGAAAGCAGCAGGCTCTGGAATAATAATGACATCATTTCTGGCCATTGCATCACTTCTGGTGGGCACCAGACAGTTTGGCATTCAAAAAAGTGGGACCTGGTGCTAAAAAGTTTGAGAACCACTGCACTACAGCATAAATTAGGGAAGGAAAATCCTCGAAACACAGAATGTTAGAAATAGAAAAGATATTGGAGATTATCAGCCTCCTACTCAGTGCAGATGACTACAGCATCCCTTACAGATAGCCATACAGGCACTGCCTGTAAACCTCCAAAGGGACAGAGCCCACAACTGCATAATGCAGATCGTTCCAGTATTGGACAGCTCTGACAGTTAAGACATACTTCATGTCTTGTCTAACTCTACTTGCAGTTTCAACTCATTGGTTCTAGCCCTGCTCTCGGAAGCCAAAGAGAACAAGTCGTCCCCTAGTTGTGCATGACAGCCCTTCAGATACTTGAAGATACGATAGCCATCTCTGCTTAGTCTTCTTTTCTTCAGGCTAAATGTTCCAAGCTTTATAACTGTTCCTCATACTTAGAGGTCTTGATTCCCAGTGAGTAAGAGTGGATCACAGCCTGAGTCTTACTGAACACAATGGTTTACTTCTGAGTAACTGCTTCTGATTTTTTTAAATTTTTTTTTGTGCAGGACTTTATCACTGCCTCTGTTGAACTTCATCGTGTTGACATCGGGCAAGGACAGAGCCTCTCAAAACCATTTTGAATCCTGCTTTTGTCTTCTAGGCTATCCTACCCAGTTTTTGTCGCCTGCAAATTTCACAAGCATTCTGTCTACCCCCTCATTCAGGGGATAAAAATGTTGATAGAGGGCCGACATCAGAACCCCGTGGTACTCAATCCTATACCTCCCCCCACTTTAATACATACACTTGAATGCTAAGAAATCCAGGATGGACACTTCAAATATTTTCTGAAATTATAAATGCCTAATGGAGATATTTATGCTGCTAGATAATAATAATAGATCTCCAGCTATTATTATCATACCATACTATTACCTTATTTCTAGCAACAGAGTATTTTTGGCTGGTCAGAGTGCAATTCATAGAGAGTCTCTAGCCTTCATAAACTATATTCCATTTCACGCTTCTGTATCTGACTGTGGTAAAAGCAGTCACAGTTCAGTGAGAGAAACTGATGTATCAATGACACCACTGGCTGATGATTCATTTAGCTCAGGGCATCTCAGAGTTTCCATGGAGGCTTTAGAATTCCACTGCCATGCTCACCTCGCTTCCATCTGAGGGATCTTGCCCCCTCCCATTCATCTACACATTACTCCTGATCTCACCTTTGCAAATACATTAGCAGATACAAATAAGAAGAGTAGCAGCACCTGGTCAGGAACCAAATCTGTAAATCACAAGAAGAGGCTCTTAGCCACAAAAAGGGCTCTTCTTTCATTCGTGGAATTTGAAGACTTTCTAATTATCAGAATAGTGCCGGTAAAGGAAAGTGAGCATCTCATCTTGGGTGGCTTTACTGGAGGAAAACTGGAGGATACCTTCCTATACAATACCATACATTATTACCACATTATAGCCTCTACAATTGAAAAGCTGCTGAAGCAGGAGGAAGGGTTGGGTGCAGCAGGGTTCTTGAGGGCTGCCAAAATAGGCCTCAATACTGCAGAAAAACAGGCCAGGCGGTCCATTGCAAAGCTCTCTGCTTGCAACTGTTTTTCGAATGATATGAACAGAACTTATCTGCTGCTGGTGCAAAAGGGCTTCCCAATCAGTAAGGAATGCCCTTCCTCCACCAGGGAAAAGGCACTGGTCATCTGCAGATTGTGTAAATTAATATTTTTAAAATAATATATTATTTTATGCTGTCCAATTAATCAGGGTGCATTTAAGTCAAAGAATTTTTAATTGAGTCATCTGATTAATGTTGTCATCCTTTCAATTAAACCGATTTAATTGTCGGTTTCTGTCCAGCTTGCCTTGACTAGTTGGCTTCTTAAAAATATCTCTTTGCTTCTGGAGACCATACTTCCCAGGACGCACAGAAGAAGGAGAAGGAAAATGTGAAGTAAGAAAGAGAAAACACAAAGGGTGAGGAGAAGAAAAGGGAGGAAGACTAAAAGAGGGTAGTTTTATTGTCATCCAGACTGATGCTTGTCGTAAACACGATTCAAAAATCACAGCCATGGTTTGAGTGCTTCAAGAATTTCACCCACAGAGGATAATTGCAATACTTACAAACTCCCTTTCCTCAGGCGTGAAGTTTCAGTTGCCATCTGCTTCATATGCTGTAAACTCCTTTCTTCGATGCTTTGCAATCCATCTACAGGCATACAGTCCACATAAAGATTATACATTAGCAGTGCCTGTGTTTTCTTCCGCAAGTTATTAGCAGCAACCACTCGCTGGGCAAAAACACGGGGGTCTTCTGCAAGAAAAAGCAAACGGATCCGGGGCACCCAATACTGGCAGGGCAACAGCGGAGCTCTTCCTGGAAATAAAGCACAAGGGGTCCATTAAGATTTGAGAGCAGAAATCAGAATGTTGCTTGGGCTCCCGAAGTGGTTGCTGTGTCTATGAACATACTGGTTTCAGGCTGACAGACAAGAGAAATGACTGTAAAAAGCATGACGAATAGCAAACGACAAATCAAAACTGAGATTCAGGGTGCAATCCTAACTTGGAGTTAAACCAGCAAAGTTTGGCTGCTGTTAAGTGTGTTTGGATCACTCTAGGAGTCAGGGAGGATGGCACGTACCTATGTGTGGTCCAAACATACTTTATGGTGGCCCTTGGGCTGGCCAAACTTTACTGGCCTAACTGTGCCGGCCTAACTCCAGGTTAGGATTGTGGTCTCAGAAGATCAATGAGAACTGTCACAGCATGCCTAACATGAAAATGGTTGGGATGGAAATTGGCATACATAAGGATGGGGGACATTTTCCAAATAATCTTGAATTTGCTTACACAACCCTTCAAAGGGTTGTCAACAGCAGGAAAAATATTTAGTGTTCTCTTATTAACCGAATCAGAGTCTTGACAATGCAGGGCTTTCATTATTCAAAAGCAGCTAATTAAGAATTGCGGTGGATTTTACCTCCACTCCTGTAATCCAGAGGTTCTCATGAGATCTTGCACTATTCACACGACATCTGCGGTTCAACACTGCCGTGGGAGGAAGGATGCTGTGACCAAGGTAAATTTGGGAACTGATGTCTGTAACACAATCATAACTGAGCCTCAGACCCACCTTCTTCAGTCATTCCTCCATTGAGTATACGTTTCCCATTTTCGTCCCGGACCAGGCCCCAATAGTTTGTCTTGTGTACCAAGTAGAGCTTTGTCTCCTTGTCATAATCCAAGACGCCAACATTTATCCACTTATACAGCAGGTTGCGATTTTTGGGATCCTCTAAGATATGACAGACAGGATTTTACATTTTCATAATTGCTTCTGTTGAATAAAAAGTACAGCAAGTCTTCTTCACTGCCACACAAGCCTAACAATTCCTTTTTTGTCCTTGGTCCATATTTTTTTTTCTTTTTTAAATTTTCAATAGCACTTCGACTCTTAGGAAGAAGTCATCATGCAGAAGTCATCAGGATAGGAAATGTTTCTAACTGAAGCATATAGCTTCAGGGTTTTATTTTTGGAATTGTTAAAGCTAAAATCAGCCTCTTCTCAGGTGGCAAATCTACTTTATAAGGGCTGGAGACTGACATGCTGGAGGATGAATAAAGTGTCAGAACCCCAGGCTTTACTATGCACCAGGAAGTATTTATTGCTCTCAGTCCATTACAGAGGATCCCGGCCTGTATGTGTGTGCCCCATCTACTTTTCCCTCTTGCTAGTCTTGCGGCCATCCATCTCACACTAGCCAGAGGACATGAGATGGAAGTGTATCTCGTTCTGGTTCCCTTCTTCACTCTGCCGCATGACAGCCTGACTGCTCCTCTTTCCATACTAATCTGGAGGCTTTCTGGGAGTTCTGCTCTGCTCCCAGTCTTAGCGGACAAGCACCCAGAAGGCCCCCTTCTCTTTTACGTCCCTCCTAAGTCCGTCCTGCTCCGTCTACCTTCAGTTCCTAAAGCTTCTTCCTGGCTAAAGGTTCCTCCTTCTCTTTCTGAGGCTCTACTTTTCCTTCTTCGCCTACCATGTGTGGACTCCCCCTGCACCCAATCTCTTCTGGCCAACCCCAACCACTTCTGTCACTCTTCTCATTATTAATACTTCACTGCCGCTCCAGTTTCTTCCACCTTTCTCCTGTCTTCATTTTACCTCCTCGCCTCTTAGGGTCTCTCAGGCTCCCTGATTATTCTGCTGCTCTTTGCTTCTCCACCTCTATGGTGTCTCCTTCTCCCCCTCCTCTCGGTCTCTCTCTATGGCCGTCTGCCTCTATGGCCTTCAGGCCTTCTGCCTGCCCAGTCCTCTCATTAGCAATGCTAGTTAGACCAGGGAGGAAGGGGGATAGGAATGGGGCATTAATAAGTCGTGACTAAGGAAGTTTCCCACAGAGTCCCACTGAACTCACTGGGATTTAGTTATGACTAACTAACCTTGGGAAACAACCCTAGAAAAACAAAAGAGAATTTGATCCTTGAGACCCAAAACAAGAATATTTGGAAGATAAAAAAGCAGCCTTGCCATACTTCATTATGGTTTTGAAATCACTGCCACCACCAGCAATAACCTGAGTCCACAGGCAGCCCAATCTTAAGTAAGGCCGACTTAGTAACAGGGCTGTATCCTAAAGCCCATAGGGAGGCAGCAGCAGCAATATGCAGGACAAGGGGAGGTTTTCCTCTTGCACCCGCGTAAGCCCCAGTCATCCCTATGGGCCTGCTTGGATTGCGCCTGCTGTTGTTCAGGCACAGGTGCATGTGCACAGGAGCGGCCCGAATCAGGGCTGCCGAGACTGGGGACAGGGTTCAGGATCTGGCACTATGGCCATCCTGTGTCACAACCCCCGCCCCCGCCCACTGCGCCGCCCAGTTACGCCCCCGACACACCTCTGGAACGCCCTTGACGAGGCCTAGCGCCAACCGCGCGCCACTGACACTCGACTGGCACAAGGCCGGCGATGCTGGCGGACACAGCAGCACCCAAGCATTGGCACTGTTGCTTGCGCTGGTCCAGCACTGTACCACCGACGCTGATGCACTTGATGACATGTTTGCGACAGCATTCAGCCGGCGCAAGAGCATAGTGCCAGTGGAACGGGGGTATAGGATTGCGCTCTGAGTCAATGCCTTACCATGCCCCAGTACATCATCGGTAGGAAGGAGTGCTTTTCCTGGAACTGGTTTCCTATCTTCACAATCGGGCTCCACCCCCAGCAACAGCCACTCTTCTGGAGTCCGGCAATCATATTCTTCATCATCAAAAACCTAATCAAACACGAAGTAAGAAATTAGAACTCAGTGAAAAGCATGGTGGGGCTGAAATCCTTTGCATTCCCAAGTGCCCACACACCAAGACTGTCAAAGGCTTGGGAATCCCTGAAGCAGAAAACAGACAGCATTGAATCCCTGGTCTTACCTGTAATGGGAGATAGATGGGGAAGAGAGGGTCATTCTTTTGTTCAATCGTTGGCATTTTGTCAGGGTCTTGATGTCTTGGCATCAACTCATTAGAGTCTATCCCTCTAATCTCTAACAACAGAGCAATATCTAGGCTGAGATATAGTCGTCTTCGCCTAGTTAAAAGGTAAGATTGAATGGTTCACATTTACATGAGTCCTTAATTTAACCAAGTAATTCTATGCTGCAGTGAATGACAAACATGCAAAATGAATAATAGGCTACTATCTAGAACAGTGATTCTCAAACTCTTTAGCACTGGGTCCCACTTTTTAGAATGACAATCTGTCTGGGACCCACCAGAAGTGATGTCATTGCTGGAAGTGCTATCATTGTGATGCCAGAGCCTGCTGCTTTCCTGAGAATGCAGCAGTAAATTGAGTTATTTCTTAGACATTTTCCAATAACAAAGTAAATTAGAAAGGAAAAAAGCCTATTTATAACCCTAACACAAGCAAAACAACCACACAGTCCTCCCTCTTTCCAGCATCCCATCTTCCCATTTTTTCAATATGGCTGCTCTAGGTGCTTTATGACCCACCTGAAATGGGCTCATGACCCACTGGTGGGTTCTGACTCACAGTTTGGGAACCAGTGGTTCAGTTTGGGAACTATTGATGAAATTTCCTTTAAATTGGACTAAGCATTGAGAGCCATTTATAACTGAACATATCTATGTCTCTTTGCTAATGAGATAATGGTACAGTATACCAAGCTGCTTCATATGTTCTTTTTCACTCCCAAGTACACAAAAGACATTCTCATACTATGTTTCTTATTGTGGGAGTTTCACCTGAATGCAAGTTAAATCAAAAACAGTTGAGAGCTTTTAACATTGATTAAACGCCCACTAACACAAATCAACATTTTGGTGACTGTTTTATTTAATAGTCCAATAGTATGTGGTTTTTTATTTCATTAATCCAACCCTGTCAGAGATAGGGACTCAATTTAAAATTTCCCCTATTAGGGGAGAATTCCATTCCAATTAGTTAGGATAGACCCACCCATGTCATGAAGTAGCTGCTTCATGTAATGAATGGGTGAAAGTGGTGCCACACACAGACCTGCCACCTTCCTTGGCCTCCCACTGCATCTCTACACATACACTCACTCCTAATGTTACTGGGTGAAGGCAGTTGTTGTGGCTGCTCCTCCTTCAGGCAGAACAAGGCAGAGTAGCAAAAAGGGATCAAAAGACTCGGAAGAGGTAAGGGAAAATCTTTTCCCTTACCCTTCTGTAAGCCCTTCAATCACGATGGGAAACCATTTCTGGTTTTCAATCACAAAACCAGAAATAGCTTCTGACCGCAATTTTTCGTTATTCTGAGGCTTAGGGAGCCCTGCAGAGGTGTTCATGGGGCTCCCTGCACCCCCTGGAGGCTGATGCTGGCTCCTGTAAGGAGAATCCCTCTTCTGTCCCTGGCAGCAGCACGATCCTGTGGATCCTGTGGTCACTGCCTTAGCCCCTCCCTTGCACACACTTTTAGTGCTCCCAACTCCCTGGTAGGACTTTGGGAAGTACTGCTCTAAGGCATTCTATACACCTAACTCAGTAGAACTGTCACTTAGAAGCTTTGTCATTGCACAGTCAAATGTAACACCCAACTCTTTCTTGGCCATGCTGTTAGCAAGCCGTTTACATCCTCTTAAGGTAAAGGTTTCCCATGACCGGATGGTCTAGTCATGACTGACTGTAGGGGGCAGTGCTCATCTCCGTTTCTAAGCCTGTAAAGCCCGCGTTTGTCCTAGGACAAGCTTCCGTGGTCATGTGGCCAGCATGACTACGCGCCGTAGCACACAGAATGCTGTTACCTTCCCACTGAAGTGGTACCTATTTATCTACTTGCATTTTTAGGGACTTTCGAACTGCTAGGTTGGCAGGAGCTGGGACAAGCAGCAGGAGTTCACTCCGTCGCATGGCCTCAAACTCCCAACCTTCCAGTCAGAAAGCCCAGGAGCAGCGGTTTAACCCACTGTGCCACCACATCCCTTTTACATCCTCTTACCCTCTTACCTCTCAATTGCAATCTTCCGAGGACACTCTCCCGGAAGAACCTCAAAGGGAACTTGTACTTTTGGCTTATACGATTGTGGAGGAAAGTCTGTCTCTTTGATGATTTCTGTTGTTGGTCCAATCTGTTGGCTATCCAAGATTAACCCAATATTCTCAGGCGTATCAAATGTCGTGACTGAAAAGAACCAAACATTTCTAAAAATCAGAGTCATTGAAAAATGTTATATGTTAAAACTATCCTATCCTTGAAGTTCAGAGCAGATAAATTAATTGTTATGCATATATGCCTAATGGTCAATAAGTGTTGAGAAATGTTTGCCTCCTCGGCGTTTTTCTATTTATTTAGGGCCCAATCCTATCCAGTTTTCCAGTGCGGATGCAGCCATGCCAGCAAGGCATGAGCTGCATCCTGTGATGGTGGTGGGCAGAGGCTTCCTCAAGGTAACAGAATGTTTGTTGCCTTACCTTGGGGCGGCACTGTGGCTACATTGGTGCTGGAAGGTTGGATAGGATTGGGCCTTTAAAAGGTTTATACCCCACCCTTTCCCCGAAACTTCAGGAACTATGACTGGAAACAAAGGTGCAGCCACAGGAGCAGCAGTCTCAGAAAACCTTCCATATCCATTAACCTGAGGGTGGACCATGCAACAGGGTCACCCACCGCTGCAAAGGTAATGGATTGCTACTAGCCTAACCCTTCCCCGAAGTACAAGTACATTCCTTCCCAGTACTAAGGAATGATCTTAAAGGCTTCCACAACCATATCCAGATCACCACCCACCTGCCGAGCAAGTCCAACATGTGTCCAGCTACATGTGTTGGCCAGAAATAATCTGAAACAGGTTGCCATGGCAGACATGGAGTTTTGAAGCGCTTCTATTTGGGGGGCCGCAGAATGGATGCTGAAGTCCCCTAGAACCAATAACTGGTGGCACTCTAAGGACACGCCAGAGATCCCCCTGGTCAGATCAGGCAGGTAAGCAGTGCCACAGCAGAATTCCAATCTTGCCCTTTCAGCATTATGGAGACATTCAAATCCAGTGGACTACTGGACAGGGCTCCCAGCAAGAGGAACTGTATGGCAACTGTATGACCCCACCTCCCCAGCCCAACAGCCATGGCTGTTGCAGCTCTCAAAAACCTGATGGACAAGCTGGGCAAGGTCAACTCCTCCCGTCTCATCCAACCATGTCTCCGTAATGCATAGCACCTGCCAGCACTCTGGCTCCCTGCATGGAGTTTTTGTGGCAGCCTGCACCAGTGAAATGCGTGTTTGGCCAACTCACGCCCTGAGTAGGATTGGGATGTAAATCAATTCATATGGTGAAAGTGACAATGAAAAATTAAAAGTAATGTTACAGTTAAAAGTTACAGTTAAAAGTTAGTCCTGTCTCTGAAACAGTTAAGGATCACTGTTCTCAGCCTTCACCTAAGAATCTAGTTGTAGAATCTTGCCAAACAGTTTCTGACATATATCCACAACCTATCTTCATTTTCCATTGCCACACAACTTATCTCACTTTTTAATTTTCAATTTCACATACTTTTCAAACATTTGTACAGCATGTATTCATACCTGCTTTCATTTTGATGCTCCATAAACAAGCCAAACAATCTGGCCCTCTCAATTTTCCTCCCTCAGATCAGCATAATTCTTATCCACTTTACTGCTACAATCCACTTATCTCTAAAGCCACAGGAGTTTTTTCTGCCCCCCCCCCAATTGTATTTGACTGCTTTGCTGCTTTTGACACTAACCATTATCAACCACACTCTCCGCTGCTTTCATTCTTTTTTTGATTCCAGGAGCTCAGTTCTCAACTTACTTTCTAATCTGTTTCTATTTCTAGGTGAGAATGTTGATGACTATGAGCACAATCCTACCCAGTGCTGGATTGGCAAGACAGGCCGGCCAGCACCCAAATCCAACGAATGTTCCCTTACTGTAGGGGAAGCTCCAGTCTCCCCTAAGTGCTCCTCGGATCTGTGCCTGATAAACAGCAGGCGCAAATCCAAGGAGTCCGTGTGGCCTGAATCGGGGCTGCACGGCCTCCCGGGCGGGCTTAGGATGCGGCCTTATTGCCACCTCCCAAGTGGCCCAAATCAGGGCTACACAGCCTCCTGAGCGGGCCTAGGATTCGGCCTTATGGCCGCATCTGGAGTCCACCCACATACCACCCTCATCCCACCCACATTACGCCCTCCTCCCACCAATCCCAGGCCTGCCCCATCATGGCGCCTCCCTCGCTCCAGCCAGTTTTGGCCGATGCGAGGGAGGTGCTGCATGGGCGCAACGGCCTTAGCATTGATGTGGGGGTGCCTATTGGCACTCCCACATGGTGCAACATGTGCAGCGTTGACACAACCCTGTTGCATTGATGCTGCACAGGGTATAGGATTGCGCTGCCCATCTTTTTCTGCATGTTTACCTTTTGGTGTGTGTTCCTCAAGCTCTGACTGTCTCAGCAAATCCTTGCGCAAAGTGGGACCAGCACACAGATCCTGCAATTGGGAATATAAAGATTACAAGGAAATCTACAAAACATGTAGAGAATTTATTACTTATTCGATCTGTATTCCCCTTTTCTTCCCGAAGGGCACCCAACGTGGCTAGCAGCAAATTAAAATACAATTCTATGTGCAAAGTAGAATTTGGCTGCAATCCTATGTATACATTCTTAGGAGCAAGGTCCACTGGATTCAATGGGTCTTACTTCTACGTAAACATGCATAGGACTGCACTGTTAAATCACACCACGAGAAGAAAAGAAACTTATTATAAGGCAATGGTTAGCATATTAGGAATCTGTATGGTAGAAACCAGCTGGCAGGGAATGGGATACAGCATCTATGTTAAATCTAATATAGTAGTTTATACAATTCTCCAAGAATCTCAACATTCATTAAAAACTAAACCTTTGCAGCTGAACAGTAGCTATTAAAAAATGAATTTGAAGCTCTCTTTCTGCACACCAGAACTGAAGCCAAGTAATATAGCACAAAGAACAGTTTTACATATATTGCATTAATAAGGACAAAACTAAAACATTTCTTTAAACCTCTCAGAACTGATTATAGAATTACCGAGTTGGGATTATTACATTCATGAAAATAATTCAAATTCCATTCCTCAAAAGATGCATAGGAACTGAAATCATAAACAAATTCCAGAAAAACACATACTGGTAAGCTGAAACTACAATAGAACTGAAATCTGGCATCCTCTGTCCAACATGAGAATCGCTATGTATGTAGAGGGGCTGAGCAAAACATGACCCCAAAAGGTCCCGCCCAAAAAGGTTTTGTTACAGGATCTGTTTGCAGACCCACCCAAGAGAGAGAAGTGATGTTTTACATACTCACCCCCAAGAGATCTGAGGCTCCTGGTGTAAGGACATCAGAGTAAAATCCCCGTTCTTTAACCTCTGGATATTTCCTATTAATTGTTCGGTTGAGGCTATCTGCTGGAGTTGAGCTGGGTCCTGGAGTGGAATCTGAAAGACTACTGGGATAAGGCGGATAGGGGCTCCTCCCCAATGAGTTTTTCAATTCTTTCTTGGCTTTATCCATCTTGCTCTTTATCTCAGTCGAGAAAAACACTGTGAAACACTCTTGCACAGCATGTGGAAGAAACAAATAGCCATAAGTTTCTCTAAATTGTTAGGAACTTCCAACTTTCAGGACAGCCTTTTTATCAGATGAAGGAATGAAAAGTCACCCCTATCTACTAAAGGTCATGCTGAATCTGTAAAATGAGACCAGTTAAGGATTCAAGGACACCGTGATAGCCACTACTCACTCTCTCTCTCAAAACTTTGGCCCCCACCAAAATCCCAAAGGGATGAGAACTAGTTAAAGTAACTCAGTGATGAGGCACAATTTTATAAGACTTCAGTTCCTGAAAATGATTTCTGAAATACATTGTAGATTGGTAAACTGAAAATGCAGTAGGAATTGTTCCCAAATCTCAGAGGTTATCATCAGCTCCATAACTGTACCAATGGCATAATCAAAAGACAGAGGAGGCATTGCCACTGTAGTGATTACAGTTTTCATGCAAAATGTACTTTAAAAGAATGACTAGACAAGTGGAGCGATTGAAAAGCCTTCTGTTGGCTGGCATGATTATAATACTAGTCTGTTCTCCCAAAGCATGATCATGAATTTACTTCCATTGAAAAGGCCTCTCACCATTTTTCTTGCCTTTCATAAGTGCTGCTTGTAACCTGGTTGGCTGCACACACTTTTGACAGCAGGCCTTTGAAGATGGGCAGGCTACAGTCTTTAGTACAGTGTTTCCAAAACGTTTTTGACTTCAACCCTAAATACAGTTTTTCTCTCAGCCCAGCAAACCATGGAATTGGTACACGTTAACAGTAACAACAACTCGACATTCTTGGCCTTGAGCAAATGATACCAGCTCAGCTCCAGAAAACAACATTACTCAGAACAGCAAGACTCCTGCAATGGTATCTCTGTGATTCCCGGGATCTTGGCTGGATTCCAGAATGCACAATATCACTAGCCCAGCGTGGACTGTGAAGAAGTATAATAATAATAAACGCACTCTGGAGTGCAGAGCAGGGAGGTGCACAGGACTTCAATTCCAGCTGGGCAGCAATGTGGCTGTGCAGCTTACAGGAAACACTGCCTCCTGCAATGGTAAGGGACATCATCCACACTACCCACATTTGGGTTACAAGCCTTGGTTTGGGAAACACAGCTTTACAGCACAATCCAACGCTGCCCATCACGTCGACGCTATGTCATAGCGTTGACACGATGGCCTCAGTACTGACACGGGGGCACCGATTTGCACTACAGGACCAGAGCTGCAGGCAGCTCCAGTTCTGTTGCACTCCCGCTATGCCTGTTGGCTGAAGCCAGCGGGCGCGAGGAAGGCTCCGTGTCCATACGACACGGGATTGGCGGGAGGGGAGAGGTTGGGGGCAGGACATGGGCGGGCTTGGGAGGTGGCAATAAGGCCGCATCCTAAGCCCGCCCAGGAGGCCGCGCAGCCCCGATTTAGGCCACACGGTCTCCTTGGATTTGCGCCTGCTGTTTATAAGGTGCAGATCCGAGGAGCACATGGGGAGGCTGGAGCCTCCCCTACAGTAAGGGAGCGAACACTCCCTTCCCACGGGGAGGCTTCAGCTAATCCTAAGCAGTGCTGGATATGGCGCTGGCTCGTCGGCCTCACCATTCCAGCGCTGCTTAGGATTGCACTCTTAATGGATGAAGGTTAGGGCATGGAGGAAAGCTCTCATTCACCTCCTTAGAGAATGCATTGTTGGGGGTGGATGGAGAATGGAAGGTAAGGGAAAACAACAAGGTGGGAGGGATTGCTGGTCTTGAAAAGAGAGGTGATGGAAGGTGTGTAGTCTGATGCATTTATCTCTCTTTTCGCAGAGGGAGTCCCCCTTAGTTTACATGATAGAAGATGGCATCAGAACAAAGTACCAGCTGTAGGGACGGGAAGATGTTGGTGGACAGAAGTTCTTTCCGCTTGGTGACTTCATCCTGGGGACCTCATCCTCACTTTTGCGCACTTCAAATAAGCATCGGGCAAAGCAATCCTAACCTCCCACTTCAGCTGACACAAGACACTTATGATCATTGTCGCCAACAGTGGCCAATCAGACTGCTTTTCAAAATATCAGTAGAAAGTTTTTAAAAAGTCCAAACCTAAAGTTTTATATCAGCCTATTTGGTGTTTGGCTGCATGAGGTGTTTTTTTTTTCCTTTAGTTGTCTGGCTGGTGCCTTTTTTCTTGGGTGATCTCATCTCACAATTTCTATTCAACTGTCAGGTTAAGGGTAAGCACAAGCAATTATTATGAGCCTGGATATCCAAGCTAGAGAAAGATACTTATGTAAATGATAGTGTTAATTAAGTGCCGCCCTCAGCATTCTGGCAAGAGACTAATACAGCTTTTTGTTGTGCGGAACTTAGCCTGCAAAGCTATTCTTTACTTGCCTGACCTAACCTCTCTCACAGCATCAGCTTTCCTGATGGGTTTTAGCTACCACACATGGATGGCTGCAGCATAGTGGAATGGCATCAACGAATGAGGCTTGGTGTTCAGTGACTGAGCAGATGCTGTATGGTAATTATGAAGGTGAAATGGCAATAAAAATCAAGGCATGAGCAAAATCTACATACCTTAGAGGGGTCAGCCTAATCTGTTTTGTGCTGGCTCTGCAAATAACTGCCACATTTTGTTCTGTTCTCTAAGGAACTATTGAAAAGTGGCTTTTTTCTTAGAGCTATGCTCATGCTACTTTCAGCACAATTTGGGTCCAGGATCACCCTTCGGCTGGGGTGCAGAGTATAGCATTCCCCCATATCTGCAAGACACTTTCTATCTTTACTGCTACATTTTTAACAAGGAGAAAAGAGTTACATTTTAGTGCTCGACAATGAGGGCGCACATCAGCACGGACTAAAAAACAATTGAAGGCTCATAAAATGTCAAAGCATTGTTGTGAGAGGGAAGAGTTGTCTTTGCTAGTCTTTGTTGCTTTGTTTGTTTGAGGGCTGAGTGAGAATTGGCCTATTGTACAGGTATGACGGGGAATGTAATGCACAATTTTAGCATGTGCTGCTCCTGGACCCAACCTTGGTATGTGACAGCGCAGTCCTAACCTGGAGTTAGGCTGGCACAGTTAGGCCAGCAAAGTTTGGCCGGCACAAGGACGCCATAAATTATTGTACTGTATATTTGGATCACGCTTGGAGAGGCCAGCACACAGACAGGCACCATCCTCTTTGAGTCTGAGAGTGGTCCAAGCACGCTTTACGGTGACCCTTATGCCGGCCAAACTTTGCTGGCCTAACTGTGCCGGCCTAACTCCAGGTTAGAACTGTGCTCTTAGAAGAAGTGCAGAAAATGACATAAGGTCCAAAAAGAACAGCATTGCCACATTTTACCAGAGACATATTGGGCAGTATCTCACAGGGCAGTAGCCAACACAGAGGCATAACTAGGGTGGAGCCTGAGGGGCACCTATCCCGGGTGCTATGCCAAGGTAGCCACTTCTGGATTCTCCTCGGAGGTGGAAGCACTGGTGGCTTTATAATGGGTACACAGGGGATCCCCGTGGATCCACGGTAACTGTGGTTACTGGATCCACATATACAGGGGCCCACCTGTACCTGAAAAGATTTCTTTTTTCCACATCAAAGAATAATTATGACCTGTCCTCCCAGTACCCAACCTCTTATATATTTCAGCTGAAGTTATTTGCTCAAAACTGCAATTGCCTTGAGTAGGTCTCCTGAGTAAAAGGAAGCAAGTCTGGGGCAATGACTCTAGGACAGATACAACAGGCAGCCTTCCGGAAGTGGGTATAATGTTAGGAGTGATCACTTGGGCCAGGCACACAGTTTGGAAATTACTGTATTATTCAGCCTAATACAAACATCACTGCAAAACTAAACTTCAAAAATGTGAAGGGAATGCATGTTGATGCTGTGATGACTGACTGAGGTGGGTAGAAATCCTGAAGCTACAACCCTGCATGAAGTGCGAATAACTCCTTTTCATCTCCATGGGAAGTCAGCTCTGTAGTCTAATGACAACCTGCCAATATCTCCACAATTTGCTAGTTTGCTGCTGATCTAATCAAATATGAAAGAAGTAGAGCAGTCGGGACTTAGGAATTTCTGCATTTGCCATTGCTGGAGGAATTTTGTGTTTGGCAACTGGAGTGTTTAAGAGGTTAATCTGAGGACCAAACTGAAATCTTCTTCCGAACAAAGTGTTTCTAAAAGCCTGAAAGATATGTCAGTCCAGAGGATGACATACAGGTCTAAAAAGAAGACAAAAAATTATTTCTAAGATTCAACTTTGCATTCCAATAAAGGCTAACAAGAATTTTAATCTGAACCATGAAACTACCAAAAAGCACAGCATGACTCCTAATTATCAATATTATAATTCCTTACTGGTGTGCCTGGAATTTACTGCTCTAATCTTCCCTCTTTTCACTCAACCTCTGGGTGTGATTGGATCAATCTTGCTAATCACTTTCGATTGACTGCAGCAAAATAGCAGATCATCACCCACCTTTGACTACTCAACACAGCAATTCAATAGAAACACAAGAGATCAAATCCTTTGAGGGTGGACATTCTTATCATTTAAAACATACTAAAAGAAAATATTTTCAGGTATAAAAATGAACTGTGGCTGTGATAGTTACTAAAAATATTAAATTTATCTTCTGCTTTTTTAAAAACATACTTTTGTTGGCCTACAAGAATTAAAACAATACAGCAATAATATAAAATAACATGATGATCAACAACATTAATTTTAGGCAAGAGAATGAACAACATTCATTCAATAAACAATCCACTAAAAACAATCAAGGCCCGTAGTTACAATTCCAACAAGCAAAATGCTTTCCAGGAGTGAATCGTATTTGCCCAACTCCTAAAAATGAAGAAGAAAGTGAATCTTCCTAGCAGGGGTGTAGCTAATGAAAGTGTAGCCCAGTGCAGAGGGCAAAATGTTGCCCTGGAAGTGACATCACAACAGGAAGAGACATCACAGTTGTATTTTCATTTTCTCAGGGTTTTTGGCCATAACTTTTGATAGAATGAAGATATAACGTACATTACATTCCTGTTTGTTTCATTGAATTCTGTATGAAATTCCACATCGAATGACATATAACATGACAGTATTATTCCTACAAATCGCAATTTTAACAATGCAATTTTTACATGACAGTTATATTTCTGTTTTCTGCGTTTGGGGCAATAAGTTTTGATAGAGTAAGGCTATTACACTCTGGTTTTTTTCACTGCATTCAGCATTAAATTACCTTTCCAATTATATAACATGATGGTATTATTCATACACACCAAAGCTTTTACCATTTTGGCTACCAGCATCAAGCTCAGCTTGTTGCCCCCCTAAAGCTTGTTGCCCAGAGCAATTTCACCCCTTTAGCACTTCTGGAGCTACACCCCTGCTTCCTAGTGAGTTTCAGAATTGGGACACTAGCACCTCAACCTTTTGGCCAATTGCATTGTCCTCAGTTCTGCCATCTGGGTTATTCTTATAATGCAGATGGCAGAAACAATAACATAATTTCTTCCCAGAAAATGCACAGTGAGCAGAGTACACTAAATGCAGAACTATTTTTTCAAGTATGTATATTTGGCTTTAAAGATTAAAACCAGAATGTTGAATTGTGCCCAGAAACTGATTGGCAGCCGATAATTTCTTTAAGGATAGGTACACACCAACCACAAAGCCAATCTTACTTGGGATCCTGGCTGATACATTATGTATCAGTTTCCAAAAAGTCTTCAAGGACAACTCCACAAAGAGCACATTACAGGTCATGCCTCATTATCCACTGATTCTGTATCGACTGATTTGCCTCACCACTGATACCAGGGTCCACTTTTAAATGCCTTGTAACAAGGAAAAAAAAGTGCCAAAATCCCATTTCCTACCTTTGTACTGTTAAACTGCATTGGTTACAAGTTTCTCGGGGTTAAAGATGGCCCAATGAATAATTTCATTCCATTAGATGCCATTATTCACCCCATCTAGTGGTTGAATGAAGTATAGCATCTATATCAATGCATTCTGGAGCGACAATGGAGGAGCAAGAAACCTGGATGTGGATCTTAAAAGCCACTTTTCCTCTGATTTGATATCCACTGGGGATTCTGGAACGGAACGAGGCACAACTGTACTATAACAATCTAAAGCAGCAGTTCTCAAACTGCAGCAGTTCTCAAACTGTCATGACCCAATTTTTGGTGGTTCATAAAACTGACAGGGCAGATTAGGTTGTGTGGCAAGAGTTAAACAAGCTGCTATTGGAGGGGAACATTGCTGCCCAATCTCCATTGAAGCCACAACCCTGGCATTTATAAATCAGGCAGCAGCTTCTAGTGTCTCTAAAAAGTCTGAGAACAACCTATCTAGAGGTTATCAAGTTACATGTCATGCAGAAAAGTTCCTGGCACCAAATTCCATGTTCCTAAAGAAAAAAAGGGGGAAGCACATTTGGTCACAGCCACTGCCTTAGAGTGCAATCCTAACCTGGATTTAGGCCGGCACAGTTAGGCCAGCATAGTTTGGCTGGCAGAAGGGGCACCGTAAAGTACATTTGGACCACTCTCGGAGTCGGAGAGACATGCACCATCCTCCCTGACTCCAAGAGTGGTCCAAACATACTTTACCATGGCCCTTGTGATGGCCAAATTGTGCTGGCCTAACTGTGCCGGCCTAAATCCAGGTTAGGATTGCACTCTGAGTCTCACATACCAAGGTTGGGTCCTTGGTAAACCTGCTTCTTTATAGTGAGTGAAAGATCTTCTAGAATAGACTACCCATCTACTTTCTGATCAAGTGATATACTTGTCGTCAATAACAAGTGATTCATCTGGACTGAACTTGTGTGTATTGGCACTTATTAGATTAGTATAATCAATTTCTCAAAATAAAAATAAATATCAGCTACAATGGGGACTGTGATCAGTTTCCTAGACCACAAACCCTTCTCTGCTCCCTCTGTTTTCACTCTCTCATTTATTCCCGTCTCACTTTTGCTTAGCTACCAAATGCACATGCCCTGAAGTATGAATTTGACACGGAGGATTTTGTTTTAGTAACTATTTTATGTCTCAGCTCTATCTGTTTTAGCAACACAGTATGACTGATGGCTATCAGCTGAGATCCAAGGAATCATGGTTTGAACCCTCTTATGCCTGCTGCAGCAGAACAACAGTACTGCAAAGTGAACCTGCTGTGCCTTTCTTGATGTGTCTGCTCTGTGTCCCATTGAGGAGGTAGAAAAGGCAATGAGTAGCTTTGTGAGCCACTCACTTTTAAAGACTTGAGCTTGATGCAGGAGGACCCCCCCCCCCCGTTGAGTCTCTCAGAAACCACCATGCTCCTCCACCTGGCTGCAGGCACACAGCCCAGCCTCACTGCAACCCCATTCCTCCTTCACCTGGCTGTGAGCACACAGCCCAGCCAAGGCGCCCTGAGCTCCCATTGACCACTTTCAACTCTCCGGCAAAAGCGAGGTTCTGGCAACAGTAAAAGCAGCCAGCAGCAACTCTTGGTGGGAAAACCCTTCTTGGCTGAGGTCCAGCTGTTGGGAGTCTCCTTGGCATAGCTCTGTACCCCATTGTGGTGATTTTGGCCTATAGGTAATACTTGTGATTGCTATGTTCATAATAGTCAGATGCGGGACCTGGAAAGGTGAAGGGGTAAGACCAGAATGTGATGGGAACAGGTATGGACCCCATCGAGGGGAGGGCAGTGCTGAGAACACCCTCTCCTTCCCTTAAACGTGTACAGGCCTGACTCCATTGTGGATTTCATCCTTGGCAGCAATTCTTAATGGTCTGCATGGTCTTGTGCTATCTCCCGAGGATCACCTCTGTGACCTCTTTGCAGGGTAGCAGCTCAGAACTTCTAGGATGAAATCCAAAATGGAGTCAGACCAGTACACTCCAAGGAGGCTCTCAACAGCTGGACCTCAGCAAGAAGGGTTTTCCCACCAAGAGCTGCTGCTGGCTGCTTTTACTGTTGCCAGAACCTTGCTTTTGCCAGAGAGTTGAAAGTGGTCAGTGGGAGCTCGGGGTGTCTTGGCTGGGCTGTGTGCTCACAGCCAGGTGAAGGAGACATGGCGGTTGCAACTGGGCTGGGCTGTGTGCCTGCACCCAGGTGGAGGAGCATGGTGGTTTCTGAGAGAATCACCGGGGGGGGGGGGGCCCCTCCTACATCAAGCTCAAAACATCTTCAATTGGAAAAGAAGAAAGAGGAACATGAATGTTCCATCCTATGCTTTCTTTGTCACCATGACAAAACTTCCTTGCAATTTCATTTGTACTGATAGAATGCAAAAATTCACACAAATGTTGAGCAGCACAATCCTATCCTGCCAATGCAACGCATGCTGTATGCTATGGGGTGTGTGACCAGAAGACCAACGAGAGATAATTAAATAGTACCCTTTGATAGGCTTTCTGGGAGCCTAAGGGTCTTGTTGGACCCACACCAGCTATTTTGCTGGCATATGTTTGAGGAAGGGGGCGGGGCAGGTTGAAAAACATGGGATAGGATCCGACATTTGCCTTTGCTGCTGAGATCCATCCCCCACCCTCACCCTCCCCACCCTGAATATCCCCTAAACTGCCCCCTTTGCCATCTTACCTGGGCTGGCGAAGCGCCTGGGTAAGTCTGGCATGTGTGCGGCGCGACTGATCATTTCCACCAGCAGCTCCATCATGTGCAATGGTAGCGTGGCATTCACACCACTGTCACATGGCCTATAGCAGCAGATTACACAATATGACTATCCACTGCTGTAGGCCCTTGATAGGATTGGACCGTAAGTGGTTTATTCTAAATTCAGCCCTCATCACTCCAAACCACTCTACTAACATAATTTCCGTATGAGGAAGCATTCTCTTGAGTAGAAATAAAACTCAGGGCCCAACCCTATCCAACTTTCCACTAATGCAACTGTGCCCATGGGGCAGACACTGCATCATGTGGGGAGGCAGTCACAAAGGCCTCGTCTAGGTAAGGGAATGTTTGTTCCTGATCTTGGGGCTGCATTGTAACTGCATCGGCACTGAAAAGTCGGAGAGGACTGGGTCTTCAGGGTTTTTTTTCTCTACTGATGGCAAAGTGGTGCAAACATCCCTCTGAAATCAGAGGCACACTAGAAGTTCAGCCTTCCTTGTCTCACTGAACATCTTTCCACCTACAGCACACACACACACACTGCTCAGTCTTTAGACCCTTTTGCTGACAGTTAAAATGCTTGTGAATCGCCCATGGCTTCAAACCAGCCAATGGCTGAATAGGCAGAGAAGTTCATTTCAACACAAAAAATGAGAGCTCTGGCAGCTCTGCCTGCTTGTGTCCGTAGCATAACAACAGCTCAGTCATTGGCTTGGGAGTGTTTGCAGACTGGCAGCTCACAATTAGTTTGTCTTCCACCTGAGGTTTTGTCTTTTTTAAAGTTCCTCAGATTTATTTTGCAACATGGCAAAATATATGGGCTTTAAACTGACATCTCATTCATATTTCTGCAGTATGTGCCCCAAATTGACATCCAGAGAGGGAAGGGAGCCAAATATGATATATAAATGATTGACAAGCAAGGCTTAGAATTGTAACAACATATGCTCTGGTAGGACAGGGCTGAATTCCACTGACAGCTGTGTGGGGGAGGTGAGCAATACACCTACCCACTGTGGACCTGAATCTTTACTGCCGTGCAGCTGGTGCAGTCATTGGCACTTCACTGAAGTTCTGTGCAATCACCAAATCTATTCACCAATTAAAATAAACTCCTGCTCAGTATCTTGATCAAAAGAATGCCCATCTGTCAGATGCACAGGAGGAAGCACTCATGCCTGTTCTTGACTATTGTGAAATTGGCACAGGCTCTCCAGAATACAGGAAAATAAAACAGGCTTTGCAAAGAATTTTCCACCTATCTGTTTGTTTAACTCTGTAACAACTGACAATGCACTCACTAAACTAACCACCCAGAGTGGCAACTTCAATGGCACTAGGACATTATCAGGTAGTAAAGGGAGTCTGCTCAATCATCCTAGTGCCATTGGGAGTGCTCAGGAACTCATTAGGATTTGTGCCTCCTTTTTGGAGAACAGGATGAATTTGCCACTACCTATTTGCCTCTACCATATCAGCCATACAGCTTTTAAAGGTACCTGGGGCTGAAACCAATTAAGAAATGGACCCGTACATGATTATTATTCTTTGGACAGTCATGAAACATCATTGCTTGTCCTAGATAGTTCTAAGCCAACATTCATTTTCTGATGGAAGCAAGAAAGGTCTTGACTTCTTGACTTGCCTCACCTGTCTTACTTAATAGAGCAGTGGGATAAAAAATGCTTAGCGATCTACAAGTTTGGGGTTACCACCACCACATTGTCATTGTTTATACTGAATGAGGGGATAGGCCCCTATCCAGAGGGGCTAATCTAAATAGACACAGCAGAGTAAGGGGAGGAAATTTGAGTTGGGGAACAATATGTGACTATTTCAATTTCACATAATTTGTTACAGTAGGAGAGAGGATGAAGATGAATTCTTCATGGAACAAGTAGGTTTAAAACCCACTTAGATGAATAAAAACTATAAACTATGCATTGCTCATAGATACAACATGCAACTAAGGTGCAAAGCAGATATTATTCCAGATAATTTATCTGCATCCCAAAAGGATTTAAAACATGCCTCATATACACATGTGCAAAGGTTGGATAGACTGGAAAAAAAATACTCAAAAAAGCACAGATGTTTGTACTCATGAGCCATTTCAAAGCTTCTTTTTTCCACCCAGAAAGATAAGGCTGAGAATAATTTTAAAGGTGAGTTAAATCCTACACCACAGTCAATGCTGAATTTCAATCACCACTGGGTACATAATTATAATTTATATTCTTGGAAAATGTCTTCCTGAAATCCTGATCTTATATTTCTGATCTTATTAAACTAATGCTCCAAATCACACCAGGAACAAACCACTCAAAGCCATTTAACTGATGATGATACTACCTTCTTGCTGCACTGCAATTTATTCATAGATTCCATAATCAAAAGAACTCATCAAGATAAATCACAAATTCTTCAACATTCCAGTGGGACAATTGTGAATAAACTCGGACTGCTATTCTTTACAAAGTTTGTTTAATGATAAATGAGATCACCATGCTATAGTTGAAATACTGACACAACACAAACCACAATGTATGACATGATGGCAAAGCTACAATTTCAATTTCTCCATCAGAGCCAGGATTACAAATCCAAAACAATGTACTCCCACATTTTTCTTACTCTGTGGCATGAGCTTTTGATCTAGTGCTTTAGCTTCATCTCTTTGAAGCCATTGTTGTTTTTTGAATGAGGTTCAAAATAACCCCATGGTTTTTGCAGACAAAGAGAAAATTACTTTTAAAAATCAATCCTAGTAACAATAGAAGGCTAAAAGGGGCAGCTTCAGATTGACTGACCTGATAAACCTGAGAGAAAGCAGTGTAAGCTCTCTGTTGTCTCCTTAAACATTCCTAATGTTCCACTTAACTAGGGAGGAAGCACAGAGTGCCTGACTTTAAAAAGAACTCCACATCTCAACTCCAAAAACTGGTCCAAATACAGGGAAACAGCATATTATTCTCAACAAAAGAAATCTGGCCTCTAGTAGGCATGAAAGCACATGGGTAAATGATAATGAGGGTTTCCTTTCAGAACAACACCACCCTTTAGAACAAAAGTGCACTGAGGTTTTCAAAAATGACATGCCTCCCCAATGACTTCAAGTGGGTTTGTGAGTACCCAAACCTCTAAAATTAGGTGTGAATGGAAACAGGGGTTCCTTTTGCCTAAATATAACCCATTGATAGTTTAATTTAGCTGAATTCAGCTGCATAGGCAGTCAAAAAAACAGAAAGGCCATATATGAATACGGATATTAAATAAGTAATTTGGCCTCGGCATACCATACTTCAAACAGAATTTGGTTTTCTTTTTAATGTTGGGATCAGTCCAAGGATATATGAAAATAATCACAGAATAATTTGAACATGCGCAGAGAGTGTTTTGGACTCTACCGAACAGCCACAATCAGCTCCCCAAACATTTAAGAAAAGGTTATCCAAATAGGCTTGAATCCTAGCACCTCTTATTTTAAGTTTCAAAACTGAAGCTATGGTTTAACAAAATTCATACATTTCAACATAGGCTACAACAAAAGCGTTCTCAGAATGTTTTTGCATGGCAGCTCTCTACAAACCAGTGCTAAAATGGGAGCTGATCTCTGAAGAAGAACATTGCATAGAAAATTCTTGCATTAATGTCATCTCCCCATAGAAGTTGAGTATACCCACTGCAGGAAGGCAAAGGGCTTCAGCAGGCTGTAGTGCACTGTAAAGCACTGTAGTGGAAGCATGAAACACTACTATGCAGACAACCCATATACTGCAAGTTAAAGTTTACATCTAGCCTGATCTTCAATGCTGACTTCAAAGCAGTTGTAAATATTACATCAGGTTTTGACAATTATTTGTACTGTATTATCACATTTTTCAAACAGGTTTTAAAATACAGTATATTTTTCCCTATGTATGGAAGATCAATAGAAAGAATCAAAGGAAATTTGGTTAAGCAAAAGAAATGCATTGCTAATATACCAACAAAAATGATCATGGTTGGCCAAAATCCTCCAGCCATTTAAGCACTGGAGAAGACTTCACAAATTACCCAGTCCAATCATGTGCCCCAAGACAGGATATATTTTGCCTAAGGTATTCCACACAGATGCCCCCTCTTTCCTGAAAACTCTCAAGGAAGAAGATGCCACAATCACTCTAGGTACCTTGTTCCAGCCTTAATAATTAAAGCTTCTGACCACCATAATAGGTGGAGACAGAAATTGTGGTGGTCTTTAATTGAAAGGAGACTGCCATGCATTTAGAGCCTACAACCTTTCTAATTAGCAAAAGAACAATTGAGAGAAACATTTCATGCTAATGGAAAACGCTACCAGCTATGTCTTCGATGGTAAGGCCACACCTGGAATACTGTGTCCAGTTCTGGTCGCCGCATCTCAAAAAGGACATAGTGGAGTTGGAAAAGGTGCAGAAGAGAGCAACTAAAATGATTACAGGGCTGGGGCACCTCCCTTATGAAGAAAGACTGCAGCGTTTGGGGCTCTTCAGTCTAGAAAAAAGGCGCCTGAGGGGGGACATGATTGAGACATACAAAATTATGCATGGAAGGGATAAAGTCGATAGAGGGATGTTCTTTTCCCTCTCTCAAAACACCAGAACCAGGGGGCATCCACTAAAACTGAGGGTTGGGAGAGTTAAAACAGATAAAAGGAAGTACTTTTTTACCCACCGGGTAGTTAATCTGTGGAACTCCTTGCCACAGGAGGTGGTGATGGCATCTGGTCTTGATGCCTTTAAGAGGGGATTGGACAGATTTCTGGAGGAAAGGTCCATCGTGGGCTATTATATATAATAGGCAATGATGGATTGTGCAACCTCCTTACAAAGGTGGTGGGCTACTGGTACCGGGTGCAAGGGAGTGGCAACAGGATGCAACAGGATCTTGTTGTTTCATGCCTCCCTGGGGCACCTGGTGGGCCGCTGTGAGATACAGGAAGCTGGACTAGATGGGCCTTTGGCCTGATCCAGCAGGGCTCTTCTTATGTTCTTATGTTCTTCATTGCTCATAACTCAGAGAGAGGTAAAGCATATCCATATTGAAATACATCTAAGTACAGAAGATATTATGCCTGAGTCCCAGAAGCCTCCACTGGATTTTTCAAAGGTAAGTGGACCCCACCGGGTTAGATAACATTACTTTGTGACACAATGCCAAACACCCTTTTTTTTTTTTTAGCCCAGTTAAAAGACTTAACTGAAAAGACTTAAGGCCCAATCCCATCCATCTTTCTAGCGTCAACTTTCTAGCCATGCCAACAAGGTATGCTCTGCATACTGCAGTGGAGGGGGGCAGTCACGGAGGCCTCCTCAAGGTAAGAGAACATTTGCTTGCTTACCTCAGGACTACAGTGAGGCTGCATTGGTGATGGAAAGTTGGACGGGATTGGGCCCTTAGGCTGCAATCCTATGTGCAGTTACCTGCCAGTAAGCCCCACTGGATACAATGGAACTTATTTCTGAATAAACATGTACAGGATTGCACTATAACTCAGTATTGTGGCCTAGGAAATGTGCCCTCCTCTACTCCTACCATGCCTGGGCCCTGAGGTAACCATCAATTCAATGGTTCAGAAAGACTCGGTTTCCTTAAAAGCGTTTCCATGCACTTGAAACAGGCACGAGCATCATATTATAGATACTGTCAGGGTCATGCCACACATTACAGTTCTCTAACATAGCAATCATTTCTCTATAAGAAAAAATGCAGGGCATCTATGTGCAAATCCTCACATGATATAAGAGCCTCCACACAAATACTCCCCCCCCCCAATTTGTTGAGCAATTTGTTGTGGTGTGGATTCCTAGTTTAGGTACAGTACAATGAAATATGTTGAACACAGCTAAGTTCGTTGCATGTGACAGACTCCAGCAGGGTCCATGCAGGAAAAGTGGCACATGTGAAGCTGATGCAACTGGCAAGCTGGCAGGAGCCTCAAGTTCTCCCAGAGTAACTCCAAGAAAGGCAAAGTGGTGAGGGCGAGGCGCAGCCTCCATTTCCCCAGCAACACCTCTGCCATTCCCTATGGGTGGCCCAGAGCGGGCCCTCTCCGCAGGCTTTCCTACTCCCACCCACCGCCAGTCCAACCTAATGCAGTCCAGCCCAACCCAGTAAGCAGGCAGGCATCATCATCACGGGTACCCACCGAACTACCCGGCTTCCCGCTCCTGCGCCGAGCGACTGCTTGGTCTCCAAGCCACAGACGCTTGCGACGGTTGCTAAGGGGATCAACCCATTCCTGATGGAGGGAGGAAATCTTCAGCTGCCCTTTTCCAAAAAACAAGATTCTTTTTTTTTACTTAACCTGATCACCTCTTTGATATTGTATAGAGTTGCCTTTGTGCCTGTCTGCCTTTCTCTCGTCTATCTGAGTTTCAGTTTGCAATGTTTTCTGTATTCTTCCCACCATCACCCCCGGGCAAGGAAAAGTTGGTTGCGTCCAAGGAAAACGAACGAGAGGAGACTGTTAGCGAGCGGAGCGGGAAGGTGTTGCTTGCTAGAATGTCTCCGTCCGGAAGTTTGTTTTTCCAGTGCATCTGATGAGCGAGACAACGCGATGATAATCGCAAGGAATGTTATTTTAGAGCTGGGGGAAAAGATTCTCTGTTTACAGCTTTATTAGCTCTCAGTGGAATCAGCCAAGGATTTCTTCGCTAGCACTACTCAATTAGCCACACTGTTTTCATACTCTGTGTTCACCAGATGATGTATTTAGGAGAAAGACCAGGGAAGAGCAATATGGAGCTAATGAGATGGACAAAAGATATGAAATAGGAGAAGGCTCAGATGAGTTAATTGTCTAATAGCCATAAGCAGAGGCCCAGACAAACGCGATTTGAAAACGTTTTTGCTTGAAGTTAATACACTTGCAATCCAAATACATGTTTCTACACTTCTGCAGGACTGAGTCCCAACATTAATTCAGGATATGTGAAAAGATGGTTATGTCTGGTTTGGGGGTTGGTGTTGAGCAGTGGGCCTCCTGCCCCTCATCCCAACTGCCAGAAACTAGTAGATAACTCTGGAGTTGTACTGAATGCTTGTGCTGCAGTATAAGGAGCATTATAGTCAAGTGCCCCCTCTGTCCCAAGTGAAAGGGGAGGCAACTAGGGGACAAGCCTTTTCTGTAACAGCTCCACAAATATGGAATTCCCTACCAGAAGAACTAAGAACTACACACTCCCTCATGGCCTTTTGGAGAGGGCTCAAATCATACCTATTTAATCTGGCCTTTGGATGACTGTGTGGCTGTCTGCCCTCTATCCCTCTGCTATAGTGTCATAGTCTGTTTCACTCCCCTGGTCAATTGTTTTTCCCCACCCTCCAATACGTCCTGGTATCGAGAATTAGGTCTAGCTTTCACTCCTGTTCACTCTCGGTGTTCCCGTTAATGTTTAATTTGTTGTTGTTTTAATGTGTTTTACTTATTATGTTTTACTTATTATGGTTACATTTGTATTGTTTGTTCTCTGTAAGCTGCTTTGGGCATTTGCTTCGGCATAGGAAAGGCAGGGTATAAATTCTTCAAATAAATAAACATTGCAGGGGGGATGACCCCAGTTAATCCATTAACAATGCAGTCCTATGTATATGTAGTAAGAAGTAATTAGCACTGAGTTCAATATGACCTGCTGCCAGATAAGATTTTTACGGCTCAGGTCCGGGGTATTTGAGGGACCGCCTCCTTCCACACAATCCTACCCGTACTCTTAGGTCATTGGGGGGGGGGGGCTTCTAACTATGCCGCCACCAGGAGAGGTAAGGGATGGCGGCCAGGAACAGGGCCTTCTTGGTGGTGGCCCCATGACTGTGGAATATCCTCCTCTTAGAATTAAGAACTGCCTCCTTGGCAATATTTTGACGGGGTCTGAAGACTTTTTTATTTAAACAAGCCTTCAGTTGTTGACAGGCTGGCTGGCATTTTAAATTTCAAATTGCAATTATGGGATCCACAGGGCCTGCTTATTTTAAACTTTTAACTGTTTTAATATTGTTTTTTTAACATTGTTTTAATTGATATACTTCGCTGTTTTTTATGTGATAATTTTTAATATTGTAAGCCGCCTTGGGGGCCCATGGTGCAGAAAGGCAGGATAAAAATTAAATAATGATGATGATGATGATGATGATGATGATGTGTGTATAGGATTGTAGCCTAATGGCCCAGTCCTTCTTAGCACCCCATGTAGTGCCCATTGAATCCTGTGGGGGAAGTTTTGGCTTTGGAGAGTCTCCTTAGGGGATGGGATATCACTAGCACTAGTCCACTTTGACCCGCGAAGGTGGATCGGGCCTGGGACCCAGTTAATCCATCTCCTCATCTCCCATTCCACCCACGCCCTGCCCCTGTTCCACCCTCCCTCTCCATCCTACCTTTCAGTGGACTTTTTGTGGTCTGTCAGTGCACATGAGGAGGTACACAATTCCACATGCTGCTGAAATGTTTTTTGCGACTGCCGTAAGGCAGTTTACACGGAGGAACGCTCATTCCACTAGCCTGGCAGCCCAATAGGATTGGGCTATAAATAATTCATTAAAACCTTACTGATAATGAATAGTCCTGCAGGTGGTGTTCTTGGTTTATGCATTATTTACCGTTCAATTCACCAGCTTTGAAGATTGTATATTAAAAGGAATCTTTCATGCTACTTGTGTAAAGCTACTCTATTGTATAGATGTGGAAGTGACTGCAAGGAATTGTGTGTAAAAATCAGCATTGGTTAACACAATCTATAAAACCAGGGTTGTCATTGCCAACCTTTCTATAGACCAGTGATTCTCAAAGTTTTTAGCATCAGGACCTACTTTTTAGAATGACAATCTGACTGAGACAGATACGTGATGTGAAGTGATGTGGCCAGAAGTGGCATAATTGGGATGCCAGAGCCTGCTCCTTCCCTGAGAATGCAGCAATAAGTTGTGTATAGCAAAGTGATTCAGAAAAAAGCCTATTTACAACCTTGATACAAGCACAATAACCACACAGCCCTCCCCCTTTCGAGTGTCCCATAACCAATGATGGCTTCGCTAGATGCTATGCAAACCCACCTGAAATTGGCTCGCAACCCACAGTTTGAGAAACATTGATATAGATAACACATTACATTTTCAAATAAATATTAAGACTTCTATCTTGAACCCACCCACCCCCAGTCACAAAGTGCTATAGCATCCTATGCACTTACCTGAAAATGTGTTGTAAATAAGTAGGACTTGTTTATAGGTAAGCATGCAGAGGATTGCACTGCAACTGATGTGGCATGTGTTTTCATCAGTAACACAACAGTGGCACAAAGTAGACCAAGAAAGTGGGAAGTGTATTTACAATTATTTATTTATGTATTTATTTAAAAGATTTTTATTCCGCCTTTGCTCTGCCGGGACAGATGCCCAAGGTAGCTCACAATTCTCAAGTTAAAAAATATACAGTACTTTAAAACATAAATAAAATCATAGTAAAATAAATAAAACCATTGGATGAGGGCAAACTTGAGATAGAATTGAGGCAAAACAAGATAAAGATTGGAACTAAAGACAGCAGGAGTGAGAAAAATAGTTACATGCGAGACAGCTACACACTGAAATAATGAGAGGACCCAATCCTAATCAGTTTTCCAGCACTGATCCAGCTGTGAAGCAGCTCTAAAGTAAGGGAACAACCAGTGATGTCATTCAGGGGGAACGGACCAGAACGGGTGTTCCGGATCCTAACGGGCTCCGTGGCTGGTTCCGGGTTCCCGACAAGTGCCAATCAAAAGTGAGTTCCTGTTCCTAAATCATTTGAATGACACCACTGGGAACAACCATTCCCTTGAGTTCTCCGTGACTGCCTCCGCACTGCAGGATGCAGCGCATACCCCATTGACATGTCTACATCAATGCTGGAAGGCTGGATAGGATTGAGCCCTCAAATATGTTTCACTGGATGCAGAAATGCTTTCTAAATTGGCATTTTTATTTGGCTTCTGAATCAGTATGGCCAAGCTTTCTCCTTTAACTTGTGCAAATGGCTAAAAAACAACAACTGTAATCTGAGACATTATTATTTTAATTGAGGCATCACAGGTTTTGGGAATTCTAAAATATTAGTGCTGATAACAAAGAAAAGGTGCCAGTTTATATTTTAGTTCTGGTTAAGGAACTGCAGTTTCTATATAATAGGTTTCATATTGCCAAAAGCAGGGTGGGGCAGTAGCTTTTCCACAAGAGGGCAGTGGAGATTACCCAATGAACCTCAGGCAATAGCCATGTTCTGTTGGGATGAAGTGTGCATCATTATACACAGTGGATCAGAGAGGGAAGTGCTTGTCTTGATATTTACAAGGAATAAAATGCCCAGATGCATTACAGTAAAAGGGACTCTGCATCTGAGATAAGGGGCCCAGAAACCTTTGCTCATGTTGCAGTAGAGCATCCTTCTAAAATCACATAGGAAGCTGCCCTATACCAGTGGGCCACATCTAGGTTGTGACTGCATGACTGGCAGAGGCTCTCTAGGATTTCTCCAGCACACTTCCAGAAGATGCCAGGAATAGAACCTGGGACCTTTGTAAAGCAAAGCACACAATGCTCATAAGAAGCATTGAACATAATGAACACCAATGAACATAAGAAGAGCCCTGCTGGATCAGGCCAAAGGCCCATCTATTCCAGCTTCCTGTATCTCACAGTGGCCCACCAGGTGCCTAAAGAAGCTCAGTAGACAACAAGATGCTTGCATCCTGTTGCCATTCCTTTGCACCTGGCATCCTGAAGTAGCCTACTATTAATGTTGTACCACCCATCATGGCACGTAGCTCACGATGGAATTTTCCTCCAGAAATCCATCCAGTCCCCTTTTAAAGGCATCTAGATGCCATCACCACCTCCTGTGGCAAAGAGTTCCATAGCTTAATTACCCGCTGGGTAAAAAAGTATTTCCTTTTATCTGTTTTAACTCTCCCAACACTCAATTTCAGTGGCTGTCCCCTGGTTCTGGTATTGAGAGGAAAAAGAGCATCCCTCTATCGAATCTATTCCTCCTGTGCATGATTTTGTATGTCTCAATCATGTCCCCCCTCAGGCGCTTTTTTCCAGACTGAAGAGCGCCAAATGTTGCAGTCTTTCTTCATGAAAGATGCCCCAGCCCCGTGATCAGTGATGTCATTCAGGGGGAACGGACCAGAATGGGAGTTCCGGATCCTAACGGGCTCCGTGGCTGGTTCCGGGTTCCTGACAAGTGCCAATCAAAAGTGAGTTCCTGTTCCTAAATCATTTGAATGACACCACTGCCCGTAATCATTTTTGTCGCTCTCTTCTGCACCTTTTCCAGCTCCACAATGTCCTTTTTGAGATGTGGCGACCAGAACTGGACACAATATTCCAGGTGTGGCCTTACCATCGATTTGTACAATGGCATGATAATATTGGCTGTTTTATTCTCAACCCCTTCTTTAATTACCCTAAGCATGGAATTGGCTTTCTTAATTGCTGCCGCACACTGGGTCGACACCTTCATCGAGTTGCCCACGAGCACCCCAAGATCTCTCTCCTGAGCTGTCACAGACAGCTCAGAACCCATTAACCCATTAACGAGCAGCGAGTGCTGTCCACGAGCAGCGAATGCTGTCCTGCGACGAAGTGCCTCAACCGCGACCAGGTGCCAGGTAACAAGCGTGTTACGCATCTGCGCGAGGAGAAGGCGGGAAGGGATCCTTGAAAAGATAAGGTAAGTGTTCTTCTCACCTGTAAACCTACTCTTAAGTTTAGATTTAAGGTTGAGTTTAGTTTAAGGTAAGGTTAAATTTAAGTCTGAGTAAATTTTCACCTTAAAGGTAGTTACTGTAAATCCACTGTATGGTCTAAGCAACTTTAAGTTTGGGTAGGAGTGTGATTAAGCTGTGACCTAGAGCTAGAAGCCTTTTTTCCAGACTGAAGAGCCCCAAACGTTGCAGTCTTTCTTCATGAGAGATGCCCCAGTCCCGTAATCATTTTTGTCGCTCTCTTCTGAACCTTTTCCAGCTCCACTATGTCCTTTTTGAGATTTCGTGACCAGAACTGTTCGCAATACTCTAGATGTGGCCTTACCATCGATTTGTACAATGGCATGATAATATTGGCTGTTTTATTCTCAACCCCTTTTTTAATTACCCCAAGCATGGAATTAGCCTTCTTAATTGCTGCTGCACACTCGGTTGATATCTTCATTGAATTGTCCACCAGCACCCCAAGATCTCTCTCCTGAGCTGTCACAGACAGCTCAGAACCCATTAGCCTATAGGTGAAGTTTTGGTTTTTTGCCCCAATGTGCATCACTTTACACTTGTCTACGTTGAAACTCATCTGCCATTTTGCTGAACATTTCCCAACTTAGAGAGATCCCTTTGGAGCTCTTCACAATCCCTTCTGGTTTTCACCACCCGGAAAAATTTTGTGTCATCCGCAAACTTGGCCACCTCACTACTTATGCCTGTTTCCAGGTCGTTTATGAACAAGTTGAAAAGCACCACCCCCAAGACAGATCCTTGGGGCACTCCGCTTTTCACCTCAACTAGTGAAGCAGCCATACAAAGAGGGTGCGTGCTTCATCCTCTGATTGGGGGGCAGTCATAGAGGTTTCCTCAAATTAAGGGTGCAATTCTAACCTGTTGGCTGGCACAGTTAGGCCAGCAAAGTTTGGCAGGCACAAGGGCCACGGTCCTTGTGACAGATCCCTGGGGCACTCTGCTTTTCACCTCTCTCCATTGTGCCCAAACACTCTCTGTTTCCTGGCCCTCAACCAATTCTGAATCCATAAGAGAACTTGCCCTCTTATTCCTGACTGTGAAGTTTCCTCAGCAGTCTTTGGTGGGGGACTGTGTCAAACACTTTCTGAAAATCCAGATATATGATATCCACAGGTTCTCCCACATCCACATGCCTGCTGACCTTTTCAAAGAATTCTAAAAGGTTTGTGAGGCAGGACTTACCCTTACAGAAGCCATGCTGACTTTCCTTCAGCAACACTTGTTCTTCTATGTGTTTCAGGATTTTATCTTTGATGAGGCTTTCCACCATCTTACCCGGAATAGATGTTAGGCTGACCGGCATATAGTTCCAGGGTCCCTCCTCCTCCCTTTTTTAAAGATTGGTGTGACATTGGCTATCCTCCAATCCTCTGGCACCGTGGCTATTTGAAGGGACAAGCTGCCTGCTCTAGTTAAGAGTTCGGCAACTTCATTCTTTAATTCCTTGATAACTCTTGGATGGATGCCATCTGGGCCTGGTGACTTATTTATATGTAATTTATTGTTTTGATCTAAAACATCTTCTTTATTAACCATTATCTGATTTAATTCCTTAGTTAGGAGAGGCCGTTCGGGCAGTGGTATCTTCCCAAGGTCTTCTGCTGTGAAGACGGATGTAAAGAATTCATTTAATTTCTCTGCAATTTCCAAGTCCCCTTTTATCTCCTCTCTCCCTCTCCCACTGTCCAGCGGGCTGACCGCCTCTCTGGCAGGTCTCCTGCTTCTAACATATTTAGAAGCTCTTATTGTTCCCCTTTATGTTGCTGGCCATGTGTTCCTCAAAGTCTTCCTTGGCCTCCTGTATGTCTTCTGACATGTCCTCTTACATACCTTCTGCCAGAGTTTATGTTCTTTTTTATTCTCTTCATTTGGGCAAGACTTCCACTTACGGAAGGAAGCTTCCTTGCTCTTTACAGCCTTTCTCACTTTATTTGTCAGCCATGCAGGCATCCTCCTGGGCCTCTACTACTGTTATTTTAAACAGCTTCTTTTTAAATAGCCTACTGTTATTTTAAACAGACTGGACTTTTTTTTTTTTACCTCCCCTTTCAATTTCTTTCTAACTAGCCTCCTCAATTGAGGGAAATCTGCCCTTCAAAAGTCGAGGGTTTTTGTGTCAGATTTGCTCTGCACTCTTTCCTGGACATGCAAAGCGAAACCAATCACAGCATGGTCACTGTTCCCCAATGGCTCAGTAACACTGACATCCCTAACTAGGTCCCAAGTACCACTCAGTATTAAATCCAGAGTCGCCTGTCCTCTGGTGGGCTCCATGACTAGCTGCTCTAAGTCACAGTCATTTAACACATCAAGGAATCCAGTCTCTCTTTCTTGACCAGAGCAACAGTTGACCCAGTTGATATGAGGATAATCTAAGTCCCCCATGATTACAACCCTGTCTTTCTTGGTCACCCCCCTGATTTGCTTCCTCATTTCAAGGTCTCCTTCAAGTTTTTGATCCAGAGGACAATAGCACACCCCCACTATTACATTGCTCTTTTGGCCTGGGAGTTTAACCCACAGTGACACTATGATGGAGTCAGGCCCACCTTCAATTTCTACTCTGCTAGATTCTATCCCTTCTTTGACATAGATGGCCACCCCACCACCAACACACCCTTCCTTGTCCCTCCTATAGAGTTTATAGCCTGGGATTGCGGTATCCCACTGGTTCTCTGCATTCCACCAGGTTTCCGTTATGCCCACTGTATCAATGTTTTCCCTAGCCACCAAACATTCCAGTTCCCCCATCTTCACTCAGAGACTTCAGGCATTTGCGTAACAACACCTAAACAGGGGGTTCCCTAAGGAGGGACTCTTATTTTATCCATTTACCCCGCGTCTCTTTCTCCTGGAGCAACTGTCACTTACTGCCACTCCCCCACACTGTCACAATTTGTAGCTGGTAACCCTACTGAAGGGAGCCTGGCAAGTGGCCGTTCTGAGCAGGGGGAAGAGCATTCTGGGGGGCGGGACCAGCGTTGACTCTTGCCACCAGTTCCCAATCTTTGAGTAAGGCCTTGCAGCCTTACTCGGAGGCCCTTGCTTCTGCGCCAGCTAAAAAGCCAGTGCAGGAATGAGTAGACCCGTCAGTCGCCCTGTGCTCCTTCCCCATGGAAACTCCCAGGGCTGCCCGGCTGCTGTGGGATACAGCGGTAGCCACTTGGCTACCACTGCATTCTTGGGCGGTTGGGCAGTTCTGGATTGGACTACCCAAAAGCACAGTTCCATGCCTTTTCCCTGTATGTTGTTAATATCCAGTGCAGTTTGGATATATTCCCTGAAAGGTAGTGAAGGGCAGTTAGATGAGCCTTAGATGAGCATATTCCCTGTGGAAAATCCAGGTGATTTATCTGAGACTCTTCAAAGCCTGAATTCACAGCAAGCCTCCTCTGTCTATGTGGTTCATCTCATCTAATTTTTACTGTGTGTTTCAAGGCTTGAGACAAAATGCTTCAGTGAGTCAGAAGATTAAAGCATAGAAGCTTAAACTATCAGAGCCTTCAGGAAGCTACTGGGCCATAACAGAACCTACAGTTTCTGATAGACAGGTAAAGTAAGTGTCTGAGCCTGTGATTTGGTCCTTTTGCTTGCTGGTCTTTACAAAGAGTTGAGATGTTATGACTCTCAAAAAAGGATGTAGCTCCTCCACATCAGCCAACAGGCTGTTGTTCATTCATCACTTACCTCCAAAAGCAGCCAGTTCTCCCATTTATTATTATTGCTTACTGTCCATGTAACTTTGTCAAGTTAATTCAAACCACATATTCTGAATTAAGACCTGCACTGCAACCAATCTATATTTCCAAAAGATAAAGTGAAAGAAGGATCAAGGCCCACTTGGGTTAAGTCCTTGAGTTGCTATATATTTTAAAAAAATGAAGGAAAAAAAGAAATCAATTTACCTTACAATTCTTTTATACAATTACAGTGTACTAGCATTCACAGGTTATTTTGTCTTGCTACTCAGTTAATATTGGGTGTAGTAGGAGTAAAGTACACTGAATGTGAATACTGACATTTTAGATCTGCCATATTATTTTCTCCTCAGAAGTATATGTGTTAGCTTGGACTCCTGAGTCGCAAGCCTTCCATTTCTGCTGGTACACACCTACATATCCACCCACAAGATAGGGTGTTAATCTGCTGTAAACATCACATCCTACAGAAAAAAAATCTTAAAATACATCTCACAGATCACTTCACTGTGTTTCAAAATATGGTATTACAAAAATAACCTAGTATTGGGGGTGTGGGAGAGAGAGAAAACTGTTTATGGAACACTTCAGTGTTGTCCCCTCTAATAAAAACACATGACCATCATATTTATCTAATCAGAAATGTTACAGAAAGCTAAGATAACCAGTATGGCAGCCTGTGGCTATAGGAAATTGAAAGCAATTATCTGGTGTTTGCCATGAGTTGCTTCCTAAATCTTCCATTTTCCAGACTCTTGTATCACCTTTTTCCTTAGATTGTAAACCTTAGGTTGTAAGCCTGCTGGCAGGGACTGTGTCCAGTCTGTTTTTAAATTGAATAAACTGCTTAATAAAGTGAAGGAGTGTGCAGATTTATGTGCTGGTGCTGGTGGTGCCATGTAAACACTCTCCCTATTGAGCCATAGCCGATAGCCCTAAGCTGAACCATGTGAACCAGAACCTAAGCTGAACCAGTTAGCCCAGAATAATCAACCATTGGTCAAGCTGAACCATGTGATTGCAATGCCAGTGTCTGTTTAGGGGTATAAAAAGGTGTCCTGAAATGTCCTATATTGGCCAAGCCATTGAACTGAAATAGCCATCCTGGACATTGCAGACAAACAAGCCAATCCTGACTAAGTGGCACACCAGCAGAACATGCCGTAAAGTGCTTTGCAATAGGACAGCCACATGGCAGTGGGAAGGCCAGAGCTTTCCCACTGGTGTTGACAGCCACATGGCAGTGGTGTTCCTAGAGGGGAATAACATTAAGTTTTGCAGGAGCCTGATCTCCTGTGTAAAGCAGCCCCTCCCCCTCCCCTTCAGAGCCATTTGCAGCTCTGAGAGCTGGCTCTGATGCTTTGCTCTCCAAGCTGCAGATGGTTCTGAAGGTGAGGGGGAGGGACCACTTTACACTTTACTACAGCCCCCCCTCTAGAAATGCCACTGCCACATGGACACTTGCCGGTGCAGGTAACTCTGGTGCAGGGGCAAGAGAGAGCTGGGAAGGGCAGGGACTTACAGGTAGGGGAACAGGTGGGGGTGGTGATGGGGTAGGGGTGAGTGGATTGGGCCAGGGAGGGGGCAGGATCAGCAGCACTGACACATGCCATATCCTTATCTATTTGCCAGGAAATAGGTGGGATTGTGTTGTAGGCATTGTTCTGGATCAACCAACTGTGTTACTGTGTTTGGACACTAGTTGGAAAGGTTTAATGCTTGGCAAATATATTTGGTGACACCCTGACAAAGAACCACATCTGTCCTATCGAAGTATATAAATAAGTGGTAGAAAAATACACACCCTGAAGGAAGGTTTGCCCAAATTGTTTGATTTAGCATACCATGAATTCGCTCGTTCACGTCACTTGCTCTCTTTCCCACTATGAGGAGCTACACTCCCATATAATATAAAACAAGCATTTTGCATTTGATAAATGCTGGAGTGTTTGCTGTTAAAACGGTACAGCTTCCCACTCCCTAACAGCCATGGCTAAATACAGCCATAAGAAAATCACAACTAGAGAATCACAACTGCTACCATGGACCACACTAGGGTGGAAGAGTGATGGATGGATGTTCACACAGCCCTTGGGTGGCATTTACTGGGAAGATGTCCAGCCTAATGAAGGCACACACTTCACATGATGACTTTCAGACTTTGAAGTTTATTATATAACAATTGTGACAACAGTTGTTGGGCCCTGGCAGATCTTAAACTCAGCTATCTGTGGAGAAAACAGACATCCATTTCCTGTACTGTCAGCATTTAAGTCACAACAGCAGAACTGCAGCTAACTCACCCTAGTCATTTGTTGAGCTAAGATCAATTGACATTGCAGCAGAAATGTCTGAGGGCGCAATCCTAACCTAGAGTTAGCCCAGAATAGTAAGGCCAGCAAAGTTTGGCAGGCACAAGGGCCACAGTAAAGGGCGTTTGGACCACTCTCAGAATCGGGGAGGATGGCGCACACCTGTGTGCTGGCCTCTCTGACTCCAAGAGTGGTCCAAACATACTTTACAGTGTACCTTGTGCCAGCCAAACTTTGTTGGCCTAATTCCAGGTTAGGATTGCGCTCTGAATCAGTGTATGAACAACAAACCAATCAAGGATGAATATCACTTGTTCACATCCTGTCCCTTGACTCCTTTGTTTGAACAAGGTGAAGTGTAATGCCTCAAAGATCAAACCCTATTTCCACATCTTCTCTAATCTGCCTTTTCACAGATTCTTGCAGGGGTACTTCCTGCCTACCTGAACTGCCTTCTGTCTGCATCTTGTCTCTTCTCCTGGATTACTTGGCTTTGAGCACTAGCTTTCTTCCTGTTTTGCCCAACCTTTCTTTTATATGAGAGTGTTATCAGGTAGCTATTCTTAAATCTCTTTCTGAAAGCCAAAGAAACTGGTTCTTTTTGTGAGCGATCAGCACCCTGAAGAACCACAGCATCCTGCCCAGATGCCATCAAAGGCTTGTCACCCTATTTTAGGGTTTGACTGGGCATAATTAACGTTGTTCCATCAAACTCTATCTCAGTAGTTTTCAAACTCCTGGGACCCACTTTTTAGAAAGACAGTCTGTCTGGGACCCACCAGAAGTGATGACATGGCCGGAAGTGCGGTCATTGTAAAGCCTGCCAAAGCCTGCTGCCTTCCTAAGAACACAGCAATAAGTTGGGCTATTTCTCAGTCATTTTCCAACAGCAAAGTGAATCAGAAAGAAAAAGGCCTATTTGCAACCTTGTCACAAGCAAACAACCACACAGCCCTCCCTCTTTCCAACATTCCATCTTCCCATATTTTCAATATGGCTGCTCTAGGTGCTTCGCAACCCACCTGAAATTGGCTAGTGGGCCCCGACCCACAGTTTGGGAACCACAGTGGTATTTTGACATTCAGGTCCCATGCCTACAAACATGCAGCCACCAAGCCACCTTCATGGTTTGGGTCCAGGTTACCTGAGGGACCGCCTTCTCTCATTCATTCCTGTCCTCTTAGGTCATCTGCACTTCCTGCAAGAGCCAAGTTAGGGGAGAAAGTTAGGTGCCAAGTTGGTTAAGAAGGGTCAAGCCTTCTCAATAGTGGCACCGCAATTATGGAACTCCCTACCAGGGGAATCTAAGATCTACCTCTTCCCTCAGGGCATTTTGGCAAGGGCTTAAGACGTTTCTGCTCCATCCAGCATTTGGCGTTGACTTGTCTGCTTCTTGTGTCTGTGTAGCAGTACCTGCATTGTAAATAGTTTGCCCTCCTCCAAGGATTTTTATCTATTTTATTTATATTTGTTATTGCTTATTTTTTTATTATTTTATTTTTATGTATTGCATATTTCTCCCAATAATTGTGAGCTGCCTTGGGCATCTGCCCTGGCAGAGGAAAGGTGGGGTAAAATTTGAAATAAATAAAATATGGAGGAGAATCCTGATGTACCCGTCTGCGGAACAGAAGTACACAGTAAATCACTTCCAGTGATGGCTTGGCAGAGCCATTGCTGCCTGACCTAGTCCAAAGGCCCTTCAGTCCTTCATAAAAGCAATCTTTGGCGATTCTGGTGCATCAGTATTAGACTAACCTCCAGCCCAGACTCAGCTTGTAGTACTGTCTCCTTTAGAGCCCTAAACAGTCTACCTACACCTGAAGGACCATCCACCTTCATATGATCCTCCCAACATACCTCCCAACAGCTTCATACCTCCCAACAGCTGAGATCAGCCTAAACATCTTCCACAGGCTATACTTCCTTTCACTCCTGGACATCAGATGGGTGGTGACCGGAGAGAGGGCTGTTTCTGTGGTTACATCTCCATTATGGAACTCCCTCTCAAGGGAGATCCAATTGGTATTTTCATGGATATAAGTGCATTTGGTGGGTGATCCAGTTAATTAGTTGTGGGCTTTCTCTGGTTTCTTCTCTGTGTGTTTCTAAAATAGTTTTAACGGTTGCCTTAAGGGTTTTATGTGGCATTTAGAACGGTATGGCTGTTTAAAATGGAAATCCGTTTTGTGTTAATTGGTTGTTTCTTGTTGTGAACTACCTTGGATTTTATGCTTAACAGAAGGTGACCCAGAAGAGAAGTTGACCCATTTAATTTATGTATTAAAATAAATAAATACAATGTGCTCAAGTGGGAAGGCAGCAAGCTTAAGATGGCTGGAGAAAACTCTCGTTGCTCCCTGTGCAGCAGAAAGCTACACGATGCTCTTGTCCTTCTCCCCCTAATATAAGGCTGAGACTTCAGTTGCCACTTCAATACCTGCCAGGTCCTCTTAAAGAGCTGACATTTCCAATCCTGACATTTTCCACGGCTCCATCTGGGAATTAATGGCCGGATATTAACAGCGATGGGGCTGTTTATCATAATTAGTCTCACGAAGCTGTTGAGCATTCAACTTGCCCTCTCTCTCTTTTCCCCTTCTTATCAGCTCTGAGGAAATAACTGCAGAATCTAGCAGAAGAGATGGCTGATTTATTTATCGATTGATTAATTTTGGTCTGTCAAGTTTTCATCTTTAGAGTTTGCCAAACTGAACCGCTCTTTATGGCCATGACAGCAAGGTTGACCTGTCTTGGGCACATTCATGGAATGACTGGAGCCATTTGGGATTTTGAAAAGACATTTATTATTTTGACATTTTCTGTAATTCAGACCTCTTCCAGAGTAAACTAAATAGACAGCTGTGACAGGGATATACCAAGCGCTACAGATGTGATAGCGATGTTTTACTTGAGGTATGTAGAAAGTAGATCTAGATCAAATGCAGCAGATCTGCTCATTTCCTCACAGTGTGACTCAAGAATGACTCGACCAACATTTTAAAAAATGAACTAAGGGGTCAATATATCCCCTGGTCACGTGAACAGCACAACAAAGGGGCATTCACCATATGGCTGATGCATAAATTCACCCATTCATCAAATATAGAAATACAATGTGCAAGATGGGGCAAAGGCATACAAAGACACACGAGATATGTGTTAATCAGGTATATGCAGATATAACTGTACATATTATGTGTCTTACAGCCTAACCAGCATTAGAATAGGCAGGCAAACTGGACTTGTGTCTTTGGATTGTACCCTTATGCCCAGTCCATTTGTCTTAAGAAAAGCTTGGTAGAATCACAGGACCTGGCAGTGGATCTGGGTGTGCAAGGGGGTGCACAGCAAGGGGGTGCACAGGACTCTCCCCCCTCCATTGAGAAGTTCCCAGCTCCTTCTCTCTCTGCAGACACCAAAAGTGGTGGCACATGTCTAAGGGGACCCATAGGCACCCCCCGGACTTACTGGGAGGTAAGTATAAATGTTTTATGCTTATTTCCCATTTGCCCTCAGGTCCCCCCGCCACCCAGATGCTAGTTGCAGTACACTGGATGCACTTTTGGCATGGCTGCATCAACACGGCTGGGAGAGCATAGGTTGGGGGCATTAAAGTTGAATTTTTTTTGGTATTGTTTTATTGGATCATGCCTAAGAAAGGGAGTATCATAATAAGCTTCTACACATCTGCATTAAGCTTCTGCTTAGCCTCCCCTGACCGCCGCATGTTCCTCCTTTACACAGGGTAAGACGACAAATGTTGGACTGCCCATCAGATAGGACATTGTATTTGAATCTGTCAGTATCAGTTGACTGTTGTGGTGTAGTGGTAAATCAAAATTTACCAATGCAGTCAGGGGAGGCTAAGCCTCACCTGAGCTCCCAGACATTAGAGATGTTCCATGTGCTGCCTCTATGGGCTTCAGAAAGTCCCCCTGAAGGTGCATGAAGCCCCACCCTTGGGAAAGACTTCTGTGATGTGCTGGCAGCCTCGCTGTATCCTGTTCTGGCTCCTGGGGAGGCTCACTGCCTTCCGAGGAGCTGGGACAGGGCAGACAAAGCTCCAGCTCTGCCTCTGGGTGGGGGCTTTCTGAAGCCCACAGAGAGTGCATGTGGCCTCTTTGGGCCTCAGAAAGGCTCCGGACATGACTGGAACAAAGTTCTGGTCGTGTTTGGAGCCCAGAGTGACCTGGAAGTGTTACATCATTTCTGGGTCACTGCACGCCATAGCACTGTGTGCTTTACTGGTACACAGCATCATGGCACATCTCTGGTGTTAAGACCCCACCCAATAGAGCATCTCAGATCCATGCCAGCTATTTAGCCAGCACATAGCTGAGAAATCTGCGTTGGCAGGGAAAGGCTTGGGAAGAGAACATAGGATACGGCATAAGCCTGCTTCACCAATCTTGCCCTCCTCCAGGGCCTGGTTTGCCCCCTGTTCCTCCCTTTCCCACCCAGAAACACCCTCTCCCTGCCTCGGTTCTGCTCTCCTCTGCACAGCACAGAGTAGGACTTCCCTGCTCCAGCAGCTGCAGGTCCAGATCTGGTGTTAGCAGGACGGTGCAGGCCTTCCTGCCAGAGCAGCTTACTCCTGAGTCGTCAGAAACATGCTTTACAGCACATTTGTGACACTCTAAGCCAGCACAATAGCCACAGAGCAATTGGCGGAGCACAAGGTTAGGACAGCACTTATTGACTTTTATTAGCCTTATATGTTACTTGCACCCATAGAGTATTCCTACAGGATACATCTGAATGAATCACTGATACCCCTGCCCCAGTCCCATCCCATCTTTTCTTTCCTGTCAGGGGGACAATCCAGATCTGGACAGAAACAAGGGAGGGGCTTTTACTATTTCCGCCTTCTCTGACCCCAATCTAGATGGCGCCTACAACTATTATATGCTTGGAAGCGTGGTTCTCAGTTGTCCTTCACATTAGCCATTTTCTTATTCCCTTCTTTTTATTATTGGTGGAGTCTTTTAAATTATTTGTAGAGTCTTTTAAATCATGTGTTTGTTGCAGCATATGTGCCTATTTATTGCTCCCCTGCACCACTCCACAGATGAATGCTAAATCTATCTACTGTTCTACCCTAGAACCTGATTGCTTAATCATGCCATCTCAAGGTCCAAACCTCCTTTTTTTTTTCTTTAGCACACTGCACCAGATGTTTTAAGTGTGTTTTAAGTAACACCCATTTGGGAGTTAACTGCACAAATTTTTCACAGACTGAGGGGAAAATGGGGTGGGGGAAAGAGTGGTAAGCACATTCTTAACCCTACCAGCTTATTAGTGAATTGGACCTATGACCAATGGTGTCATTCAAATGATTTAGGAACAGGAACTCACTTTTGATTGGCACTTGTCGGGAACCCGGAACCAGCCACAGAGCTCGTTAGGATCCAGAATGCCCGTTCTGATCCGTTCCCCCGAATGACATCACTGCCTTCGCCCCCCTAGGAATCCGGAGTCGCTCCCTTTAACCCTCTGAGTGCCGGCCAACCAAGAAGAAAAGCTCTTTGCAAAGGAATTGGGAGGGAGGAGGAGGGAGAGTGAAGTGGGTGGAGTCAGCCCTAATTTTAACTAGTGGAACTGAGTTCCCCCGCGTTCCCCCTGCATGACATCACTGCCTATGACCCATTCTGTGTCCAGAGAATGAAAATTTTAAAACTGAGCAGTAGCCATCCAGAATACTGCACTCCCTAGTGTTTATGGTAACAAGGCTTAGCATTTATATCGTGTTTCTGAGTGTGCAAAACACTTTACATATATTATTCTGATACAACCCTTACAAAACCCTGCAAGCAGTGGTGGGATTCAGGGGGTTCGCCCAGGTTCTATAGAACCAGTTGTTAAATGGCTGGGCCCTACCCACTCGCTTACCTCGGCTGGCTTCGGGGTTTTTTTGGCTCCAGCTATGACATAATAGAACCAGTTGTTAATTTATTTGAATCCCACCACTGCCTGCAAGGTATATATTGCAGTTGGAGAGCTGAGGCTGGGAGAAGGAGTGTCTTGTCTAAGGTCACAGGCAGCCCAATCTTGAGTTGCTCAGGTCCCAGAGAAGCAGCAGCACCCCCAGACCCCCTCAATGGGGCTACCGAAGTCTGCAGTGGCAGAGGGCTAGATCATCATGCTCTGAGGATCAGAATGCAGCGACCTCACTCCTTTCTCTGCATGGGCTCTTTAGACAAAGCAGGGCATGCAGAGTTCACTGGGAGTGATACTAGAATGCACCACATTTCCTGCTTTGATTAAAGAGCTCATAGAGGAAGGTAAAGGGGCCGGCTCCATTGGTAGCAGACTGGACAGGAGGTGGCAGAGCTCCCCCAAACTGCAGCTCAGTGCAAACACTATTGTTCACATCATCAATCACTGTGACCCTGCCTGCGCATGTGCACTTGTGTACACATAGTCATTGCAGGTATGTGTTTGACTATGCACACATGGAAGGGCACAGCCTGCCCCATCATACGCATGTTCAATCTACACAGGGAGGGCAGAACAGAAGCCCTTTTCAGGCTTCTTTTCAAATCTGTTTTGGCATACAGCTTGCATACTGAAGAAAACGTCTCTGGTTGATCTCCTTAAGAAACGTGGTGGTGGAGTATAGAGGACATGATATCTTATATGTGCTGGGTATCAAAATCAGTAGGCATGAATTCTGTGTTGGCTAGGCTTAAACTGAGTTTTACTGTAATCCCAGTGATAGGCCAGGACTTTGTTAGACCAAGGTAAGGCACAGCATAACAGATAGTTCAGCCCTGTCAAAAGCATGTGTAACCAGAGGCAAAGGAACTCGGGAGCTATTCCCCTGTGCCACAATGAATACAACTATCTATACTAGAATAACCTGATTTTCCACACAATTGCTCAGCTGTCCCACTTCCTAGCCTTACCCTTGTGCAGCGTTTTGCTATTGTCCTCCTGATTTAACTTTCAGCCATTCTACCCCTGATTTTCTAGTCCAGCAGAAGAGATTATCAAAAGCTTTCCATCCAGATGTTTGCTAGGTAAACAGAAAAGATTTTGTGTTTACATATTACCCATTAACATTCTTCTGCTGATGTGAAGGTAGTAATTATAGAGCCAGATGGGAACTTGCATACAGTCGTTGACACCAAGCCCACACGCTGCTGGGTGGCATTTTTTAACGAGAGGCCAACCACCAGCAGGAAGATCAGCAAAGCTGACTGCAATTAAAAACTGTATTTCTAAATTTACCCCATGGCTTATTCCAGGTGAAAACGAATGGCTTTTGGCTGCAGCATTTGGCGACATGATCGCAATCCATGGGTTGTACTCCAAACTAACGTGCTTGAACCTAAGATTCACCTTGTTTCAACATGACACCAGTCATCTAATAATTATATGCCATTACCTCCAAAGATAATGGAAAAGACAACATGCCCATTCCTGAAATCCAAATTCATGGGATAGTGGTCTGCGCAGGGACTACTGAATGATGCTTGAAATGCATTTACTGAATGAATGGCCATGGCTGTGTGGAAAGTCTCCATGCCAATACTACCCATTCCTGGAAGCTGGTGTGTAGCACCATAAAGCACATGCTAGTGTAGAAATTGCCGTGCAATTACATGGAAAAATTACAACCTTTGCATGGAACATAGATATGTGGAAGCATTTTTTAACAGTCTCCGCATGGAAGGGTACAGCATTGGACCAAAGCACCAGAATGTCAATGGGGATATTTTTCCAAGATTCAGAGGCAAATCATGTGCCTTGCTGTGTAAGGATCCACACTCAGGGTGCAACCTAACCTGGAGTTAGGCTGGCACAGTTAGGTCAGCAAAGTTTGGCTGGCATAAGGGCCACCATAAAGAACGTTTGGACCACTCTCAGAGTTAGGGAGGATGGCGCACATCCATGTCCTGGCCTCTCTGACTCAAGAGTGGTCCAAACGTTCTTTCTGTCCTGCCAGCCTCAGACCCTGCTTTGACATGCCCTGCAGT
>JAJKFI010000005.1:1557635-1638592 GCA_029204185.1 Lerista edwardsae | reverse complement strand
TGCCTTCCATACTGTTTCTGTGCTTGGGGAGGGGCCCAGATGCTTCGGTGCACCTGCATTTCCGGCCGTACTAAGGCTGGCAACTGTTTAGTTGTAGCTGTGCCCACTTAGGGTGCTCGAAAGTGCGCGGCCTTTCTGTCCTGCCAGGCTCTGACCCTGCTGTGACAGGAACAGTTGTCAGAATTGCCTTTCAGACTATTTCTTAGCTTGGGGATGGCCGGGCTGCATGAATTTGCCTGATTTCTGACCATTGTAAGGCTGCCACCTGGTGGCCCTGACCAAAGGCAGCCGACTACAGGATGCAGACTTTTTCCCGGCAATACACACACCTAGTACTGTCAAATCCAGTTGACAGACCTTTGTTTACAATTTTTGGCGGCTTAAACTATAAGTGCGACGGACTATCTCTAGAGAAAATTGATTTGGGGTGGGAGCATTAATATTAAATATACTGTTGTTTCCTTTTAAGAAATGAATCAGTCATATAGGCTTGTCCCCTAAAAATGCACTGGTCCTTTTCTCCTTCCAAATATTTCCTTTCTGGTTTTAGGACATTGGCAGAGCAGGCTGACAAAGGGAAAACAGATGTTCAGGGGGGGAAAAAAACCTGCAGAGCCAGTCAGGTATAGCACCAAGGTGAGCTGACAAGGCCACCAGATCCAGCATCCAGGACTGAAAACACCACAGCAAGCTGGCTACAGAGGCTCCTGGCAAACTGTCGTGTTTGTGATGGAGCCACTCCTTAGTCCATGCCAGTATTTGGACTGCCCTGGATTGGCTACAGATTAGCAGCCGATTCCAGCAGGACCTATATTGGACAAAAGGGGTAGAGAAGGCTATAAAAAGGAGCAGGTAGCTCTTTCTTCATGGTCATCTTCAGAGTATGAACCTCAGCAATCAACTCTGCATTTCTTGAAGGTCCTTCTGCTTACCTAGTTTTCCGAGGGTTCCTCGTGCTCTGCTACACCATCCAAAAGTTCAAGCTCAAAGCCAACCATTTCAACCATTTAATTTTAAGAACATAAGAACATAAGAAGAGCCCTGCTGGATCAGGCCAAAGGCCCATCTAGTCCAGCTTCCTGTATCTCACAGCGGCCCACCAGGTGCCCCAGGGAGGCATGAGACAACAAGATCCTGTTGCATCCTGTTGCCACTCCCTTGCACCCGGTACCAGTAGCCCACCACCTTTGTAAGGAGGTTGCACAATCCATCATTGCCTATAGCCCACGATGGACCTTTCCTCCAGAAATCTGTCCAATCCCCTCTTAAAGGCATCAAGACCAGATGCCATCACCACCTCCTGTGGCAAGGAGTTCCACAGATTAACTACCCGCTGGGTAAAAAAGTACTTCCTTTTATCTGTTTTAACTCTCCCAACCCTCAGTTTTAGTGGATGCCCCCTGGTTCTGGTGTTTTGAGAGAGGGAAAAGAACATCCCTCTATCAACTTTATCCCTTCCATGCATAATTTTGTATGTCTCAATCATGTCCCCCCTCAGGCGCCTTTTTTCTAGACTGAAGAGCCCCAAACGCTGCAGTCTTTCTTCATAAGGGAGGTGCCCCAGCCCCGTAATCATTTTAGTTGCTCTCTTCTGCACCTTTTCCAACTCCACTATGTCCTTTTTGAGATGCGGCGACCAGAACTGGACACAGTATTCCAGGTGTGGCCTTACCATCGATTTGTACAATGGCATGATAATATTGGCTGTTTTATTCTCAACCCCTTTTTTAATGACCCCAAGCATGGAATTGGCCTTCTTAATTGCTGACGCACACTGGGTCGATACCTTCATTGAATTGTCCACCAGCACCCCGAGATCTCTCTCCTAAGTTGTCACAGACAGCTCAGAACCCATTAGCCTATAGGTAAAGTTTTGGTTTTTTGCCCCAACGTGCATCACTTTACATTTGTCTATGTTGTAACGCATCTGCCATTTGGCTGCCCATTCCCCCAACTTGGAGAGATCCTTCTGGAGCTCTTCACAATCCTTTCTGGTTTTTACCACCCGGAAAAGTTTTGTGTCATCCGCAAACTTGGCCACCTCGCTGCTTATCCCTGTCTCCAGGTCATTTATGAATAAGTTGAAAAGCACGGGCCCCAAGACAGATCCCTGGGGCACTCCACTTTTCACCTCTCTCCATTCTGAAAATTGCCCATTGACCCCCACTCTCTGTTTCCTGGCCCTCAACCAATTCTGGATCCATAAGTTAAGATTTAGTCGAGAGGGTTAATGCCTCTGTTTGCCTGAAGATAAGAGCTGAAAGATCTGAAGGTCACCAGTTCGGGACTACCAGAAGTCTCTGTGAGCAGCAGACCTTGTAAATTGCAACTGATTAACAGCTGAGCTGTCTTCGGCTGCCTTGTGTGAGGGGGAGTTGTGCTGAAGTCAGCTGCTTCTCTGGTGGGAGCAGGGAAGCCGCTTATCAGCCAGCAAGAAGACAAACAGGTGGCCAGAAAGAAGGACTAAATCCAGAAAGATCCATCTGTATGTGTGTAGTTCTTGGAAGATAGAACGTTTCTGTAAAAATTGTAAAAACCTTCAGGTTTCTGAATAAAGTCTGCCTATGTAAACTGCCTTGAGTTATAGTCATTAGAGAAATCTGTTGACCTAAGAAAGGCGGTATATAAATACAAGTGTTGTTGTTGTTGTTGTTGTTGTTGTTGTTGTTGTTGTTTCAGAAACACCTGACTAGATAACAAAAATTGAGGAAGCTGTGCTGCTTTCTGAGTATCCTGGAGTATTGGCTGAGGTTTGCGCCCCCAAATTAGATGCTGGCACCCTGCCAATTTACTGCTCAGAAAAGAAATGAGTTGGGTGAAGGCCACATTAAAGCAGGAGGGTTGTCGCCTGTTTACATTTATTGATGTATAATTTGCATAGCAATTTCTTGTACAATGTGGGTACCAAGCCAAAGCACAGTGGCATTTTGCACTTCATTATGATCCTCTTATTCTGAAATTATCAACTTTGTGTGAAATCTAGGTGGGTGGGGGGAGGGTCAGCAGTCAATGCAGTAAGGTCATTGGACTCAGGGGTTTGGAGTGCAAAAGACAGGTAAAGACAAATGGCCACATTCCCAGTATTTATACCCGGGCCGGTATGGTTAATCAAGAAGCTGCATATTGCCTGCCAATATGGTGATTTTCCAAATATTTCTTCCATTGAGTCTTCTCTGAGCAAATATTGTTACCAGTTTCACGGATCTCTTTCCTTCACTACAAAAGTATAGTAGGCGTGACTTTGAATCAGGGCTCCCGGGGAACCAAAGCCTGTCTTTCAGTGCCATAACTTCCCACTGGAACATATGACAAATTATTGAAAAGGTACCTTTAAGCAACTGGAGCATGCCTATCTAACACCAGTGAGCATCCATAGTCTGCTCCCGCACTGACATGCATACACATACCTTCGAGAAGTGCTTTCAGGTCAGAACACATGGCTTCCAGGTAGGCTTGTGCCTGATAGCTTCTCACCTAAGCTCTAGAAGCTTGTGACATTTTAAAATGCATGTCAGGAGTTTCAATGTCTCAACAAGAACTCATGAATTGTATGTCACATAAGACCCATATCTCCAGTGCCCCCTCTTAGGAAAGAATTGTGGTGGTGAGAGATAACAAAATAGAGCAAAATTGTCAAATAGATTTTAGTGCGGCCAACACAGGTTTGGGAGGGCAGGTTTGAAAAAATTAGCCTGGTGTCAAAGAGAATGGAGCTAGTAAACTCTGCTCGTGGATAGACGTTCTACAATTGACTTCTGTGGTGTGATTTAAAACTATCAGAATATTATATTTGTCCTTCTCCTGAGACCGTCCTTTGCAAAGAAATAATAGCTCACTGAAGGAACATCAGAAAACAAGAACAAGTGTCAAGGAATTGTTTTAGCTAGTGAAATAGAATGGGAGCATATATTCTCTGTAAGAGGTCCATGTCCTCATTGCGTTCTCTTGTTATGTGGCGCAATGTAGCAACTGCAAGGTGATGTCATCTCAAGGCTTGGTGATTATGTCATTTGTCATCACTTGGAGTGTTTATTATTGTTAAAAATGCATAAAAACACAGAACACCACCTTTTGGGCGCTAAAATATCTGAATAAAAGCACAAAACGCCGCATTTTGGTGTTTAAGATATTTTCCAAAAATTAAAATAGATTACTTTTCCTATTAGAAATAATACTGTGGCTGACACTATGAGCACAATTCTAACCTGGAGTTAGGCCAGCACAGTTAGGCCAGCAAAGTTTGGCCAGCTCAAGGGACACCGTACCGTATGTTTGGACCAGCTCTACCATCCTCCATCCTCCCTGACTCCAAGAGTGGTCCAAACACGCTTTACAAGGGCCCTTGTGCCGGCCAAACTTTGCTGACCTAACTATGCCAACCTATCTCCAGGTTAGGATTGCGCCCTATATTACCTAGCTAGTTCATTTTTAAAGCACTTAAAAGTTAACAAAAATGAGAACTTTGGAATGAGAATAAAAACACACAACACTGCTTTCTGCCCTTCAAATAATGAAATCTGCAAAAACAAAAAAAACAAACCCAAACACCATTTTCAAACACTCCTGGTCATCACCCTTCTGGGTTGCTGATTTTCTTGAGGACTAAGCAAGGCATGCATAGTGATTACATTTTTAATGGCTCTTACAGACACATCTTCAGAATAGTCACGCATGTTTGCTACTTGTCAGTTCCTGTAGGGTAGTGCAGCCGTACATTGCCCTAAGTCAACCCATTGCAGATGTTAGTGGTTTGTTTATTTAAAAAGATTTTACATATCACCTTCCCTATACTTAAGGTGGTGTACAACATAAGAATAAAATAATAGATATAAAATAATAAAACAATTAAAAATGATACTAGAGCTGATATAAAAATCAGCAGCAACATAAAAGCATAATATAAAAGCAGCAACAGAAGATAAAAAGGGTCTCCAGGAGGTTCCTCCTCCCACCTCAAACACCAAATGGTTGAACAATGGAAAAAAATCTAGAGTTCCTAGTAGGATTGAGTTTAAAGGCTGAGCTCCTTATTATGGAGAGATTCCCAAATTTTATTTATTTATTTATTTTGTGCTCAATTCAGGACCTAGTTCTTAAAACCACCCCCTTATTTGAAAGCCACCCATTCACAAGCTCCATTCGTCTCATTGTCTCCAACAGCCATTGTTAGCAGCCCTGGCAACGCCCCTCCCAAGACTCCCACAACCCAGTGGAGGAAGACTGAACCATCACATGGGTATATGAAGACTCTAATCTTGAACCTCACCGCTGCATATAATGATCCTTCTGTTGGAACAGAGCAGCTCCATTAAGTTTTGGTTTCGTCTCCGCTTGTACAGATAAAAACTGCCAAAAGGGACTATATAGGAAAGGGCAGCTTCTGGCCCTGCCAATCAAGCCAAGAGCCTTGAAAGTATGCCTTTTCCAGTCCCACAATATGCAAATAAGAAATGGAGGTTGTAACATGGTAATAGCTCATTGGCTGCTGCTGGTTTGTTTCAAATATTAGTGTCATAATGGAGGTGGAGAGAGTCTAGCTATCAGTAGGCATTTCGAGTTGTTCTTAAGCTCTGCTTTTCAGATGTTTGCCACAATGGCCTAAATGGCCTTGGTTTCACCAACGGCCAGCAAAACAAAACGTCAACCCCTTTTCTCACGTGAAACCACTTCATACTGTGCGCTGAGAGCCATATTGTGTAGCATTGGGCCAGTTGTGTTATGTATTCCCTCCAGTGATTTTAGAGACTACTTCTGCACTAAGATTTGTTCCAGGCTCCATAATAACCCAAGTACAGTTATCAGGCAATAAATCCTAATCTCCTGTACAGGCACCATTTTGAAGCTAGGATGCCCAGTAGACAGATGGACTAGAGATCCTTTTGAGCGGTAGTGGGAGCTGAAGGGGGAGGGGGCTGGATTTGTGAATCTCTACGCCTTTGAAGGATTCCAGATTAACTGTTCCATCTGTTTTACAACTCATGAGCCATAAGACCAAGGATCTGGCTGCTCAAGGGATAGCAAAGACAGAGTAGCTTCCAATGAATGCAGGACGCAGAGAACATTCCAAAGGACTTCTGACAAAAGAAAAAACACAGTCAAGAGCACACAAAAGGATTAGGTCAAGCTTCAAGGTTATCATCAGAATGGCTTATCATTGGTCATGTAGTTCAGAACTTCAAGACCAGACTTCAGTCAAAACCCCTCTTGGGTCCCAATGTATTATATAACAATAGGACTCAGGATAACAGAATATTTCTGAGGATTATTGGGCTCAATGCTTGTGTGTCTTGAAGCTTGACATCAGTATTCTAGCTCACAACACAGCTATTCAGATTGATTGCCAACCGTCGGCTTTTTCTTCTTCCCTAGAAATGACTGGCTGATGAGTCCCAAAGAAGGAATCCTTTTTTGTGGTGATTCTTGAACTTGTAGATGGATTATGGATACCAAAAAGGACCAGGATGGTGGTGGAGAGGATGACACAAGTAAAAAGCCTAATTATTTAGGACACCATATGACTCAGGGTAAGTTTATTGCAGAACATGGAAACAACTGCTGACTTTCATTATGCCGTGCCTATTTTGCTAGGTATTTTTTCTGTAGGAGAGACTGGCACCCAGTGGCTCATAGGAAGTGCAAGGCCTACAGATCTGCCCAAGGAGGCATCTTCATAATGCAAGAGGACCTGAAGCAAGAGGTCTCCAATACTATTTTCTATAACAGCCACACCTCTTAATCAGTGGCGTCATCCAGGCGGAATGGCCCGGTACGCCGTTCCGCTAGGTCTGCGGACGGGCCCGGGCCGCGCCACCTCTCCGGAGGATGGGCGAGCTGCTCCTGGGCTCGCCCACCTTCCCTCGCGTCCTGAATCACTCTGAAATGGAGCAATTTGGGCGCTGTGAGGCTCAGGGAGGCGTGGCAGCCCTCCGCCATAGGACCTGGATGACATCACTGCTCTTAACTATTTCCATCAAAATGTGCATTGTCCCCATGAAACTCACTAATTTCTGATATCAGCCAAGACTGCATGATCTTAAGATCGTGACATGACAGTGAGAAACACTGTATATTTGGAAGTGGTCTACAGTTGTGGTGCTGCACACTGGGGGACACTCAGAAGCAGTCTGGATTTGTGCCCTGAATATAAATGAATCCCTTCAGTTGGGTATCATGCTGACGTTACATCAATTAGAATTCAAGGAGTTTCTAGCAGGACCATTACATCTCCAGAACCTAACCTACCTGGTAGAACGGAGCTAGCCTTAATATGCTCTCAGGAGCAGTGGTGGTAATAGGAGGATGAACAGCAATCCTATACATGACCAGTTAAGCACCTTTGCCCTTCATGTTTCTGGTCAGGATCTAACATAGTGACTTGGCTTTGTCTCCCCACCCTTACAGGGTTAAGACAGCTTTATGAGACCCAGCAACTTTGTGATGCCACTCTGGTGGCTGAAGGAAGGCAGTTTCCCTGTCACAGGTGAGTTTTTGGCCTCTCCAGGTCTGCTAACCTGGTTGTGAATGTTGGCCTAATGAACTAGAAGTCGTGTTATTAAAAGTCAACAAGCAGGGACTTTATCTAAGGAAGTGACGTTGCCTGACCAAGTGGATGCCAGCATTCAGGGACTCCAGCTCTGTGAGCAGCACAACCTCTGACACAGAGTGTAATAAGCTTCATCACAATGGATTGTCACATTGGTTTCTCCTGGCAAGTCAATGACACAAGTTCTTGTCTTAGTCATATGCCTGCAAAAGCTTAAATGTATCACTCTTGTTTGACACAAGCTCAATAGCTTGTGTCATTAGCTCAATAGCTTTTGAACGATTAGCACACATCCTACTACTGGCAGTAGTAGTAGGTCTATGAAATTATGACTTATCAAAATTAAGACTTATCAAGATGTATAAGGTTATGCACTGGAGAAAGTGGATAAAAGCTTTTTCCCCACTCACTTATACAACTGGAATTTGCAGTCATAAAATGAAACTGATTGGCAGTAGATTCAGGACAGACAAAAGGAAGTGCCTTTTCATAGAAAACAGAATTGCAGCCCAGTCCTAACAGGACTTTATGACAGCATAACTGCAGTTCTGCTGTGGAGAACGGCAAAATGTGCAGAGTGCCACCAGCAGCTGTTCCAGAACTGCCACTGCAAACGGTGTGAGTGTCAGAGGCCCACTGCTGGCTACCAGCAGGAGCACAGGTAAGCTGACACAGTGTGGGTGGGTGAGTGGGTGGTAGGAAGAACAGAATGAGGAGAGAGAGAACAGGGGAGTGTTTGGGCAGGGATGGGGCAGGCAGGAGGTGGAATGTGGGAGGAAAGGCATGGATCTTAGTGGCACTAGCGTGCGTCAGGATTCTTTTCCTCTTCTTTTCCCTTTCCTTTACTCTCCTTGGACTTGCACCAGCAAAATGGTGGCACAGATCCAGGGAAACCCATTGGGGCAGTGGAGACTTACCCCAAGGTAAGGGAACAATATTCCCTCACTTCAAGGAGGCCTCCGGGACTGGCCCCCTTGCAGGATGCAGCACGTGCTCTTTTGGTACAGCAACATTGGTAGGGGAGTTTTAGTTAGGATTGGGTTGTTCTTTATGGCTATCCTCCATGAATGTGCCTAATCTCCTTTTAAAGGCATCTAAGCTACTATTACTACCATCTTGTGGCAGCAAATTCCATAAATCAATGGCCAGTAACTTAAACGCCTTTAAACCAGACACATTCATGGAGGATAGCCATCTAGAACCTCCAGATTCAAAAGCAGTACACACCACAGAGGGAACAATCCTAACCTGGAGCTAGGCCAGCACAGTTAGGCCAGCAAAGTTAGGCTGGCCCTCGGCACAGCCGTGCACCAGCAGAGCTAAACTGACGCCTGATCGGTGCAGCTGATGGGCGCAGTGGTGCCTTTGGGCCAGAGCTGCTGCTTGCGCTGGCCTGGCAACCAAAGGAAAAAAAAAACTTTGCAAGTATTCTTGCCCCGTTTCAGAAGAAAATTGTTGTCTGCAATACTAACCTGTTGTATGAGATAATCTTCATACCCCCAAATTAAAATGACTCCTTTTCTAATTTTCTCTAGTAATTGACGTGCCGTACATCATACACAAACCCAGTTCCAGCCTTTGGCCTGGAAGTCCCTATACTAACTGTAGTTCTTGCTTTCCAGTTCAGCCTTCTGGTACTGTAAAGGTTTGGGGGAACAGTCCTGGAACTCCATTTTTAGTGAGAGTATAGCCAATGTCTACACACACACACACACACACAATGTATGTAAGGTTTCTAGTAGCCTTGGGAGCACCCGTCAAGTGTCATCTTAGCTCTGCTGGTGCAGGGCTGTGCCCAGGGCATGCCAGAGGCAGGCAGGAGGCATAACAGGATAGTGCCATGGGCGGAGAGGGGGGTGGAGATGAGACACGGCCATTGAGCCATATTCCAACCCCTGTCCCCTGGTTGGACAGCCCCGATTTGGGCCGCATCTGGTCACATGGACTTGCACCTGCTCTTTTGCAGGTGCAGATCCAAGCAGCCCCATAGGGCTGGCTGGGGCTTACCCCGGGGCAAGGGAAAAATATTCCCTTGCCCCGTGCTGAGCTGCTGCCACCTCATAACATGGTTAGGATGCAGCATAGGTGAGCTGGTCTGCCTATTCCAGTGCAGGTTAGGATTGTGCTGTTAGTCTCCCCCATATTGTATGTTGTTCGGTCGCTAAGTCATGTCCGACTCTTCGCGACCCCATGGACCACAGCACACCAGGCCTCCCTGTCTTCCACTAGCTTCCTGAGTTCACCCAAATTCGTGTTCATTGCTTCAGTGAAACTAACCATCTCATCCGTATACTGAATTCCCAGTGTTTGGACAGAATAAATAACATCTCAAACTAGTCTAGCAAAATCACCTTGATTTATTGGCTAACATTATAGAGTCGCACAGTGAAAGCGGTAGAGCCCACCGGGGGTGGGGCTCAGCATTTACTGAGACTGGGATGACATTTATAGCACATTCGTCTGTTAACAAGCAGAATGGTATGTATACCAGAGATCATAATACCGTACACACTAGCCTAGCCTAGCATAAACTAATCTGATTTACAATAGCCATCAAATGGCCAGACATTGGTCCATTTATTGGTCACGATAAAGTTGCTGTCTTTTTTTTTTTTTAATGGTAGCGGATTCTGTACCTTTAGGAACTGGACAAAGAAAGAAAATCAACCTAAGGCCTGCCTTGCTGGAGCAGACCAGCGGCGTCATGCAGCCGGTACGCTGGGCGGGAGGAACGGGTGAGCAGCAGCCCGCGGGGGCGGGGAAGATGGCGAAACAGACCGGAACGCAACGGGCGGGCTGCCGCTCACCCGTTCCTCCCGCCCAGCGTTCCAGCTGCATGACGCCGCTGGAGCAGACTATCGACAACCCAATCCATCAACAACCTAACCCAGTGAGCCTATGACATCAGATTGCTACCTGACATATCCCAGCATGATATCCACATAATGTAGCTATGATTTTGTGCACTCCCAGTAGCAAAAGACACAACGAGACTGGGAGAAATGAGAGATAATACAGCAACCCCAACAGGCACTTTCTCAGGATTCATGAGAACCCTGCCACTCCCTACCAATCACAGCATTGTAAGCTATGCCCTCCTATTAACTGTACAGAGAAGGCACCAGCCAAGGCAAGCCAACTGCAGAATGACCCCTATGACATTGTCACCCTACTCGCATGGCCTACGCACATCATACAACCTAGCAGCCACAAAGTTTCCAAGTGTACAATCTCAGAATGTAGCTGGCAGGAACCCAGCAACAGATACACTCCAGAGCACCTTGGATACAAGTGTTTGAGTCTTCTTGAGGCACAAATGCACACAACTTGCAAATATCTGCACATTTCCACTGGGCCTTTGTGCCAATGTTTTGCTAGATGGATCTCCAATATTGGCACATTTTTGGCCTCTGCTGGTGCAAGTGCACTTGGGAATCAATTTCATTTCATCCAGCTGGTGTAACTTAAGCTTAGGATTCTGCCATTAGTTTACATTCTGTTTCCAATAAAATATTTGAATATCTGCATTTCTAACAGTGGCCTGCTGGATACACAACAGTGGCAGAGAATCAAATGCTGCTGAGCTACATAAGGAAATCTTTACAAGCAGTTTTTACTAAACATGATGAGTAAAATGTTCCCATGATACAGAAATGCTTCTGAAAAGCATTGGGAATGCTACCAATCTGTGTAGCTGTCTTTTGTTTTTTTTGGTGCCTGCCAGATGCTTTTGTGTGCCCCCAAGCAAGGCAAGAAGGTGATTGTCTTCCCCTGTCATTTGTCCTCAGTATCTTCTGGTGCCTTTTGAAGCTTTTCCCCAACGTGGAGTTTACAAAACAGATATTCTGCCTCACACAACTATTAAAAGCTCAGAGTCTCTGTCCATGAAAAAGGTGACATCTCTAGCTGTTCACCTGCACAAACATGACCAATTCAGTCTGCAGAAAATTGTGGTGCAGGTAGTCCCAGATGGACTAACCATCCATTGCATAGCCCCAACTTCTTTTGTTTATGTTCCTTGCATTGTTTTCCTTCAAGAAGATCCACTACAGGAATGAAATACGGAATGACAAGCGTGATGTAACGGGCAGTACCATCCCACCCCCTCGCTTGCAAGCCACTTGCATCGGCCCAGCACTGTTGGAAATGTGCTGTAAAGCATGTTTGCGCCAGTGCTACTGGAGCAGGGCCGACACAGACAGCAGTGTCGGTCCAGTTGCATGGACGATAATCAGCCACTCTTGCGCTGGTTGACTTTGGCCAGTGCACGGACTTTTCTGGGTGGGGGAAAGGTGGGGGAAAGGAGGACAGAATGGGTTGGAGGGAGTGCGTTCTCTCTGGTGGGGTGGCCCAGGGAAGGGGGAGGAGTTGGGAGCCAGAAGTTATGCTGGATCCAAATTCCTGTCCCTGGGTTGTGCGACCCCAATCTGGGCTGCTGTGGGCTCATCGAACTTGTGACTGCTAAACAGCAGGTGCAGATCTGAGGAGCTTTGTTGGCCCAGGGGGAGCTTACCCTGGGGCAAGGGGAAAATATCCCCTTGCCCTGTGGTGAGCTGCAGCTGCCTCCTAACTTGAAATTGGCTGCAGCGCATGCCTCTCAGCATGCCTGCTCCTGCTCAAGTTAGGATTGCGCTCCTAATGCAATAGCAGTAGTACATGGAAATCACAAACACCCCAGCTTATCCCAAACAAAGCTGGGAAACTGAGATAGCTGAACCTTAGGTGTCGTGAAGACTTCTCCCTGCCGAAATGGTAGCCATTACTATTCAGGAGGATCAGATAACCTCAGGATTTAAGGAGTGTTATATTTAAAATTAGAGACATGTTGACTTGATTGCTTTACTCTCTCTCTCTCTCTCTCTCTCTCTCTCTCTCTCTCTGTAGGGCGTTGTTGGCTTCATTCAGTGCTTACTTCCGTGCCATGTTCACCAGACCCTTTAGAGAATCCTGGGAAAGGCAAGTTGTGCTTGAAGAGATGGCCTCCTCCATCCTTCAGAGCATTTTAGATTATCTCTACACAGGGGAGCTGCTGCTTACACAAGAGACGGCTCAAGACCTCTTCACAGCTGCTAGCAGGCTTGTAATTCTCCCACTTCAGGAGATCATTGGCAGGTAATCCAGGACTAGCTGTGATGAAGGGGGGGGGACTGGAACTTTGAGGAGGTGGATGAGATCCTGATAAGACATGAAGGTGTGAGCTCCGTATTTCTGCAGAAAATCAGTGATCCCATTACATAGCATTTAGTGTTACACAAAGATGCTTTCACACTAGCTAGTCCCTTTGCCTGGAATTGCTATTCTTCATTCACTCACTTTCAAGGAAGCACCCACATTGATACTGTTTCCAAACCTTTTCTGTATTCTCTTCCTATGTTTTTTTTTCCCCAAATGTAGTTGATGGGGGGTTCTTGGTAATACATACAATGCAATTGTTGCCCCAGCCTATCCAGGCAACCTACTGTTAAGACTTCTACAGGCACCTGTGTCTTTAAATTAAGCAGTTTTTGTCTGTGCAGATTCAGCCTGTTTTTTGCTTCTGTACATCCCAGCTGGTGAATAACTGCCCCTTGAAAATCACCCCTGAATCACCCAGTTTCTGTTCCTGTTGGTGGAGTACCTTTCCTGCTGATGAAGGGAATACCTTGGTTGTTTTTTTTTTTAAAGTTTTCAATTTTCTTTTTTTTAATAGAAAACGAAAATGTTAAGAGCTGAAATCAATAATTAAAGGATTCCCCTGCTGCAGGAACAAAAACCAGCAGGGGCAATTCAGAGAGTTAATTCAGAAGCAGTTACACAATCTCTTATTGAGATCAATAGTCAATAGTATGTTCAGACTGAATATAGAAGCTGTAAGCTTTTATTTGAATTTGCCAGGAACCCTTACTGAAGGGAACTGCATTGTGAGTGGAAGGATCCTGGCCATGGGGAAGCATACTGCTGGTTAATCTAACACTATATTCAAGGCTATGTAGAAACTCAATTTTAATTCAATTTGTAGCCACGTCGAAAAGCTGGGCTTCAGCAGTGCTAGAGAAAGCTAGCAGTGCAGAGCAGTATTTCCTCTAGTGGGGAAGAACCAAATCCAACATTGACAACAAAAGTTCAAGATAGCAACTACAGGCGTGCCCTGGTATCCACTGATTTGGTATCCATGGTTTCAGTTATCCACGGACACCATGGATACTGGGACACCTATTAAACAAATCTCTTTTTTTTATCTTGTTGCAGCAAAACCACTCCCCTTTTTTTAAAAAAGGTATCCTCAGTATCCACGGTTTCAGGTATCCACAACGGGGTCCAGAATGCCACCCCAGTGGATACCAGGGCATGCCTGTACTACAAGATTTATACTGATTCAACATTTGTTCAAACGAAGAAATGTATGTGTTCATGTTAATTTTTCTTGCCATGTATAAAGTGAGTTTGAGTTTTCACTCGTATCTTTAATTTGTTTTACACCTTGACCTTTTTCTATTTGGACAAAGGGGTCATGGATCAAGTTTCACTAGGGTCTCAGGACACATTAGATGTGTATTTAAGTATCTGCACCATCCACATATAAGGTCTTGTTACTGGGTATGCTTTAGGACACATAACATGAGTGCAGGGGGGAAATCTATTGTGTGTGTAGGGATCAAATGCGGTGCCCGATGTCACAACTCTGTGGAATAGCATATAATAAAGAGGGAGGAGAGGGCAAAGGTGCAACAACAAAGAGCTTTTATGGTGAAGATAACACAACAGCAGGGCTGGGGAATCAAAAATGAAACATAATCAATATACTCAGGAGTCACTCTCATAGCTGGATCTTAAACATGTGATTTCTTGGTAGAGGAGAAGAGAAAGAATTGGAAATCCTCGCATGGAAAATGGGATGCATAATAGCACAGACAAGGAGGGGGGAAAGGAGGAAAGGCTGTAGGGAAATCAGGACCGTTAAGCAGAGGAGAAAGGAAAAGCTCCCAAAGTTCAGGCCAGGGCAAAAGACTGTAACAGCAGTTTTCTATGTCCTGAACCAGGACTATAGGCAAGGAGTGCTCCCTTGGGCAGACTCAATTTCACTCACTTGGGGTGGGAGGGCTTCTTTCATCTGTGGTTTGATTACTTCTAACCCATGTCCCAAGCCTCCAAGGGAAGATTAACAGGCAGCAAGGATCTCCCTTGTTCTCAGAGTTCTTCCTGGATAGGTTAGGGCAAATTGCACATTGGAAGCTTCAGGCCTCCCAAGCTCCCAAAACAGCAGAACACTGTTTTAAGTGTTCTGTTTTAACACTCCTAAGCTCCTAAAACAACAGAACATTGCGTAAAATGGATTCCAGAGGCCATTTTGAGACTGACACCACACGGGCACTGGGACTGAAGATCCTCTCCTGCAGCCAGCTACTTACAGCAGGGCAGGTAAGGCAGCGGCAGGAAGTGGAGTGGGGAAGGGGAGGAACAGAGGAGTTTCTGGGGAGGGGCCCAAACAGAGTGGATACCAGTAGCATCAACTTACTCTGATATCCTTGGCCCATTTTCCACGTTCCCTTTCCCTTACTTACCTCGGACCTATGTAGCAAAATAACTGGCAAAGAGCCAAAGTGCTTCATTGGGTTAACAGAGTCTTACACTCAGGTAAGGGAACAAATGTCTGCCCCTTTGTAGGATGCAGTGCATTTCCCATTGTTGCAACTGCATCAGTGTAGTTAAGAATCCTAGATTTATACATATACACAACACTCACATAAAGGGGGAAACAAAAGAGGCACTAAGTATGTCATCCGTTTGATTGTGCATGAGATAAGAAGATAGAAGTGGTTTGTGGATCAGTGGCCAAGTTTGCCAAAGACCTATTCTTTTTTGTCTGTTTTGAATTCAAGTCATTGGTGGACTCCTAGGGCTAGGATGCTGAAACTAGGAGCACAATCCTAATCTGGAGTTATGCTGGCACAGTTAGGCCAGCAAAGTTTGGCCAGCACAAGGGCCCCCATAAAGCACATTTGGACCATTCTCGGAGTCAGGGAGGATGGCGCAGGTCTGTGGCTGGCCTCTCTGGTCCAAACATACTTTACGGTGTCCCCTGTGCCTGCCAAACTTTGCTGGGTTAACTGTGCTGGCTTTACTCCAGGTTAGGATTGCGCCATGCACGCGGGGCCAAGGAGAGGGTACCTGTGAAGGTGCAAGGGGTAATGTGATGGTGTGAGGGGGCATCATTGTGTCACCCAGCCCTGGTTCCCACCCCTTCAGCTATGCTACTGCATGAATTACATTAGCAACAGCAAGGCAAAAGATGGAACAAGGGGTCTGTGACCCAACTTTTTATATCGTAAATCTCCAAAGGAACATATGGGATCTTTTGTGAGGTGAGCTCATCAAGGACATTTTTTGTGACTTGTTGGCCCTTGATCTTTCATTCCCAGCTCTGTGCCTCCATTGCTTAGCAACAGGTGAAGAACTGAATTTTTGACTAGCTCTGGAGGCCAGTGCCCAATGAATGTATGCTCCTTGGTTGAATTTGGGCATCAAGCTAAGACAGGGGACCCTTCCATTGTGTTGCCTAACAACTTCATTTACTTCAAATCAGGCAGCTCCCAGGATCTGGCTTTGATTCACAGGCTCAGATGTGCTGTGCACACAAGGTGCACCCCTTGTGGAATTTTCCAAGCAACCACAGAAAGGCCAGCCTCTCGGCTGGAGTGGGGGAGAAGTGATTGCTCTGACAAGCCCAAGTGTGGCCTTCCTCTCAGCTTGTGGAAGTTGAGACCTCTTTCCATTGGTTCAAATTAAAGGTCATGGCCTTGGCCTGGGCCATGTTCTCCTGTCATGCCCCTGACACCACCTCCACATGTAAATGAGGATGTGTCACACATCCAAACCAGGTAATGGTATATGCCTGAAGGGGCTCTGCTCTTTATATGATAAGGAGCTTACAAGGGAGAGAAGTGGAACCCAGTGTAGGAGGGAAATAGGAGGTGAAATAGGGAAGGAACCAGGTTTCAATCTCAGGCATAAACAGGCAGAGGTGCCAGTGAACCAACAGGTGAAGGAGACCTGGCCTCCATGGAGGGAAAGATTCCTCAGCAGCTCCCTGTTGATTCTTGTTTCTTATTCTTCCCAGATTCCTGGCTGACAGCATTTCTATGGACAGCTCCCTGGGACTTTACGCGCTGGCATATGCCCACAACCACCAAGCTTTGCTCCGTGTGGCCACAGAGCATATCACTCAAAACTTTGAGCCTCTTTCTGAACATGAGGCCTTCCCAGAGCTGGACCTCAGTACAGTGATCAGCATTATCTCCTCAGAAAAACTTCTAGTGTCCTCTGAGCTGACTGTCTACCATGCTGTGCAGCGCTGGGTAAGGTCCCAACCAGCCCAGCACCTGTCCTTGATCAAGAAGCTGATAGGACAGGTCCGCCTCCCCCTTCTTACTTCGGAGGAAGTCACTGTGGTCCAGGAGGATATCATTGCACATTATGGGCATGCTCATTTGCAGTGGGAGCAACTGGATGGGACAGGGAGACTGCAGAAGAGTGGGGGTCTCAGGCACGGTATGTATGACGACTGGATTGTGAGTTTGGGCCTTTTTGTCAGCAATATGCAAGGAGGAGTAGTTGAGCGTTTGAAAACTCACTTCCTGGGATTCAATCTGCAAACAGAAAGTTGGGAGGAGATCCCACCCTTGATGTATCTGGACTCCTCTGGCTTCTTGTCGGTAGGGCATAAGCTCTACGTCTCTGGAGGGCAACGACTTAATGGCTCTGTCTTGAGCAATCTGCATGAGTACGATGCCCTAATCGGCCGGTGGGTGCAGCTGCCTTCCATGTCTGTACCCCGGCGAGAACATGGCTTTCTAGCCTGTAAGCAGAAGCTCTATGCCTTGGGGGGCCGGAGCGGCCGAAGTGTGCTTGATTCTGCAGAAACCTTTGACCTGATACAGAAGGCCTGGTCTCCCATTGCCAACCTGCCCTTTGCAGTGAGCCATTTTGCCTCTGCCACTCTGAAGGGCAAACTTTACCTAATTGGAGGCTTCTCTCACACCAGGGCGAGTGGCCTTGCTCACAGGGGCATTCTGATTTACGATACCAGCTCCAATGTGTGGACTCAGGTGCCTCTGGCTTTCCAGTGCTACAAATCCACGGCTGTGACCATGGACAATGGCATCTGTGTCATTGGCGGACTGGTTGAGGAGAGCAGCCGGCGAGAGACCCCTGGCACAGTCATCAGAGCTCTGATTTCCGGCACCCACAAGTGTTTTTTTCTCAGCAAGGATGGCACCGTGAGCCAAGAAGTTGCCATTCCAGAACTTCCCATCCTTGTCTTACCGCCTTGTGCAGTGCAGTGGCAGAGAAGAATCCATGTGTTGGTTGGGAATACGATCTACCAGTGGAAACCTGGGGAGTCCAGCTGGACGCGCAGCCGCAAAAGTGCTCCCAACACAAGGGTGACGTTCCTCACGGTCGTGAACGGAGTGACACTGAGGGTGCCGAAGAAAAACCTGCAGCCCCTTTTACGAGAAGCCTCAGCAGCTCTGACAGCCGTTTGGGTGGCAGATCACTAACCACCTTATGGACACTTTCCAAGCCCGAGCCCTCCCGCAGCCTTGGCGTCACTTTCTACCCTGGATATAGGAGTCCACCAGACCAAGTTGCTCTCTATAACGTCATCAGTGCTGATTTCTTTGGCTGCAAAATACCACTGCTTTGGTTCCTCCTTTTTGCACTTGAGACAGGAATGCTACAGTTCAGACACATGGTCGGGCTGCTGAATAAACTTCATTCCTGCCTCTATCTTGTTTATGCTAATTAAAACATAATTAGCATGGTATTGTTCTGAATACCATGTGCCATGAGAAAAGTCTGAGAGACTCATGTGAACAGAGAACATTCCTCCAAGTAAGGAGGGTTTGCCACTTTTCACTTAAAGTCCCCTTATTCACATGAGAGTCCAAGGCTGCCCCCCCCCCCTTGGGCTGTATTGGGAGAGGGCAACAGAACAGGGAGAAGAGGCTCAGACTGCTGGGAATAGGTAGTTAGCCACTAATAGTACCGATAGCTACCACTCCTTTCTCCATTTCCTAATTTTGCTAAACATCACAGGTGTGCGGACAACAATACATACGGTATAGAATGAACATTTTCTGATTGTACATGGAAACGTTGATAGAGGGAGCAAACAAAGATGGTTCACATGAGCCCAGGTGTTAAAAATGCATTTGCATACTGTGCGCAATTTTAAGTAAAATAAATTTCTGAGCAAATGAGCTCCTGCTAAAATGAATTTCCTGTGGGTCGCCGCCCCCTCCCTGTGGTAATCCTTGTCAACTGCAAGTTTGTACAGGTATTCCTCACATCCAAGATCTCTCATCTCTTGGTTTCCCATTTCCCTTCTTCTTTGTCTGCCATTCTGCTACTCTCTTTGCTTCCTCCTTCACTGATCTCTGTACAGTATTGTGTGTTACCAGGCTACATTCTATACCTGAATAAGTGTTGTCCTTGGTAAAAAGTAAAGGTTTCCCCACGACCAAATGGTCTAGTTGTGACCGACTGTAGGGGGCGGTGCTCATCTCCGTTTCTAAGCCAAAGAGCCAGTGTTTGTCCGAGGACAAGCTTCCATGGTCATGTGGCCAAGCATGACTATACACTGTAGTGCACGGAACGCCGTTACACATTCCTTGTTACGCCAATGTTGCGCATTGTCCATGGTACGCATAGTCAAACTCTACCTTTTGTCCTCAAAATCTGTTTTTTCAGCCTTCAGTAATCCAGGCCTGCAACTGTCTATTCCAAGCAATGTCTCCAATAGTTGCACAAGCTGGTTATCCCTTATCTGGACTGCTTGGGATGGGAAGGTGTCTGGATTTTGGATTTGTCTGGATTTCAGAAGAATTGTATAAATACAATGAGAAATGCTTCCTCTCACTCTTTTCACTGTTTCCCATTTGGGTGTCTGCTGGCCTCTTTGACATTTTTCAACAATGGCACACACCACAGAGCAGAGAGTAAAACTTACAGCCTGTACATGGGAATGAGTACAAGCCCTTCTAGTGTTCACACTAAAAAAGGTAAAGCCGCAGAGCCAGTGTTTGTCCAAGGACAAGCTTCCATGGTCATGTGGCCGGCATGACTCTACGCCATAGTGCATGGAACGCCGTTATCTTCCCACTGAAGTGGTCCCTATTAATCTACTTGCATTTTTAGGTGCTTTTGAACTGCTAGGTTGGCAGGAGCTGGGACAAGCAACGGAAGCTTACTCTGTCGCATGGTCTCGAACTCCCAATCTTCCGGTCAGAAAGCCCAGCAGCAGCAGTTTAACCTGCAGTGCCACCACGTCCCTGTAGTGTTCACAGTACAGAAAGTTTTTAAAAAGGTCTTGATAAAAAAACGTCTGGATTTCAGATGTCTGGATAAGGGATCATCTACCTGTAGTAGCAATTACTATGAATAGTTCATTAAGTCAGTATTTAATCCCATGCTCTGTCCTAAATCCCTCTTTCCCATGCTCTACTGCTGAGTTTCTTCCTTAGTGATAATACTGTTTTTCCACAAACCAGTTGTTGATCATACCATAGTTGTGTCTGTTCATGTTACAAATGGCAAGCCTGTAAGCAAACATTTGCAGTTTCCTTTCCCCTGGCCATAATTTTGTTCTTCTTATCCACTTTTATTAAGGCGGTGCGGTCTTAAAACAAATAAACCAGTGATCTGAGGATGCACGGATCCAGGAGTCTACATTCAATGCCTTATTTTCAACATCTCTCAATGCTTTTCCTCACCTTAGCCAACTCCTGGCTAAGACAATTCCGCACAGATGTTTTGTTGCTTCCACCTTCTTCCCACCCTTCTCAAATGCCCGCATAATATGCAAAGCAGCTAACAGAGTCCACCAGGAATAAAAGAAGAGGCAGCAAAGTATTCAGAACAGCAATGCAGGAAGTGGGGAGGGGGGCTGGTGGTAACTCACTCTTACCTTTTCTTCCCTGTTACTTTATTACCTCTACTCCTGTGGCGTCCCTACGGGGGGGGCAGAGCTCTAAGTTTTGCAAGGAGCCTTACCCTGTCATGTAAATCCCTCCTCTCCCTTGCTGCTGTAGACAGTAAGCAACGCCAAGACGTTGCTTTTCCCCTGTGAGGATTGGCTAAACTGGAGCAGGAAAGGAGCAATTTCCACGGCAAGGTAGGGCTCCTTGCAAAACTTAGAACTCTGCCCCACCCCCTGTAGGGATGCCACTGAGTCTATACAAGCAGCAGAAACCCATGGCAATGAATTTTGGGGTAAATTAACCTTCTCTTTTTACGTACCTACTACTTTGGGCTGCACTGGTCTGAATGTCTCAGCACGAAAAAAACATACAGCAATTCCTACACACAGAAAGAGCACGGCTATTTACAGTTACATTCTGAGTTTTTGCAGGGAGGAAGGGGGGGGAGTGCCCAAAGTCCATTGTGCTAAGTACAGTATTATTTAATCATTATTTGAAATACACATATCATGCCTTTCCTCCAGTGTGTCATCTACTCACCAGTAGACGGTATGCTGGGCGGGACTTAGCGTGATCGACAGCCCGTCCACTCATTTCTGCTTTCTTCACGCTCGCCGTGCGGCTTTCCCTCGCCTCAGAGGGGGCACCTGCTCGCCAGGGGGGAAGGGTGGGGGGCGCGCTGGGTGCCTGGGCGAGCAGGCGCCCCCTCCGAGGTGAGGGAAAGCCGCACGGCGAGCGCGAAGAAAGCAGAAATGAGTGGACGGGCTGTCGATCACGCTAAGTCCCGCCCAGCGTACCGTCTACTGGTAAGTAGATGACACCACTGCTTTCCTCCCATAACAATGGGACGCCCAAGGCAGCATTTTAATAATAAAGTAGAATAAGTGCAAGAAACAAGGATATGTTAGAAAGGAAATTGTAGGTCTGTATACCTGACTCATATCACCGAAATGGCCTATTAAGTTTAACAGGCCATGCTAAGTTTTGAGTACATCCAATGGGAATGTCCCTCTGAGAACAGTGGTTCCCAAACCGTGAGCCATGGCTCCCCAGGGAGTTACGGAACCCACGCAGAGGAGCCATGGAATCCTTGCGAAAACCCCACCACCCTGTACTGGGTCAATGGCCCAGTAAGTCAAGGGAGCCACCAACTGAAAAAGTTTGGGAACTACGGCACAGAGACTAATAGCAGGTTTGAAGTGGAGAATTCTATGCAGGCTGTGGCTCAAGAAAAAAGGGTGGTATGCACTTCTTTGTGTGTCAGGGTCTTGATCCTGATTACATTCCCTCCCCTGTGGCTGCTATTGTTGCAAAAGGCTGAAGCTCTAATGATGCTCCTAGTGTCATAGTTTGACCCTCAGTAGAAAGTTAATATGCAAAGCCCTTGGCAACAGTGTAGCTGCTCTCAATCTAGGATCAATGACAGTGACTCCCATCAGAAATGCTTCACTGCTACTTTCTACTCCCCAAAACTCTCTTTGTTAGAGCCACCTGCCACGTTTCTTTTTAGGCCGCTGGTTCTTTGAGATCAGCCAGTCCATTTAATTATATCTACATGTACTATCTAGGGCAATGGGGCTCCTACGACCCTCTCCAGGCATCTCTGCAGTACAAATAAGTAATAACAGCGCCAATTTGAAAACTGGAGCAGGAGTTAATTACACTCCATAAATTATGCCCAACAGAGCAACCAGCCCCCACAATGAGCTGACTGCAGGTAGGCAGGTAAGAGCTACAAATTGTTCTGCCCTGTCTTTTTGATTCCCAACTTGCCTTTCTGTATTTGCTTTGACATTTCATTCTGCTCCTCCCAGTCACTCTTCCCAACATCTCACACAAAGAAAACTGCAAACTGCTACAGTAGTAACCATTAAGAATATACACTGAAATCTTGGCTAACAACCATAACCCCAGTTGCCTGCTGTAGTCACTGGAAGCCTGATTCCCCAAGAGAGTTGCCACAATGCGTCCCCAAATGTTATATCGCTCCACTTTATGCAGCCACCTGCATAGCATAGTAATGGCCACCTGCTCACCCCTTCAGCTATATAAAACATACCCACATCAAGATGCTAAGCAGAGGTCTCTGTCTTTACGGCAGAAGAAAAATACAAAACAGCAACAGGGGAGATCTTCAGCTTGGGTAGAGAATTAAAGTTGCTAGAAACCCAATTTGAAAGCTCCATAGGGTGCATGGAACAACATTTTGAAAAATGTGAACACAACATTAAATTCTGTGAAACTATACCCCTCCACACACACACACACACACACACACACACACACACACACACACACACACTTACCTGCATCATATTTGACCCTAGAAGTAACACATGCAAATTAAGCAAATGTATAAGTTGCATAATATGTTCTCAAAAACACAGAACGGGGTCTTCATTGCAAAATTCAGGACATTTAATCCTGAATTTCAGACTTCCTAAATCAATGGAATATTTCAAACAGCAGAAGCCAGTATCATGGACGAATAGAGGATTAGAAGAGGGGCAGGGCAGGAATTCTACTTATTTGACTGAGAGGGCAATCCTACACTGGAGTTAGGCCGGCATAAACTAAGCCAGCAAAGTTTGGCCAGCACAAGGGCCACCATAAAGCGTGTTTAGACTACTCTCGGAGTCAGGGAGGATGGCTCACATCTGTGTGCTGGCCTCTCTGACTCTGGGTCCAAACATACTTTACAGTGGCCCCTGTGCTAGCCAAACTTTGCTGGCTTAGTTTATGCCGGCCTAACTCAGTTGATTGCACCCTGAGACATCAGCGCACATATCCACTGACACTGTATTCTCATTTATTGTTGGATATTTATTGAACAGTTCTCAAATTGCTGCACCAGGGCACAAATTGTAGGTTATCCTATCGTCATTCAGTCATTTGCAGGAATGCACTTATGATGCAATACATCTTTTAGAGGCAAGCCAAGCCGGCCTTTGGATGAGAAAGACCATGTGAAAGAAATGGATAAACCATGTTGCAGCAGAAGTCTGTGTGAGCAATTGACATGTATGATCTCCTTAGAGAACTAAACAGATCTGGACCAAAATGATCCAATAACTGGACCCAGTAACCAGAGACAATCACCAGGTAAGTTATGGGCCTGTTTTCCTTTCACCAATCTAAGTTATGTGACCTGGATTTTTTTTCAGGGAGCAACAAACAATTTGGATATTAGCAGATGTCTGCTATATTCCCATATCCAATAGTGGTGACTCTAGTGGTGATTACTCTAGTGGTATTGGTGATGAATTGGTAAAGATAAAGGTTTCCTCATGACCGGATGGTCTAGTCATGACTGACTGTAGGGGGCGGTGCTCATCTCCGTTTCAAAGCCTGTAGAGCTGGCGTTTGTCCGTGGACAAGCTTCCATGGTCATGTGGCCGGCATGACTATATGCCGTAGTGCATGGAACGCCATTACCTTCCCACCGAAGTGGTCCCTATTTATCTACTTGCATTTTTAGGTGCTTTCGAACTGCTAGGTTGGTAGGAGCTGGGACACGCAACGGAAGCTCACTCTGTTGTGCAGTCTTGAACTCCCAACCTTCCGGTCAGAAAGCTCAGCAGCAGCGGTTTAACCCACTGTGTCACCATGTCCCTTTTTGGACATGCATGAATTGGACATGCATTCAAAAAACAGCATGATGCGTCGCCAAAGACACTTGTACCAGGATGAATGGGTTTGTGAATTGGTCCTATAGGATAGACCAGAGAGAGAGGTAAAAGTTAAATGGAATAGGATCAGGCAAAAAGGGGCAGGGGCTTCAATAAAGATACCCAATCCCTCTGAAGATCCATGCTGTATACTAGGAAAATAAGCGAGTCCCCTCCCCTTGTTATTTCTTGCTGCATTTTTCATTTTTAATCTTGTCTAAGAAGGACTGAAAAATTCCCTGCGTTTCCAAGCATTCCCCCAAGGAAGATTTAGATGTCTTTTGACAATAATAACGTCATAATCCTGTTAAAGGAAAACTGTTTCCAAATGCAAGTAGAAATCATTCTTGTTTGCAAGAATCAAACGAATTTAATAAGTGGAATGTCCATGAAGGCTTTAGGGAATAATGAGGTGATTTCTAGGAACCAATACAGGTTTGTTAAAAACAAGTCATTGTCAGACTAATCTCACCTCCTTTTTTCATAGAATGACTTGTCTACGGAAATGCTGTGGGCATTGAGTACTTCAGTTCCAACAAAGCCTTTGACAAACTCTCCCATGGTATCCTTGTGAATAAAAATGGTAAAATGTGGGCTTCAGGTGGGTTCAAAGTTGGTTGAACAATCTCGGTTTAACCATTCCCAATGAGTAGAGTCGTTTGTATGATTACAAACTCAGGGCCCAATCCTGAGCCCGAATACGAATGTACCTCAATCAGTCTTACTGAACACGAGTGTACTGCGGGCGCTGGTGTAATGAAGGCGCAGTAAAGCACCTTTACTACCAGGGTTAAGGCTTTGGAAAGGCTTTACTGCTGGCAGCAGGCCAGTGCCAGACCCGTACCGCCTGAAGGCGGCAACACAAGCCAGCCAGCAGTGAGTGCACTGGTCACCAAAGTTGCACGCTTTCTGGGCTGGGTGGGTGTTCCTGGGGGGGAGAGGTGGGACTGGCGGTGACCCTCGCCTCCAGATCCTATCCTCCATGTTGGGCCAAGCAGCCCAACATGGAGGCCCTTGCCTCAGTGCGGGCAAAATAGCTGGCACAGAGGTGAGAAAGCTCATTGCCCGCCCTGCACCCTTACCCTGGGGAAGGGGATGCCTCCAGGGAGCCTCTGGCAACTGCCCAGCACCAGTAGGATTCAGTGGTAGCCTCTACTCGTATGAGCGCACAGGCAGCTCAGGATTGGGCTGTAAGGCTGCAATCCTATGCACACTTTCCTGAGACTAGGTCCCATTGAATAGAGTGGGACTTTCTTCTGAGTAGACCTGCCTAGGCTTGGGCTTTAAGTCTTATTGAACAGGATGGGCTTACTTCTGAGTAAGGTAAATGACACCATTTTTGAATACCAATGCGTGCTAATAAATGGTTCCACATCAACCTGTGGATGATGGTTGGCTGTCTGCCCTCTGATGTCCCTCTAGAATTCTGCCATAGTTTTACTCCCCTGGTCAAGTGTGTGTGTGTGTGTGCGTGTGCGTGTGCGCGTGTGTGTGTGTGTGTGTGTGTGTGTGTGTGTGTGTGTGTGAGCACAATCCTAGACATATCTACTCAAGTAAGTCTCATTGTGTTCAGTGCAGCTTACTCCCATGAAAGTGAGTATAGGATTGCAGTCTCTGTGTGTGTCTTTTTCTCCCACCTCCAAAGGGCTTGATGAAGAGAATTGGGCCTTGCTTCATTCTTGAACTCTTGTTGTGTTCCTGTTAAATGTTAAATGTTTTTGTTTTACTTATTATGGTTACATTGTACTTTGTTGTTCTCTGTAAGTCCTTGGGCATTTGCGGCATGGGAAAGGTGGGGTATAAGTTATTCAAATAAATAAATAAACCTGGAAAGATGTATCAAGTGAGGTGTCACAGAGCTTTGTCTTATGCTGTTAAATATTGTTATGAATTACCTGGATGAGAGATAAGGGAATGCTTATCAAATCTGCAGATGACACCAAGTTGCGGGGGGACAGCAAATAATACCCTGGAAGACAGAGGCAGGATTCAAAATGGACAGGCTTGATCACTGGGGCCATATCCACAAGATGACATTCAACAGAAACAAATGTAAAGTCCTGAATTTAGGTAACAAAAAAATCCAAGGTCTAAATACAGGATGGTGGAGACTTGACTTGAAAGCAGAAAAGATCTAGTTTTCTAACTATGCAATTTTATGCATGTCTGCTGAAAAGTAAGCCCCACTGAGTTCAATGGAATATGATCCCAGGTAAATATGTATGGGACATGGTGGTGCAGCGGGTTAAACCGCTGCTGCTGGGCTTTCTGACCGGAAGGTTAGGAGTTCAAGACTGCGGGACGGAGTGAGCTCCCATTGCTTGTCCCAGCTCCTGCCAACCTAGCAGTTCGAAAGCACCTAAATGCAAGTAGATAAATAGGGACCACTTCGGTGGGAAGGGAACGGCCTTCCGTGCGCTATGGCTTAGAGTCATGCCAGCCACATGACCACGGAAGCTTGTCCTCGGACGAACACCAGCTCTATAGGCTTTGAAATGGAGATGAGCACCGCCCCCTACAGTCGGTCATGACTAGACCATTCGGTCATGGGGAAACCTTTACCTTTTTAAATATGTAAGTACAGAGCCTGCCTTCTGCTGGTACTAGCCCTGCAGCATCTCTTTTGTATCTGAAGGTCAGAAAGCTAGTTCCCCCAATCTCAGCAGGGCAGTTACTCCCTCAGTCCCTTTTGTGCTTCAGTCAGGTACAGGGAAAAGGAAGGGGGTATACTGCATCTGCTTCCTCCTCCTCCGCTCAGAGACAGCTTCCCGGGGCCTCTCACTTCATCCACACAGGCTTCCCCAGAACGCTCAGCCCTAGGTTCTCCTCATCACAGACACAGGCTGCCTTAAATCCCTCCTAGCTGCTGTCAGATAGGCTCTGAGCCCCTACCCCCATGTCAGGTGCTGTTGTTGCCTTGGCAACAGGGAAGCTGGCCTCAAACATCTTGCAAGAGACAAGGTTTTCTTGCATCCAGCATGCCTCTCATGCCGCTCTCTTCTCTTGGTTGGAGGGATTGTTGTTCAGGACGGGGCAAGCGGTGTTGCCCTTGAAAGCCGCAGCTCAGGAGGGAGTGGTGGTGGTGTCTGAGGCACTAGGAGTCCCAGCAGCTGTTGTGGGAATGCTTTCCAAGATGTCCAGCCAGGGCAGGCCTTAAGCCAATGTGGCCTATGACCAGTGGTGGGATTCAGGGGGTTCGCCCAGGTTCTATAGAACCGGTTGTTAAAGGGCCGGGCCCCGCCCACTCGCTTACCTCGGCTGGCTTTGGGGTTTTTTTTGCTCTGGCTATGACGTCATAGAACCGGTTGTTAATTTATTTGAATCCCACCACTGCCTATGACATCACATTGGGCCCTGCACTTGCGGGGGGGGGGGGGCGGCGGCGCACTGGCACAGTGAGTGGATCACTTGCTGCTGCAGCCAGGATATCCATGGGCTGTAAGCCAGTGGGGCGACTAGAGCTGCTGCTCATTGGACTGTCCCACCTGACCCTGCCTCCAAATGGCAGCTCCCAGGAAGTAGCCTCCTGAAAGGATGTGCCACCCAGAAGTAGTTGGCGGCAACATCATCACATAACCTCCAATTATTTCCAGGTGGCGCAGTTTGTGCGCAGCAGCACAAGCACTCTTCTCACCATGGCTGTGGGGGCATGTGGGGAGGGTGGGCTTCATTCGCTCTGGTAAGGACCCTGGACAATAGGATTGCAACATTAGTGGACCACAAAGTTGACACAAATGACAGTGTGATCTGTAAACACACACACACACACACACACACACACACACACACACACACACACAGAGAGAGAGAGAGAGAGAGAGAGAGAGAGAGAGAGAGAGCGCACATACAAACCCTAATGCAATGCTGAGGTATATTAACAAATGCATAGAGATCGGCTCAGGAGACATAATAGTTCCATGTTATTCTGCACTATTCAGGTCTCACTTGGAATACTGTGTCCAATTCAGGGCATCAAATCACAGAGCTTGGTATTTTTGGCCTGCAGAAGGGAGACTAAGGGGAGATATGACAGTCGTCCTCAAGAAAGTTGGAGGGTTATCACACAGAAGGGTAGACTCACCCAGTGGTGTGCCCAGGGGGGACACCAGGACTGGGTTTTGCAGGGCACCTGAACAAGCCCTGTAGCCTGCCCTTCCCATTTGCCATCAAAGCCATTCACAGTGGTGAGAGCAATGTGAAGGAGACACCTTCACATTGCTTTTGCCACCGGGAATGGTTCCTATGGTGAGGGGGGGGGCACATACGGAATACATTGAAGCATTTTACCCCTGCCCTGGGAACACCATTGGACTTACCTTCTGTGGCTTCTGAAGTCAGGTCTAGAATCAACGGGGTTCACACGACACAGAAGTAGATTTAGGCTAAATGTGAGGAAAAATTTCCTAACTGTAAGAGCTGCCTTTTACAGTCTGTCTTTCACATTCCCTCAGTTCAGGTTTTCTAGATACATCTCTTGTCTCCATAGCCTTAAAAAAAACTATATAAATACCTTATCCAAATTTCATAAACATAAGAATGCAGCCCCTTCTGCCTTCCAGTTAAGGCATACATCCCTAATTCTCTTTTAAGGTGATCTTCTGTTTAGATAGAACAGAATTTATAGAAATTCTATAAAAATTATAGAAATATATTGGTTTTCCATGAAATCTTAATTCTTCCTCTAAATGAACAGCTAAAATATTTTACAGAATTTCATAACATGTCCCTAACTGTTATGATCAATTGTTTTCAAAAATGGTTTAATATGTAGACATTTGGAAATGAATTTAGTCTATTGTCATTTCTCTTATTCAATGATCAGCAGAACCAACCAGGTATTCATCACTCTCATATATAACAAAATCTTTTATTTTACTTTTGCTCTAAACAACTACGTTTGATGAAGAATGCCTAGTTCGAAATCTTGTCCCATTATATGCATCTGCACTAGACAAGCAAAAGTTCCAGAAAAGATACCATTTCAGTTGCTCTCGAGCTTTTTTATTGTTTTCAGCAGTGGCAGGAATGTAACACAAAATGACTAATCTGCTGTCATTGACTTTTCCTCTTTACTCAGCATACACAAAGGGAAAAGAGGCCTTTATTGTTCTGATACACAGAGTGTCCCCAAACTCTTGGGATCAGCAGAGAGTCAAGCCCAGCAATATTTATTCTGGATGCTTAGATGCCATGGCAACCAAGAGGTCAGGAGTCTGGAAATTAATCCCATTTTCTCCCAATAAATTAGACTTGGAGGCCAGAGTGCAACTGTGTACACACGTACGAGTATATATTTGCCTAAATGTTTGCATACAGGATATGTTTATACACAACTTCACATATGTTCATAGAAACACACACATATACAATACACGTGAATGTGCAAAATTGTCATATATGCACAGACAGAGATTCAATGAACAGAATGCTATTAAGACCCATAAATCAAATGTGAGGATTAATTTCCTTTGACAAACCCTCAAATTCAAATTTACATCCCTTGAGTACCTCCGTGAACTCTGACTTGGAATAATTCGCTTCATTTACATTTTAATGTAGGCAAAACTTTGACTTTGATTAGTTCAATTACATTGTTCTAAATTGAACTAATGAAAGTCAAAATGTGATTCTGAACCAAGCAAAGGTTATGAAGCCATTGCAACACCCCCTCTGGCTTAAATGGACTCAGGATTTCAAGTGCACAATTTCCATCATAGGGTCCAAAGGCAAGTCTTTCCTCAAAAACAGTCTGATGCATATGACGACTATCGTAGTCAGAGGTGTATGACAACTATGATGAGGGCCAGCCCATCTATGAAGCCAACTGAAGTGGTCACCTCAGGCAGCAGATTGTTGAAGGTGACCATCTTTTTCCACCTACTCCTTCTCCTTCCACTCCCTGTATTGGAAAAGGAAGAGTGGGACAGAGAAGAAAATGAAATATGGAGGGAAATATGGAGAGTGGAAGAATCAGATGCTGGCCCCAGTGGTAGTCCGACCTGTAAAGTTTGGGGGCAAATGCCCCTGGGCGCCATACTGGTGGAGTGGGAGGGCGGAGCAGAGGCAGATGGTGTTATTTCATGTTCATATTTGTTCTAGGACCAAGTCACAGGACCCACCCACACCAAAATCTTATACACCCTTACCTCAGAGCAAACTCCACCGAAGAAAACTGGGTTGACTTTTGAGTAAATATGATCTGGGTTACACACTGTTAATGAGGGAAGTTAGGAGGGAAGACTTGTGAAACCTATTGTGGCCTAGACACAATAGCTCTGTTCTTCTTCTAGCCAATACAGATGGTTCTAGTGAGAGTTTGGACTATTTATACAGCAAAATGAGGCGGAATGATGGATTGTACTGCTTCAGACTACAGGTGGATAACATTTTTCAATCATCCACCTGTAACAAAAATAACTAAATTGAGGGCCCGATCCAATTGGGCATAATATGGGAGGTACAAGTGTACTGCCCATGTCCCAGTCGCACAAGGTGCCATTAAGCCATTTCCACCAGTGCTGGGCTGACACCATGGCAACACTGGCCCCATGTGGCTTGAAAGGAGCTCCGCAAGCTTGAGAGCTGCGAGTCCACCGGTTGCCAAATAGCCGGCATAGAGGCCAGTAGACCAGTCACCCGCCCTGCACCCTTACCGCAAGGAAAGGGGACAAACATCCCCGCTGAACTCCTGTGGCTCTCTGGCTGGTGCAGGATGCAACAGTAGCTGCCTGACTATGCTGCTGTGCTCCCAGGAAGTCAAGCAGTTTAGGATTGGGCTGCCCAACAGAAAACTAGCATATCAGAGAAAAATGTTCTAATTCTGCTATGCTAGATTTGTTTATTCACCAATTCATTCATAATATGTATATGCTACTTTTGCATGGAGAGTTGTTTTTGTTTTTACACAGAGGAACTTTTAAAAAAGGTTGCAACCCACCTACAATCTGTAATGGTAAATCCATTCTACCTCCATTCTACCTCATCTTCATTCCTACCTCATTCTGTTGTATGTATAGACCAGGCCTGAGACAGTCTCCTTCCATCACTTGCCATTATCTGCATGATTAGATTCTCTCATTAACACAACCCCACTTTGAACATATATCCCTCTTTACAACAACAGCAGCACTTGTTAATTCTCAGTGTGGCTGCTGCAATACCCTGAGTAGACCAATGGGGTGGACGGACCCCTTCCTCCTCTCCTGAAAACATCTTGCAAGATATAAGGCAGATTGATCTTCACAGGGAAGAGCAGGCGCAGCCAGAGCAGTCAAGGTGTGATTTGACTATCAAAGAGAGCTTAAGAGAGCACGGCTATCAAGAGAGCAGTGTATCCCTCCCTGTGGACCAGGTCTTTGGGACTGCACTTGGTAGCCCCATCACAGTTGATGGTCAGTCCTGCCCTCCACTCTCCCAGCATTCAATGTTCATCTGCAGAGGCACACATAGAATGTGAGGAGAGCTTCTCCATGCGATTGGAACCCTGAAACATTCCCTGGAACCCTGGAATATTCCAGCCTCATGGGGAGAACGTCATTCTGCGTTCTGTGTTTGCCACTGCAGCCTAGGACAGGAGGAGCAGGGCTAATGGGCACATCATTTGTGCAGACTGGAGCTACTGCACCTGTTCCTGAGGAATCATGGAAGGCCTCTAGTGAGTGTGCATGGCCGTGCTCAAGGATCCCCACTTGCTAGGAATGTGTGGTACGGCAAATACTGGCAGGGCGTTCATCAGCTGCCGCCTCTTCTGTTGCCTGCTGGAAAAAAAAGATGCCTGCTTCTTCCTTCTTCTGAATTCTAATTCAAGAGGTGGAGGGTTCACCTACTCTCATTAGTAATTTCTTTATATACCTCAAAGGTCTTTTTATGTTTTCCTTCCATTTAATATAATGTAAGAATGACACCTAGTTCATTAAAAAGAAGTCTAGGTTCTTTCTGGCTTTCCGTGAATACCATATATTTATGTCATCTTTCCTTTCTCAAGGGAGTCTAAAAGACTACAGGTAAAACGCTTGTTAGCTACAGTGTGTGGTTAATGAATTGAGAAGCTCTGCTGAGAGAAGTGAAGTTTCTCAACACAGTTTCACCATCTGTAAAATCTCAGGTCCTCACCGGAGAAATGGAGAAACACTTTGTCCATTTGGAGCCCTTTGGAGGTCGAGTTCAGCTGCCGTCCATGACTTACCAAGTCTACGCGTTAAGAATTGCTAAACTGAGGAAGGAGTGAAAATGCTTCCACTTGTGGCCTCTGTGGACAGCAGGGAGTCCTGGATCAAGCCTCTGCTTGTTCCGGATTGCTATTCCTCAACTAATTAGTTTAAACTTAACTCTGTGTGAGAAGCTCAGTAGAGAAATGAGCAAACGGGGTCCCTGACCAGAAGCACTAATGGTCTGACATGTAAACAAGCGAGCAACAAAAGCCGTAAGACTGACTCGAAGAGAATCTTGTGTCTTACTAGGTTCACAAATGCACATAAACGTCAGTGCTCAAAGATGTGTGATGATATGACATCCAGTAGACATTCTAGCAGTAAGATAGCCTGATTTGCTTCAGATGCAACTGTTCTTTTTAAAAACACTCTGAGGGACTGTCATTTTTTCCCCCTCATACAGGGGAAACTGTCCCATCAGCATAGGCTCTATTCTTCAGGGATCAACCAGATAACCTGAGTTTCTTTAGATCCAAGGTCTCACCTATTTAAAAGGTTGGTATGGTTTTTAAAAAAATAAATTAGCCTTTTTATACAATTGGTTGTTCTTTTTTTTAAAATGAAGTATCAAGGTAGCTGCTAAATTCAGAGTGATAGTGGAAAAAACAGTTTACAAAAGCCTGTTACAGAAAACCAGAAGCAACAGGAAGTAGTATGTCTTTAGGCAAGAATGATAGCCGATTGTTTCACTTTCTACTCTTGTTCTGCAGTATGGGTCCCTTAAGATCTGGCCCTTAAGATCTTTTGGCATGCAAGCTGATATGGCAATTGCAGAGAGGCACACTTTACACACACAAACCTACGTGTAAGGAGAACACATGCATAGGAGTGAAATTGCACCTCCTAAACACAACCCTTCGCATGACCATTTCTGCTGGCCACAGTCATCAGTTACTGGGCATGGCTAACTCCTCCCCCATTATTTAGATTAGAACCCTGGTGAGCCAAGATTTCACATCATGTGAGGGAGCTGGCCACAAGTATAGCTCAGGGGCAGAGGAAGGGTGTAGCGACGGGTGGTGGGAGCCATGGGCACCGGCAGCGGCGAGGCACCACTGCGCAGAAGAACCTGCGCGCTTTTTGGCCCAACCACCCTCCCCTGCATCCGTATCGCTCCGAAATGGAGCAATCCTGGGCGCAGGGAGGCGTGGTTGGGCGACATACGGGGTGGGGCGACGTGCTGGGGGCACGGTTACATCGCCCTGCCCCGGGCGTGCTTGGGGCTCCGCGTGTCTCTGGTATAGCTCAGCCCCTTTCACAGATGGCGCAATCCTAACCTGGAGTTAGGCCATCATAGTTAGACCAGCAAAGTTTGGCTGGCACAAGGGCCGCCATAAAGCGTGTTTGAACCACTCTTAGAGTCAAGGAGGATGCCGCACATCAGTGTGCTAGCCTTCTGACTCAGATTGTGGTCCAATCATACTTTACAGTGTCCTTTGTGCCAGCCAAATTCGGCTGGCCTAACTGTGCTGGCCTAACTCCAAGTTAGGATTGCCCTGAATCTGTGCATGTGTGTGAGGTAGTTTGTGAAAACGGCTTGAGAGGCCACAGAATATAGACAGGGGAAACTGTATAAATTTGTGAGTCAGAAATGGTGCTCATTCTATACAATGCATAAGGCCAAATGAACTTATTAAGTCTGACTCCTACGCTTCATTCCAGTGGACCAGTAGGCCTCAGCCCAGCATGCTTTCTGCTTTATATGTGGCAAAAACAAAAACGGGATCCCCAAATTGGATAAATCAGTCTTTTCTGGGGTAAATGGCAATGGACAGCACACACAGGAAAAAGCTCTTTTGCCCCTCCCTCTGCTCTTCTCCAATCCCTCTATATTGCAGTGCAAATAAATTGCTTCAGATTCCTGTAACTCAGGCAGAAAGCTGGGCCTCTTGCTGATAAAACCAGCTGGCCTGGATGGTGTTGCTATGGTAACTTGCACTTTCTTTCCCCATCCCTTTGTTTGGCGGTGGACCCGGACTTTTGTGCACAGTCATAATGGAGCCAGACTCTTGGGATATTTGAGGGGTGAAGTGAGAGTAATTTCATGCAGTGGCATGTCACTTGGTCCATCTCCTTCGGTGAGTTGAGCATGGAATGTTATTGACCAAGAAGGCCCCATGCAGGGATGGAGGCCAGCAGGAGAAAGCTCTTCAGGCTTTGGGGGGAAAGAAATAATTCTCCCTCTGCCTTCTTTCCTACCAACAGTCCACATAAAATGCACGTGAAAAAACACCTTTTATTTCCTTATCTCTCATTCCTTTTCTCACCCTCTGCTTGAGCTCAGGGAGTTGTCTTACTAGACAAATCATTCAAGCATATTCAGAGAGAGAAGAAGAAGAAAATTCTCTTCAGCAACCCTTCCATTCCAATCTGAGATTTATTAAGCTACCTGATAACTGTGCCCTCCTGTGACCCCTGCCATCACAAACTGGCAGCCCAATCCCCCATGCTACTGCACCAAAGAAGCAAGTGCTGCATCCTGCAAGGGGTGGAGGCAGAGGCAGATCTAAGGGAGGGCAAAGCTCTAAGTTTTGCAAGAAGCCTTACCCTGCAGTGGAAATCACTCCTCTCCTGCACCGTTTTAGCCAATCCTCACAGGGAAGAGCAACATCTTGGCGTTGCTTACTGGCTACAGCAGCAAGGGAGAGGAGGGATTTACATGACAGGGTAAGGCTTCTTGCAACACTTAGAGCTTTGCCCTCCCTGTAGATCTGCCTCTGGGTGGAGGGAATCACAGAGGTCTTTCCAAGGCAAGGGAACATTTTCTCCCTTATCCTTGGGGCAAGCCTCGAGTGCCCCAGTGTGTCTCCTTGGATCTGCACCAGCCATTTTGCGGTTGCAGAACTAAGGCGAGTAAGGGAGGGGGAAGAGAAGAATGGGGAAAAGATCCTGGGGCACACTAGTGCCATCGGATGCACACAGCCAGGACCACTGAAAACTGGCATTGGGCCCAGGGGAAAATGCCTGATAGCTCCCCCTTCCTAAATTTTCCTACAGATGTTACTACATTTTTAAAACAAGCTTTTAATTGACAGCTTTAACTTACCATGAGCAATATTGAAACTAAATGAAAACATTTGTCAGAATGGAATAATTTTGTTTCTTTGAGTAGTGCTATTGCATTTCTTTTCTTCTACCTCAGCAAAGTCTTCCTCATTCCTTTTTTTCTTCTAATAATGCACAGGCATCCAAGGACTGGTTTTCCCTATCTTCCCTTATTACTATGTGATTATTTTAAAACAAAGCCCAGGTGAAATCAACTTGCCTGGTCTTTTTTCTCCCCCCCCCCCTTTTCCAGATTTATATTTGTACTCCATACCGTTTATTTCACCTTAATACCCAAGCACTTGTAGACTTGATCCAAGGCCATGTTATCTAGACACACACTAAACTAGAAGAAGGGATGGGGCTTACTACTGGGGCCTGGGAATTCTGCAAACCACTATTTGAGCCTAGTACTCTGGTTGGAAGGCGCAAGTTTCACTTTCCCCTGTATGAATTGTACCAATACATGTTGGTGCTTTTGAAGAAGACCTGGGCTGCATTTCCACTACAGCTTAATCCACTTTCAATGCACTTCTATTCCCCCAATGCATTTTGGGGGAACTACAAACTAGTCTCCAGAATAGGGGTAATAGGGGTGCATTGAAAGTGTGATTAAAACTGTAATGGAAATGCAGCCCTGGGTAGACCAAGATTGAGGTACCCAAATTTATTGTGTAATTAATTTCTTCTGTACTGTATAGTTGGTTTGGTCCTGGCCTAGGCCCCCTGGAAGCCTAAGCCCCAAGGATTTGCCCCTGCCCCCTTCTCCTCAGGTCTACACCTCTTTTCTAGACAATGGTTCCCTCGTCTATACAAATTACATGCAGCCAGTGGTGAAATTCAGCCAGTTCTCACCAGTTCTGCAGAACCGGTTGTTAATTTTAGGTTGGGAGAGGGCAGAAAGGCAGCGGCCGCCCTGAAGGACATAGAACCGGTTGTTAATTTATTTGAATCCCACCACTGCATGCAGCTCAATGTTAAACTTCTTGTTTTTCCACCATTTTCTTCTGTTCAACTGCAGCCTATCAAATGTTTTATGCAGAAGCCTTACTGTAATTCATATAATGTCTGCTATACATTGAAAGTCCCACAATCAGCTTTTAAATGATAAAGCCCTAACTCGGATTTGGCTCTGGCAGACAATGTACCATGTAACCCCTATGTGATGCTGATTCACACCAAGGGAAAGTGCTTTTAAAAACATATTGTATACAGGATGCTTCTAAAGTCTGGAACTAGGAGGTTTTGGTTCAGTTTACTATATGGATCCAATTAGATTCACTCATTTTGGAGGTTCTGGCATGTTTGCCAGAAAAATGTTTGTCACATTTCTAGACGTGTTTTAGATTACCTCCTGCCAACCTAGCAGTTCGAAAGCACCTAAAAATGCAAGTAGATAAATAGGGACCGCTTTGGTGGGAAGGTAACGGCGTTCCGTGCGCTACAGAGTATAGTCATGCCGGCCACATGACCACGGAAACTTGTCCTCGGACAAAAACACCAGCTCTACAGGCTTTGAAACGGAGATGAGCACCGCCCCCTACAGTCGGTCACGACTAGACCATTCGGTTGTGGGGAAACCTTTACCTTTATTCTCATTCACTTAATTTGACTTGTTCTGCAGTATGCAACACATTCTGCATCATCCTGCATTCATGCCAGGGCAGCTGCAGCTGCATTCTGAGATCATAGGAGACTACTGCAAAAAATCTCAATCTTCTGAGACTAGTTTCTAATATGAAGTAACAGTAGCACCAACTCTTGTGGGTGCTAAGGTGCTGTCGGCAGCACCTATCCCCATGGCCGCTGGCCTGCCATGTTGCCCTTGGCTTGTTCACCGTGCTGGGCCAGGCGCACTCTGCCAGGGCCCTCCCGGCAGAGTGGCTGAACAGGCCGAGCCGAGGGTAGCGTGAACATGTGCAGTAGTTGCGACGCGAGGCCTGTTCAGCTGCTCCGCCGGGCCAAGCTGAGGGCAGCAGGAGCATGCACAGTGGTTGCAATGTGAGGCAACCACTGTGCATGCTTGCGATCTCTGGAGAGCCCGGGCATGCACAGTGGTTGCCTCGCGTCGCAACCACTGCACGTGCTCACTCCAGCAGCAGGGAAAGCCAATGGGATGCAGTAGCATCCCACTGGTTGCTCCTCCGGTGTCCTGATTGGCCGGCTGGCTGCGTCAAGGGGCGTGACTATGTCAGGGCGTGGTTACAGCACCCCCAATGTTGAGATCAAGTTGGCGCCACTGTGAAGTAATGATCTCACATTTCCACTGCACCTTCGTTATCCTAACCTTTTTGGGGTGGGGTGGGGGAAACCAAGTTTTAGTGTCCAATACATCTTATTCCAGATTTTGGAATCAGAAATACTGAAGAGGTAACTGCAGTTTAAAGTATATTTCTCAGAAACTCCCGATTTCTTGACCCCAGTTACTGAGCAATGGACTGTTATGTCTTCTGCCCTGTGAGCAGCTCTGTGCCAAAAGTCTTCATGGAACCAAGGTAAGTATGGAAAGCCTTACTCTTTATTTTGGCATTTCCAAGTCCAAAGGGATTGCAGTTGCACCCCACAACTCCATTCATGCTTTTCTGCTGCACTACTGAGGCTAATAGTTGTTAGCACTACTGGAGTTAACACTACTGAGGTCAATCCTATGGGCGGAATGCAATGATGGATCTCACAATTCATCATTGCACCCTGTGGGCCGCTGGTGTGGCAGCCGTTGAAGAGAGCTGATGCCTGGAGACATGTGCAGAACCAGCAGACTCCAGAACATCCGCTGCACCTGTAAGTTGGCAGGGGGGAAGAATGGGGACAGAATAGGACAGGGAGTGGGCTCGGCCAGGGTCAAGAGGGGGAGGATCTCAACAGCAGCCACTGAGAACCTACGGACCCCGCCCAGGCACAGCACACCCTCTTGCACCTACTGGAATTACACCAGGAAAAAGAATGGCGTAGATCCGAGCCGGCCCACTGGTGTAGGTAAGTAAGAAATTACTTACCTCTCTGTCACTGCTTTGTTCCCAGCTGGCCTATGGGCTGTAGCAGACGCTATGTTAGCATCACTGCATCATGCATGCCAGCTGAGCATAGGATCGAGTCCTTGGGCACTCTTGTTCCAGGTAAACAGTGCCACAACCAGGCGCGTATCTTACCCAATGCATGGGATGGCATGAGCCATGGGGTGCCGGGCAGGTTAACCCAGAACCTTTTGCCTGCAGCTGATTCACAGCTGCATCCAATTGGGGATAACAAGAGCCCTGGGGATAAAATCTGCTCCTGGGAGGATCAGTAATATTGGTGTAGAGAGGTAGGAAAGGGTGGTGGATGGGGGAAATAGTTGAGGCTGTTGGGACTGGGATTGTGGTTGGAACTAAGGGCTCTGCAACAGGTACGTATCTTACCTGTGGTCCCAGATGGTGCGAGCCATGGGGCGCCGGGCAGCGGCAGGGCACCATTGCGTGCGGTCTGGAAGAGACCACGCAGTTTTCGGCCCTCCTGCCCGCCCACGCTTCCCTTACGCTCGGAAATGGAACGTTTCCGGGGTAAGGAAGGCACGTCTGAGCAACGCGCAGGGGCGGGGCGACGTCTGGGGGGCGCGGTTTCAGCACCAGCCATGGGGCGCGCTCGGGCCTCCATGCGTGCCTGGCCACAACCTGCTCTCTGTTTAATCCAGGTCCTTCTCCTTCAGGGCTCCCCATAGCTGGTGCTGTTGTATTTGAAGGCACAGGGCCCTGTCCTCCAGGAAGCAGTTATGACTGCTCCAGAAAAAAGATACAATTTGCAGCCTGACTTAAGGGTAGGCATAAATAGAAGACCTTTCCCATCCCTCTCCATCTTCCAGTGTGTTATTTTTAAATGTTTTCAAGCTTTGTCTGCCATCAGGACTCGGCTTAAAAATAATTTACATCTTGCAAATCCTATCCATTCTCATATCCATTCTCATATTTCTATGCAGGTGTGTTTAGGACTTCAGTTATAATCCCCCCCCCAAAAAAATGGTATCCATCATTGGGCTCTATCATTTAAAAGCTGATTGTGAACACTGGGACTTGCAATGTACAACAGAAATTATATGAATTGCAGTAAGGATTCTGCATAAAATATTTGATAGGCTGCAGTTGAACAGAAGAAAATGGTGCAAAAACAATACGTTTAACACTGAGCTGCATGTAATTTGTAGGATAATGATTGCACTCTTGTTTATTCATAAGGGTTTTAAACTGCCTGCGTGTTCAGAAGGCACACAGCACCATCACAGAGATGTTGAAATTTAATGGGGATATATTGAATATTTCTAAGGAAGGGTGCTGATCTACTTCTGTGCTATACATTTCTGTTTTTGTCAGCACTCAAAGGCAAGGAGACAGAAAATTGCAGAGATTTTTAACTCAGAATTTACTTATGTGTGGTTTGGCTCATACTTCTTCCCAATTAGTAGAACATTTGTGGTGAAAACATACAAATTACTGCAGACAACTAGATTATGCTTTCAATTGGATTCTGTAAGCATCTTTCTGTTTTGCAATGAGCAGTTGTTTAAGGTTGCTGATTGCTGTGAAATAGCGGTTGTGTTGCTCACCCCCCACCTTGCAAAGGTGCCTGCATTTCACTGGTGGCGGGAATGATTTATATCTCTTTCTGCTCTATAAATGTAAGATCATTATCATTATTAATGAAGTTAATTGCCGTGCTGCAGCAAAACAGCCTCATCAGTTTCTCGATTTGCTCCTCAGCCTGACGACAAGCAGATAAAAATGTAACAAACACATCAAACAAATGAAAAATCCAGACACATAAACAACATCACATTTCTAGTAAATGGCACGCTTTGCATTTTGTAGCTATAATTTCTTCTCCTCAAGCCTTTTGGGATTTTTAGAATAAATGCACAGTTCCGTACATAAGGGACATTGAATTTCTTTTTTACTTGGGGAATTTTATGGTTACACAATTGTTTTACTATTCTATTTTATAATGTCACCAAATTATCTTACATTTAAAGCAGATGTTTTTGTATTCCAGGCTGCCTGTAGCCCCCAACATCTACACCCCCATCTATCAAAGAAGTTTCAAAACTGCCTCTGTACAATCCCATTATTTTGACATTTGCAAAATGTATTTCCTTTGCATTAGAATCTGCAGCTTAGGGTAACACAGAGTGTTGCCATAGACATATATCGAAACCTTCTGGGTCTCCCTTAACCTTCAATTTCCAACATTTTCTTTTGATCAGTGTGTTGAGTGGGAGCCTGATTTTGTCATTACTCTTGTGTATAAACAACATGGGCAGGGGAGCAGCTGAGTCTCAAACAAGGGCATCGGTCCTTGCTTGTTAAAGGTGGTTTATGATGCAGTCTTGTAACTCATAAAGATAAATGGCTTCTCCAAACCTGAGCCAACATCAGACCCTATAGAGAAACGCAGGGTATATGGACGTATGATTTTGACTCAGTTGTGATATCTGTGCAGGTCTGCACTTACTACATTTCTTATATATAATAATTCATATATGTTCCTAATAGCTTTAGGGTAATTAATACCTCTAGGAACAGCATACATTTAGGAGATGTTCTAGCAGCATGAGCTGGTAATTAGGCACTGTCCCAAAACATTAGCACTCTAGGCACCTTTTTTTGGCACCCACCTCTCTTCAGGAAAAGACCTAGATATACAGATGGGCCCAGCTGCCTCCCCTTAAAGCCAGGAGAAGCAAGAGCAAGAGGGGCTAATTGTTATTAATCTAGCTGCACTGAACCAAAGAGCCAGCCTAGTTCAGGGCCCAACATACACTGTGCCAGATCTTGGAAACGGCATGTTCCTGGAGATGAGTTGTCAAGCTGGAGAAAGAATCAAGCATACAATTCTTGGATCCATCTTGCAGACAGGGAGCTCCATGAAACCACTGACTACTGGTGCTGGATCTAGGCACACATGGGAGCTCTGGTGTGCTCATAGAGTTCCTCCATATCCTTCAAGATACTTGAGGCATGGAATCTGGTATGTTTCCTATGAACATTGTCGGATACATTGTGGTTGATTTGGTAGTGCACAAAGAAGGAGTGAAGCTCTGGATGAGAACGGAGGTCCACCAGTTATCCATCCCTTAAGACATCTCTCTTTGCTGCATTCAGTGGCTGACTGATCATTCTGTTAGAAGAACTAAAAGGAAAAAAGTTAGGAAGGTGAGTCTGATAGAAAGAGAACCAGTTTGGGTGGCAAATGGAAAGGTATGTACATATGGCCCATAAATGGCAGACTATATAGAAATCAGTGGTATTACAATCAAGGCAGATTGTAGAAGATGTGTATTCTGGTAGGTGGTGGAAATGCAACAGGGAACAATATGAGCTTGTTCATACCTGACATACATTATCTGGAATCACCACATGCTGCAGAATCATTTGCTTTTCAACCTTTCAAATCAGTGCCCAAGCATAATTTTCTGGCTCTTGTTTTACAGAACAAATTTGTAACATGGTTCCTCTCAGGGTGACCATGCTTCCCTGCTGCCCAAATCACCCCAATTTTGTTGACCTCCATTCGATAAGGAGAAGGAGTGGGTGAATAAGTGAGGTAAGCAAGTGAAGTGAGCAGGTAGGAAAGGTAAGTGACCAGGGGCACACTTGCCCCCATGGATAAGGAGAGAGGAGCCTCCACCCACTTTTCCTTCATTCGCCTGGAGTTCAGTGCACACCATCCCTCCTTGGTGGCCCCCTCCCCTTTGGAGCCATTCTGGGCAGCTAGAGCAAATGAAGGAGCCATTTTGCTCTAGCCGCCTGGAAGGGCTGCAAAGGGAAGGGATAAGGGCTGCTTGCACAGTGCATTGAGGCACCATGCAAAATATAGTGCTGAGATCCCCCTCTAGCTATGCTACTGATTATAGGCCCAGTCCTATCCAACTTTCTCACAGTGCAATCCTACGCTACGTTGGAGCAGGCTGGCATGCGGGGGGCGCTCTGCTCGCACTCCCAGACTGGTGCTATAGCTAGCGCCGGTCTGGGAGACTCAGCGCCAACGTGGGGGTGCAATTGGAGCTCTTTCAAACAGCGGGCAGGCCCACAGAGGGGGCTGTGAGGCTCCTGGACCATCCCTAATGGCTGTGTGACTCCCCAGGTAAGGTTAAAAGCTCCTGAGATTGCAGCACCGCAATTACTGAGGTGTCATCAGGGTACCCATTTCTGGCCCACTCCAGTTAAGGAAGAATGGCCGTTTTCTGGTTCCTGTGGTGGGTTGCAGCCCAGCACTTGAGGAACCACTGATATACACACTTATCTGAGCATAAGTCTCTTTGAAAAAAATGGGACTTCTGAGTAGATTTGCTTAGGCTTGCACTATAGGACTAATTTTTGAGACTCCATTTGGGTTAGCAATGAAATGTTTGCATGATTGCTTCAATTCTGTTCCCACTTCCCAGTTGCCCAATGTGTTCCCTAATCTTTCTGTGATACCAGAAAGGCTTTGGCGTGGGGTGGGAGGTGTCAGTCCATCCTGACCCAATCACGTGATTTGGTCTTTGCTGTACAACCATGCTCAGCCCATACTCAATGGTTTAAGGTACATTTCACTACACTTTCATAGTCATAGACTTGGAAAAGCCATTTCTGTGTGACCTCCTCTTGAAGATCTATAAAACAAGCAATGCGCTTATAAGAAACAACTTGTAATGCAAGCCTATGCATGTCTACTCAGAAGTAATACCCAACATTTTCAAATGGGTTTTACTCCCAGGAAAGCGTGCATAGGATTGCAGCCTTGGAGAACTGCAGAGCATAAAATAAGGCTTATATGAGTTGTCACTCAACCTTTTAATCCTGTTTAGCTTCTATTCAAGCCTGGCTTTATGTGTCTAAACCACTAAGATATTGGGAAGATAAAGACAAAATATTTCCCTCCATCGTTTTTCATTTTTCGTTTACTTCTAGGCTGATGCATTTTTCAATTGCAGCCCAAAGCGAATTATTCCAGATGAGTTTATAGGGCTCTGGAAATAGGGTTCTAATGGGAATGGCAACCTAGCCAAGACCTTGGTGACTGTGTTGATGGAGTTGCCTGTTATTATCTATGCACCAATCCAGAATGCAGATTCATGGAACTCAGCGCCCTGGCTGACATGTTATTTTCTTGGAGCCTCCCAGAATGAATACAATGATTTCCATAGACCAGCCATTAAAACAAAAAGGAGCCCCACTCCCAGAAATGGGGAATGGCTTGCATATAATAAGGTGGTGGCTCTCACTGTTTAACTAATTCATAAGATGTAGCCCATGGATGAAATTGTAAGGATTATCATCTGATTACAGAAATCTTCGTCTGTTAATCACATGAATTGTAGTCAGAGCGCAATCCTAACCTGGAGTTCGGCCAGCAAAGTTTGGTTGGCAAAAGGGACACCATAAAGTACATTTGGACCACTCTCGAGTTGGGGAGGATGGCACATGTCTGTTTGCTGGCCTCTCTGACTCAGATTGTGGTCCAAACATAAGTTACAGTGTCTTTTGTGCCAGCCAAACTCTGCTGCCCTAACTGTGCCAGCCTAACTCCAGGTTAAGATTGTGTTCTCAGTCAATTAATTGATCTGTTGTACCTAAGTTTGCCAGTGAGTAAAAATAAGATTTTTGAAGGCTCAGCTGTAGAGCCAGGGCTGGCCTTAGGACCTGGGTGTGCCCCACGGGAAACCTTTTTTTGCAGGTTCACAGTCAAAGTCCATAGAATCTTAGGAAATTTATTTATAAATTTATAAATGAAATTTATTATAGACTTTATATCTGTATGGTAGAATGGAAAGCAGTCAAAATGTGTACTTAAGTGCATGTGAGTTAATTCACCAAATGGATCTGAGCGCATTTTAATATAAAATCACATACATGTAAGTCCTACAAGTAAACAAACAAAATGTATAGATTACATTTGAAAAGTAAATAGTTACAAAATCACTTGTTTTAGTGACAGATAATGATTAAGGGTGCAATCTAAGCAGCGCTGGATCAGGCAGGCCGACGTTTGTGCCCTTGTTGGATGGGGAGGTGCCAGCCTCCCCTATGGACTCCTTGGATCTGCACCTGCTAAACAGCAGGCTCAGGTCCGAGGAGACCCCGTGGCCCAAATTGGGGCTGCGTGGCCTGAGGAATGGGCTTAGGATTTGGCCATGAGGCCAAATCCGAGGCCTGCACCCCTCCTAGGCCAGCATGCCTGCCGGCCCCCCCACAACACTCCCTCCGTCCCTCGCGCTGGCGGGGCACCTTCCCTGTGCCAGCCGGCTTTGGCTGGCACAAGGGAGGTGCGGCGTAGGCGCACTGAGACCGGTGCTGCAGGCAGCACCGGTCTCAGTGCATTAACACTGGCGCTAGGGGGCCGCTCGGTGCCCCCGTGTCGGCGCTAAAGTCATAGCATCGACGCAACGCTGTTGCATCAACACTAACAGCAGCCCAGGATTGGGCTGTAAGTAAAAATATTAATTTTACTTTTGGTTTAGAAAAAAAATTCAAAATGTCCATTACAATGTGGTGTGTGTATTTGATGAAACTGGGGAAGATTACCCTAGCTTGGGTGTCCCTTAGGTGTGGGGCCCAATTGGTCAAATTGGCCTGCTGCCTATCAGTGTAAGATAACACTGAGCTAGAGGGACCGATGGTCTGAGACACTGACTTCATACTTCTGTTGGGGCTACAGGCCGTAATGGGTTCAGCACACCATGTAAAATGTAGATTACACAAAAGTCAGTCTAAAATGAGTTTAACAATTAAAAACACCAGGAGAGTGCAGTTACGAAGATAAATATTAAATAATGATTTACCGTCTATTGGACACAAATGTAAATGGAGTAAGAATAAAGTCTATGACTATAAATATACTTACTTAGAAAACACAGTAAATGAAGCTACAGTATATGAAGGGCCCACTCCTATACTATGTCTTCATTGCACCTCTTCCACTGGTGCTCACTGTCACAAAGCAGTCAGTGCCAGTCATAAAAGGCACTCAGGCAGCGGGTTGCCAGGAATGCTGGCAGGAATGCCAGCACCTTCCCACCTGTGTTCAACTCTCCCACCACCTGCTGGAGCAGGTAAGTCAGTGGGAAAGGCAGGAAGGGAGTAAGGGCAGAAGTGGGGCTGGAAAGGCCAAACTGGGTGAGGAGAGGGCATAGAGGCTACAGGAAAGGGTGGATCCACTGGCAATGGTGTGTGCCAGATCCTATCCCCCTAACTGCAGCCTCCTTGCCCCCTTTTTCTCCTTGGACTTACGCTAGCTATAGCTTTTTTTTCATAGGGTAGGTTCATCCGTTTGGTTTTCCTTTTCTGCACCTTTCCAGTTCCACTATATCCTTTTTGAGATGTGGCAGCCAGAGCTGGACACAAAGGTCCAAATGTGGCCCTACCATTTATTTGTATGATAATATAAGTTTGCATGATAATATTGGCCGTTTTATTCTCAATCCCTTTTTTAATGATCCCGAGCATGACATTGGCCTTTACTGCTGCTGCACACTGGGTTGTTATTTTCATCAAGTTGTCCATCACCATCCTAAGATCTCTCACCTGATCCATCCCAGACAGCTCAGAACCCATCAGTGTATATGTGAAATTTTGATTTCTTGTAACAATGTGCATAACTTGACACTTACTTACATTGAAACACATTGAACAGACGTAAGCCTGATCGGCCTGTAGTTTCCAGGGTCCCCCCTCCTCCCTTTTTAAAAGATTGTTCCAGATAAGATGGTGGAAAGCCTCATCAAAGATAAAATCCTAAAACACGTGGAGGAACAAGTACTGCTGAAGGAAAGTCAGCATGGCTTCTGTAAGGGTAAGTCTTGCCTCACGAACCTTTTAGAATTCTTTGAAAAGGTGAACAGGCATGTGGATGTGGGAGAACCAGTTGATATCATATAACTGGATTTTCAGAAGGCTTTTGACACAGTCCCCCACCAAAGACTGCTGCGGAAACTTCACAGTCAGGGAATAAGAGGGTGGGTCCTCTTATGGATTCAGAATTGGTTGAGGGCCAGGAAACAGAGTGTGGGGGTCAATGGGAATAATGGAGAGAGGTGAAAAGTGCCCCAAGGATATGTCACAAGGACCATGGCCCTTGTGCCTGCCAAACTTTGCTGGCCTAACTTTGCCAGCCTAACTCCAGGTTAGGATTGCACCCTTAATTTGAGGAGACCTCTATGACTGCCCCCCAATCAGAGGATGAAGCACACACCCTCTTTGTATGGCTGCTTCACTGCTGGAAATTTGAAGAAGATTGGGCCCTAATTTGTCAATAAATTCTGAAACATTCTCTCTCAACCTCTCTTTGACTGAATTCTTTGGTCACCCTCCAAAGAAGGGTGCTTTGCTGCAGATCCTTTACACCCTGGTCATAATTTGTTTGACCTTCTTCCTTCTGGTCATCGATATAGGACTCTGTACACCAAAACATCTAGGCACAAAAATAGTTTTTTTCCCCTGTGCCATTAAACTGTTGAACTTGTAATTATGCTGAGGTGACTTGGAGTTTGAGGCAGTGTTTTATTCTGAATAATGCCCTTATTTGTTTTGTGTATTTATTGTTCATTATGTATGTGTAGTACTGTATGTATGTAGCCGGTAGCCGTATCAAATTCCAGGTATGGTTTACATACTTGGCCAATAAGATTATCTAATCTAATCTAATCTTCCTTTCTCAGCTGTCCAGGCAGCAGTATCTTCCTGAACTCTTCTGCTGTGAAAGTGAATGCAAAAAACAAATAAAAACAAAAACAAAAACATTTTTTAGCTTCTCATTATTTCTCCCTCACACCATTGTAGTTAGGACACCGCAGCAGTTGCACTGACTGGCAATTATGAGGTAATGATATTGCTACACTGTCGTAACGATGTTTCACTGGCACAGGCAATCTAGTTGCCATCTTATCTTCATTTAGCCAGCACAAGATAGGATTGAATCTGAGAGTATTTAATAAAATGGTAATAAAATTAAGAGCGCAATTCTAAACTGAAGCCTAGCTAGCCTAGCTGGAGTTAGGCTAGCAAAGTTTGGGTGGCACAAGGGCCACCGAAAAGCACGTTTGGACCACTCTCGGAGTCAGGGAGGATGGCTCACATCTGTGTGCTGGCCTCTCTGACTCCGAGAGTGGTCCAAACATACTTTACGGTGTGCCTTGTGCCACCCAAACTTTGCTGGCCTAACTGTGCTGGCCCAACTCCAGGTTAGGATTGCACTCTGAATCCCAGACTACCTACCTTAATCAATGGAAAATGTAGCTGCAAATTATAATGTAGATGCAAATGCTGCTTGTATTAAAGAACTGCATACAGTACAAATTGGTGCCTTTCTGTACCCAGATATCTCTGGATCAAGTGCATTGTACCTGTGCTGAAGGCCAGAGCAATCTTTGCCCAGGTTTCTGTACAATACAGACATGTCATGTAGCGGGTACGCAGGGGTACGCGCGTACCCATTCCTAGGATTAGGGCTGGCCCTGCCCATTCGCCCGCCCACTCATCGACTCCATCGGCGCTCCACTCCGCCCCCTGCAACGTTTGAATTGCCTGCACGTTTGAGTTGCCTGCATGTTCTCAGAGCCAGGCAGGCAGGCAGCGGAGCGAGGGAGATCAACGGCGGCAGCAGCGTGAGCAGGTAGGCTGCCTGGGGCTCTCTTCTGAGGAGGCACAGCGGTTCCTGGGGAGGGGAATTGGTAGCCCGTGCGGAGGCCCCAGAGAAGGTCCGGGACTCCTGGGCCTTCTCCTGGGCCGCCATGCGGCCTACCAAGGAGGCGTGGCGGTTCCTGGGGGCAGTTCCTGGGTTCCAGCTATGACCTCACTTCCGGTGGGCGGGCCCAGACACAAGTGCCAATCAAAAGTGAGTACCTGTTGCTAAATCATTTAGATGCCATTACTGGTACAATGTCCAAAGTAATGTCAATGCTGAGTTGTCCTGTTCCACCCCCATTGCTGTTGTTGAAGGCCCTTGCTAAGTACTTCCTAACCCTTTCTTTTGCTTCTTGCCACTTTGTAAAGGGTAGACATAGCCAAAGTGACAGATGGCAATGCACAAATGCACACAGCGTAAGTGACCATGATGAAAAGGGGAGAATGTGGGAATGATCACAGGAAAGGCTGAGTCTGAGAACATACACAGGAAGTTCAGAGTCGAAGAAATCTCATGGCTGCTGTTTACATTACTTTCCTAGAATGCTGATAGCTACCTGTGTTAGGGAAAAAAAAAACATGTAAAAGTGAGATTGGAAGAGGCTGCAGGGGGGAGGGGTGTTTTGTTTCCCTTTGCAAACATGTGTCAAGAAGCCATGTCAGGAAAAGAATTGTGAGAAGCAGCCATTCGCTGCTGTAGGAAGAGAGGCCCTCGGAAAGGGGAGCAGAAATATCTAGCCGGTCCTAATTGCTGAAGAGAGGAAGAAAGGGGGGCAAAGGCTGCACTTGCTGCAGAAATGAAGTTCACAGCTCAGTTGTCAACACAAAAGGCAGAAGCGTCTCCCCCACTCGCCACCACCCTGCCGCTGCTGGAGAGGGACTGAGCCGGGATACACACGTCTTTAGCCTTCTGCTCACATCGGTGGTGGTAGTGGGGGGAGAAGCAGTTTCATTTGCTGGCCTGATTGGACTGATGAGATTTCCATATTCTTCATTAAGGGCCTGCCAGCCAGCTCGGCTGCCCTGCCATTTCCCATTACTCACAGCTGATCCATTATGCAAAAGGAGAAGCGAGCGAGGGGGTGGGGGGGAGGAGGAGGAGGAGAAGGACCCCGTCTAGAGACTGTAACGATCCTGTCAGCCGCCGTGCTCCAGGGAAAGTGGAAAGCAAGGAGACCTAATATTCCGGGATGGCAGGGGGGTTATATATCTGCTTGCGCCACCTGCTCAGTATTTCTGCTGCGGCACGTTCCTTTCCCTCCCTCAGCCCCTCCAGAAAGAGCGCTCTCATTGTGATAGACTGCAGACGTGCCGCCGTCTTTGGTGTGCAAGGTGCCAGCTTCCAGACACAACAGTCTGATAAGGAGGAAGCAGCATTCCAAAAAAAAAAAAAATGGCTTCAATTTCTGGGGTGAAATTTTTTCAGGCGATCCTTATCATGCCTCTGCAGAGTAGAAAGACCATCTGTTGCTGAGGTCTTATAGTCTGCCCCAAATTTCCCCATTAATTTTTTTTTTTTTTTTGGCAAACCCAGGTTTCCATATATTACAGTAAGAGTCCAAAGCACACACCGCTGAGCTGAGGTAAATTAAAATAAATGTAGTTTGTGTTATGAGTTGGCATTAAGGCCCTTCCAGTAGCAACTTCTATCAAAATGACCTCCAGCCATCTGCTCAAGCCTCAAGAAGATCTCAGGGGCCCGGAATCAGCCAGACCCTGTACTGGGCACACTCTCCGCAGACCTTTTGGTGGAGCAGTTACCATACGCTAATCCTGGGATGGGCAACGTAGACCAGAGGTGTCAAACATAAGGTTTGTGGGTCAGATGTGGCCCCCAGAAGCAATTTTTCTGCCCCTGTTATAATTGGGCTCTCCCCGCGTGATAATTGGGCTCTCTCATATCTTGAAATTATGAACCAGATTTTCACATTTTCTCTTCTGTCATTTGCAGCTAATGAGTTTTTAGGTGAGAACAAAGTGCTCGTTTTTGGCCATCATCTGCTTAATGATGTCACTTCCGGCCCTCAGCAGGCTCCGCCAACACTTTTCTGTCCACTGTATGAAATGAGTTTGACAGCCCTGGCCTGGTCTTTTCTGGGAGGGAATCTGAAGCAACCCACCAATCACCCGGGGTGGTTCATTTTCCTAAAGCTCCTCCCTGGAAAGTGAAAGGACACCTTGATGGTGCCACAGTGCATGGCTCCAAGCACTATTTTTTTAAAAGGCTTTGTACTAAACTTGAAGGCCAGGGCTCTGGCTGTTATCAAGCCCTGCCTGAGGCACTAGGATGCCTTTGGCCTTTACTGGATCACCTCTACTCCACCAGATCAGGCCCCAGGAGATGTCGCAGGTTTCACATTACCAGACTGAAGGTGACTAAGAGTGCAATCCTAACCTGGAGTTAGGCTGGCACAGTTAGGCCAGCAACTTGGCTGGCCCCAGGGCCACCTTCAAATACATTTGAACCACAGAGTCAGGGAGGATGGCACACATCCGTGTGTTGGCCCCTCTGACTCAGAAAGTGGTCCAAACATACTTTACGGTGTCCCTTGTGCCGGCCAAACATTGCTGGCCTAACTGTGCCAGCCTAACTTCAGGTTAGGATTGCGCTCTGAAATGGCTTCTCTACAACCCTGTTCTTAATAAATTCTCCCTAAGTGTGGGAAGGGGCAGAGGGACCGTGCCTGCTGCCAATGCATTCACAGGTCATATTCACTGGTCACCCCTTTCCCACACACCTGCATGTTGTATATTTGTTTCCCAGGGGTACACCTAAATGGGCAACTGGCTTCACCATTCAACCCCTGATCAGCCAGGATTTTGACAAATGATAAACCCTGAGGGGGTGTAGCTGGCTACAGTACTGCATTGGGAGCTGAATACATAGGATTTTAAAGATACCTACCAGCAGCTTGCACTAACTCAGAAATGGACAGGAATGCAGTGTAGTTCCTCAATGCCATAAGGACTACTTTCTGCCATATGAATCTTTGGGGGAGACTCTCCTAAAGATGCAATCACTCAGTGAGGCTCATTTGGTATGCACATGGGAAAAGATGCTTCTCTGTGATAGCCCCCTAGATGTGAAACTCCCAGCCTCAAGGAGCATAGAAGTCCTCCTTTCTCTTTGTTTTTAAAAAGGTGCTCAAGACGCCAGCTTGTTCCAGCAAGTTTTTGTCACATGAGCTGTTTCTCTGTCTGCTGCCATTGGTGGAATGTTTCTTGTCTCTTTTTAAGTGGTGGGCTGCAGTATTGCCGTCAAAAGCTCTCCCCAAGACCTGAGTGCAATCCTGGCGGAAGTCGGGTTCTCAGGTAGCCGGCTCAAGGTTGACTCAGCCTTCCATCCTCCCAAGGTTGGTAAAATGAGAACCCAGCTTCCTGGGGGCAAAGTAAAGATGAATGGGAAAGACAAAGGCAAACCACCCTGTACAACTGCCTAGCAAACGTTGCAATATGACATCACCCCACAAGTCAGTAATGACCAGCGACGGACGAAGCCCCGAACGCGCCCGGGGCAGGGTGACATAACTGTGGCCCCAGCGCGTCGCTCCATCCCCGTGCGTCACCCCGCCACACCTCCCTGCACCCGGAATAGCTCCATATCGGAGCGAAACGGAAACAAGGGAGTGCGGGCGGGCCAAAAAGCGCTCGGGTCCTTCCGCGCAATGGTGCCTCGCTGCTGCCAGCGCCCATGGCTCCCACCACCCCTTGCTACACCCTTCCTCCACCCCTGGTAATGACTCAGTGATTTGCACAAGGGACCGCTTTACCAATTACTGCTTTAAAATTGCTGATTTGATTGCATTATAAATTGTTTGCCTCCCTGTGACTATTTATTGAAAAGCAGGATAGAAATGAAACAAATAGAAGCATTGGTTGGTTTTTGCAGGATCCAGGGCATTTCCCAGCAATATTCTATGCAACACAGATGGAGCCATAATTAAGCCCTTAGGTAAGGAAACAAATGTTCCCTGACCTTGAGGAGGCCTCCATGACTGCCCCCCCCACAGGATGCACCACACACCCCATTGGCCCAGCTGCATCAGCTCCAGAATGTTGGATAGGATTGGGCCCTTAAAAATATTTCTTTTAACTTTTGTCCTGGGTTTCAACCTATATTTATTTTATTTATTTGAAGAAGTTATACCCCATCTTTCCCATGCTGAAGCAAATGCCAAAGATGGCTTACATAGGCAGGCTAGTCTAAATCACCATTTTTTCCCAATGGCGTTTTTACACATATATAGTACTCTGTGATTCACTGAATCCTCAGTCCCAGATGTAGCCTTCACAGTGTGGTTCTCTCCTCTGGCTGCATGCCTTTGAGCTTTAGCAGGCAATTGTAAGTCCCGCCTGGATAGGTCCTCAAGGCTGTGCTCAATTCTTTTGCCAGTTGCCCTTCTCATACATTCCCGCACTGGCTAATTGGCTCCACCATGATTCCATTCTGCCACAACAGGTACTGCAGCATGTCACAGCCTGGCATCCAAAAATAGGCCACAGATTCTCCTGTTTTGCTTCAGGCAGTAGCGGCAGCTCAACCATCATCAATCCACACCTCCTGCCCAACATTTCATAGATACTTTATATATCTATGGAATAGATATTTCAATGAATACTTAAAAAGAAAAAGAGCCGTTCTACTATAAATGAAACAATCATTCCAGACCTTGCAAGAATTCAGACTATAACTACCTGAATTCTGGGAAAAGCTACTACTTCACTTTTTTCCCCTTCTGTACCAATTAAGATTTCTCTAAAAATTAAAAAGCATGTTTGGTATAGTAGAAATAGTAATATAGTTTTCAGACCAAAAAACCCTCAGTACAATAGGAAGTTTTTAAAAAGCAAAAAGAAGTCAATTAATACGGCAGGCTGCCCTTTTTTTCTGGGTATTGTCGCATTTCAGGTTCTTAGCTCAACCAAGGACCCCGTCTTCATTCAGCCTCTGTACTTGAACACTCCGTCTGAAAGTCTCAAGGCCTTATATGGTAGCCGTTCCCCAGTCATGGCTGAGAAGCACTGCTCTCTTGCATTCCAACTGGTTCTCACCCCTGCATCCCCAGGTTCCCAGTGGCATTCCCTTGCCTAGCACTCATCCATCATTTCCCAAAGTCTGCAGATATCAATTGCCAGCTGTGTTAGAAAATACACCAGCTCAGCATATTTGGGCAGGTATTCAGAAACGCACACATCCTCAGCAACTGTGATGAAAGGAAGGGAACGTCACCCCAGTTCAACCCCATGCAATTATATTTGCTGTTCGCTTTGCCCAGCCAGCACTAGCAACACGAGCTCCCAGTCGGCCCTGATTTACTGCACGTGCTGTGCTGACATTGCAGAGAGGTAAATCCAGGGATGACATAAAGCTGGGAATTGCCACTGACAGGTGCCTCCTTGGTACCAGCTGGTACCATGAGGCAGGGCAACTTCACTCCTCCTTTGCATTATATCACAGTGAAAAGTCCAAGAATGTGGCTTGGATCCTTTCACTGCAGCTAAATCTCATTACTGTGGATCTAGCCAGAGAATGAAGAAAAGAAAGGCCTGCCTTTGATCAGGGAAGAAAGATGGTGGATAATAGCCATGCGATCAGTTGCTGAGCTCTCCTGCTGGTCTGAAGTAATTAATCAGCTGAGTGCTATTTAATGGTAGGCCCTGTTTAAATCCATCCCACAGTGCCTTCCTTATGGCACTTCCTCAAACACTTCTGCCAACGAAAGAGATCATCATAACCCTCAGGCGAGGAGAGAAGCCAGGTGGAAGGTTATTTATGGCATGTCTGACTCTGAACAGGAAATTTTTTGTGCTTCTGTATTTGGGGTGTAGCACTAAAACAAGGCCATGAGAAAATTCTCCCCCACCCAAAAAATAGGGCAATTAAGGACACAATCCTAACTTGGAGTTAGGCCGGCATAGTTAGGCCAACAAAGTTTGGCTGGCACAAGGGCCATCATAAGGTATGTTTGGACCACTCTTGGAGTCAGAGAGGCCAGGACATGCATGTGCGCCATCCTTCAAGAGTTGTCCAAATGCGCTTTATGGTGGCCCTTGTGCCAGCCAAACTTTGCTGGCCTAACTGTGCCGGTTTATCTCCAGGTTCGGATTGTGCTCTTAGTATGAATCATATGCTGGTATCACGCCTGGGAGCATCCAGATTGTGTTGACCTATTATGCTTATATCCAACTCTTCCCTAAGTCGAGATTTCGGTTTGCAGGGGCCCCAATCACTTCACTAGTAGATACCTTCAGTTGCTGAACTGCCCTTTCTACCTCGTCCCAAGGGGGAAGGTCCACATTGAACAGGGTGGGGAGGACATGCTGGGCGTTCTTTGGTGCAGAGCAGGCGCGCATGGAGGCCCGAGCACGCCCCATGGCTGGTGCTGAAACCGCGCCCCCCCAGACGTCGCCCTGCCCCTGCACGTTGCTCAGACACGCCTCCCTTACCCTGGAAACGCTCCATTTCCAAGTGTAAGGGAAGCGTGGGTGGGCAGGAGGGCCGAAAACCGCGCGGTCTCTTCCGGACCGCACGCAATGGCACCCTGCCGCTGCCCGGCGCCCCATGGCTCGCACCATCTGGGGCCAGAGGTAAGATAGAGGTGCAGAGGAAACCATGCAGGGACCAAAGGTTGCTGCAGGTGGGACTTCTTGATCCATTGTGCCTGGAACAATGAGAATCCTGGACCCCCTTATCTTCAGCCCTTAGTTCTCTTAGCTGGCAGTGTCATATTACACACCTCACAGGTCCAGTACAGCCAGTGTAGCAAAAGCCCAGGGCTTCCTGGGAGGAGGGGCTGGGCCCAGCAAGGAATCCCAGACAGATTGGCCGGTTGAGGGGAAGCTTCCCTGCTCTGCTCTTGAGGCATTGGCTGAGTTGGTCCCATTAGGCTTGCTTCCATGGTAGGTGGGGGCTTGCACCCTCTGAGTGGGGTAGAACCTCACTCTTTGGCCAGTCCCAGATTCTCCCTCTGCTCTTTCTTCATACCTCTTTCTCTCCTGCTCTGGTCAGCCTCCCCCTCCCCCCAGCATCATTTCTCCTCCTCTGCCCCTAGCCTTTAGGGCAGTGGTTCTCAAACATTTGCTCTGGGACCCACTTTGTAGAATGGCACGCACTGCGGGACCCACTGGAAGTGATGTCATGGCCGGAAGTGCCATCCTCAAGCAGGAAGTGCCATCATTGTGATGTATTCAAATGACACTCCTGGAATGCAAACTGGCAGTCCTGGACTGCAGCAATTGCACAACCATGAAACATCCCTGACAGAAAGCAAGGACAAAATATTATGTAAACGCACTGAACTAAGAACAATTTTTTTTAAAGCCTCATCTGAAAATTCAAACTGTTGACACTCACAAAAGGAATATAGTAAGTGTAAGGTCGGCAGCTTCCAAGATGGCTTGATCCACCCAACATCAGGTCACAACCCACCAAGTGGGTCCCAACCCACAGTTTGAGAAACACTGCTTTAGGGTTTTCCTCCTCTGCAGGTCCTACCCCCTCCCAATCAGGCAGCCTGGCTAGTCCCTCTTGACCCCTGTGAGCTCCAGGGTGCCTGGGAATGACATCATTACCACTCACTTTAGGGCCAGGCTGATTGCCAGGGCAGCCTCACATGAGTCCTCTGCTCTACAGAGTGGGGCTCAGTGTTACATACACATGCCTCTACATGCTGGGATGCCACGTGGCCCTGACCCACAATTCAGATTTTGCGTTTGTACAGTTTGGTGCTTGTTCAGACAGCAGAAAGGGATGTGGGAGATCCTTGGGGCTGCTGAATGTGATGTAGCTAGCAAGACACGACTGTGCACAAGTAAAGACCAGGAGCTTCTGCTGGATTCAGGAGCAGACAGGAAGCGGTCCAGGGATTTAAGGAAGGGCATGACATGATCACAGCAACTAGAAAAGCAAATGATTTGGGTGGCTGAATGGTCAGTGGCGGTGAGGAGGCAGAGATGATGATGATGAAGGTTGCAAAGGTCTTGGTGAGAGATGACCAATGCATAAACCAACCTCTTGCCTGAGGGAACAAAGAGGAAGGGATGTCTTTTGTGATGTTGCAGAGGGAGAAGGGACAGGATTTGGTGATGGACCAGGCATGGAGTCAGAGTGGAGTCAGAGATGAAGTTCAGGCTTCAAGCCTTTCCGCATGACCTTTTTCTTTTCTTTCAGAAGGATTGAGGGGCTTAAAATTTGAGGCCTGAGGATTATAAATTTAATCTGCATTTTGGTAAATCTATCCCTTTTCTTCTTGAAAAAGAAGCTTGTCGGGGGCTTCTGGGCACTCTATCACATTGGCGGCTAGACAATTACGTTTGTAATTAAGCCATTCCTTAATCCAGCTCAGAATTCAGAATCTCCTGGATTAATCGCAGCCTACGACTGCAATCCTACACTTACCTGGGAATAAGACTCACTGAAATCAGCAAGGGCTTACTTCTGGAAAGACATGCCTAGCATTGCGCTGTTGGAGTCCATTCAAGGGCTGTTCAAGCTGAACAGGGCAAGGAGGAATCTAAAGGAATGGAGAGCTGTCTGTTTGGGGCCATATGCAGAGAATGATCCACCACATTAGACCCGGCAGTTCTGCATGCTCCATCGCATTCTTAAGAGTCCCTCCCAGGAACTCTACTACAAGGACGTCCTTGCTTCAGCCATTTAGGCTGGATCTTATTCACAATGACCTGGGAGTAAAACCTATTGACTATAATGGGGCTTACTTCTGAGTAGACATGCCTAGGGGGTAGGCTGTTAATCATGTACCTTCAGACCATGCGTTCTCCTGCCTGTAATGCTGTACGCTGGGACATGAGCAACACCTGAGCAGAGTGTTGAAGTATACAGAGGCTGAGCTTACACTTAGGTAGTCAATTCCTGTATTCCCCCTCCAGCCCTGCAATCTTATGACACATGGGCCCTGTTCATGTTACCATTTTTCAGACTTTTTCACCCCCTAAATTGACTTTTTTTGGGTGACATTTATCATGGCAATTGGCCTTGTCAGTGCTCTGACACCTGTCAAAATGCCAGTTCACCACAACCTTGAATAGCCTTGAAATGGGAGCTGAGCCAAGAGGCAGTAAGTTGTAATTTCAACACGTGTTGGAGAATTGACAGAATCAATCACGGTGCCAAAATCCTCCCCAAAGGAAACAACAAAAGTCTAGTGGTGGAAATTTGCTCTGCAACTGCCTCTGCAGCAGGAATTCTCTTGTTGATCCTCTCACATTTACCTGTAATAGCTGCAAAAAGTGCATAATTTTATTAGCATGGCAGGAGAGAAGCATGAGGTAAGACCATCTGTTCAGAGGTGGACGAGTTTCGGAATCCAGCGATTACAGAGAAGGAAGCCAGGCATTCAGCTGTTGTATCAGTCGGCCTGCAGAGCTGTATTGCTTCCCAGTGGAAACCTTGAGTACAGCTGAAGTTATGGGACAAGAACTGCATCATAATCCAAAGTGAGAAAAACAGCAAGTGAAGGTCAGGTAGGGATGGAGATGTTCAAGAGTAAGGACTCAGAGAACTTTGATTCTACGCTTTGATTCACGTCAGCTCTCCAATCAAGGCCCTGTGCAAGGACTGTGAGGAAGAGTGGATCAACTCCTGATCCTACTGAAATGATACAAGAGCTCAGAACTGACACTCTCTATTGGGGTTCAGAAACTGTGTAGGAGTCCAGAATTTAGGGAGACCTTTGAGTCAAAGCATTAAGGAACCTGCATCTTTCTTCCTAAGAACTGTGTGTATTTAGGGATATTCATTCCCCCCCCTATGTGAATTTCTTTTAACATCACTACATCTCTGAATCACCTCTTTTCATGCCCAGGGGGATTAGGAGTACTCATTGAGAGCAACTAGGATTGCCAGCATTTGACCTGCCCTTTCTGGCTGTCTCACAGCAGCTTGGTCTACAGAAATGATCCTGTTTCGCTCCTTGCAAGGAAAAGTTTTACTTTCCATCTCTGTGGATCTATTAAAGTTGCAGGACCAGGCCATGCCAGGACAAGACCATTTCCTCTGGCCCATCACCAACCTGAGAACTGCCAAGTTACACTTTGCAAAGAATGCATCATGAAGAGGTGTGCTTAAGACTGGACATGCCTTCCTGCAGTAGCATATCTAGAGAGGCTGCAAAATGGTATGTATTACAGGTGCGACAACAGGCAGCCCACTTGCCATCAGAGCTGTTCCAGGCAGCGACAGCAACGTGCAGGCACTTGTTGAACCAAGCAGCTTCTTCTATGCATTGCCATTACTGCCCAGAATGGTTCTGATTGCAAGTGAGAGGGGTCACTTTCCCAGCACATTGTGGTGGCTGCAGAACTTACCATTTTGCCCCCCTCTAGCTATGCTGTTTTTTCAAAAAGCAGTTGCAGGGGAGGATGCTCCAGGTCAGTGAATAGGGAAGGAGGTTGACCTTTTTCCCTGTGCCATTTTCCAACCGAAAATCCCTCCCTTCCAGCTCTTGTCTCCCTAGTAGCTCTTCGCTTCAAAATGCTGCTGTGGAAACAAATAACCCATTCAGGGGGATTTTCAGCAGGAAAACAAAATAGGGAAAGGGTTAATGCATTATGATCTAATATGGACAAAATCATCCATGGCTTTTTCTTTAAAAAAGAAAAAAAGAGGCATTTCTGGTCTTAATATTATATGCTTTCTAACATGTAGTTATGGGGACGTGGTGGCGCAGCGAGTTAATCCGCTGTTGCTGGGCTTTCAACCACAAGGTTGGGAGTTTGAGACTGCGTGACGGAGTGAGCTTGTCCCAGCTCCTGCCAACCTAGCAGTTCTAAAATGCAAGTAGATAAATTGGGACCAGTTCGGTAGGAAGGCAACGGCGTTCCGTGGAGTCATGCCGGCCACATGACCATGGAAGCTTGTCATCGGACAAAAACGCAGGCTCTACAGGCTTTGAAATGGAGATGAGCACCGCCCCCTACAGTCGGTCACGACTAGACCATTCAGTCGTGGGGAAACCTTTACCTTTTTAACATGTAGTTTGGCCCTTACTGTCACCCTTATAGCTCATTACTCAGAGATAGGTCCCACTGAGTTTAGTGGGGGCTGAAAGTAAGTAAGTATGAAAAGAAATACAGCTATAGAGTGTTATCATATTCTCATTTTTATTCATAGCCATTTGTCCAGCATTTTGTGGATGTGCAAAATGTGGATGTGCAAAAGTGTGGGTGTGGGTGGCTATCTGTTAATAGTGTTTTGTTGGAGAGCCCAATACCTTGTTATTTGAAACGAAAGTCATGTTGTAAGAAGACTTAAGTGAAGACACTCACCCTGATAGCAGCAAGTAATCAACACGCACAGAGCCTACAGGAAGCTTGGCAGTAATCGCAAACAAGAGTGAATATTGATTCCAACTGAGCTATGAACTAGCTGTACCCAGGGGAGAGGAGAAGGTGGTCTTCCGAGGTCAGATACCATGTAGGACAAGCACTGATGATTTCAGCCAGGATGCACAACCATCTTTTCATGATGATAGAGGTATTTCTGCAATCAAGGATGGGATATTGATTGCAGTGTTGCTGTAAAGCCGACTGAAATGTTGGGGATGGAAATGGTTGTGCAAGGCAGTGCTTGGATTTAAATGCTCCAGCAAGGGACTCCTGCACCCAAGGACAATGTTTCACACTTCAAATGGTAGAAAAATGACTCAACTCAAATGGTAGAAAGGTCTACACCCGAGCTGTACGGTTGCTGGGACACTGGGGTCAACCCCATTGAAGCCAATGAGTTCCAGTCATGCCTCATCACACTCTCTGCCCTGAAAGCTCTTCTTCCCATTCTCTGATGTAGGCAGGCTGGTTGGGTCACTCAATCTGCATATGCTTAGAAGCACTTTTCTTTGTTATTATCTCATAAGGCCAAGTGCTGGGAAGTGGCTTGGGAGCAGAGGAGCAAACTCGATGTTTGCTATACAATTGTGATTTAAATTAACTGCAGAAACAGAGCCGTCCCTTGTTTTTTGTTCAGTAAGTAAAATATCCAATGCATCATGGAGAGGAAGCAGAACAGAAGACAGGGAGAAGAGAAAGAATTTCTGCCCATAGAGCTGGACAGAGTGTTGCTGCCCATAGAGTTGGGGTGGCTAGAGCAGTGCCGCAGCCGAGAGTTGAGATGTGGCTCCAACACTGCTCTGCCTCCTCAGTTTACTGCTTGAGGCAACTCACTTCACCGTGCCGCATGGTAGGACCGATCCTGAATGGGAGCTTCAGTTTTGAACTTAGGCACAAATCAAGCCATCACTAGAATGTACAAAGGCAAGAAATGATGAGAATAGGCAGAAGAGCATAGAGAAGGGTAGGATGACTAGAAGGGCCTGCTACCTCTTCCAGATGAGCCTCTCCATGAGGGCCTGCCCTCAAGATAAGAGAACTTCTGCCCTATACGGGAGGTGTCCCCAGTGGAACACGACAAACAGCTTTGTATCTGTGTGAACCCCTAATTAAAGAACTCACATAATAACTCTGAATTTCTTGGTTGTTTTCAGTCAGGTATCAGATAATGGCTTTGTGGGATTTTCCCCCCTCCCCAAATTGTTGCAGCTGCAATGACAGGCAGGGCTATCAGAGTCCCGGCGCAGACAGAGACTCCCTGAGATGCCAGTCACGCCTGACCTCGGTTGTCACCAGAAGGCAATTATCTTGCTGCTGAGAGATAGCGGTCTGCAAGTGTAACAAGCCAATGAGGCGGGCCCCCGCCCCGGAAACTCTCCCCTCCTCCCCCCCTCATGGCTCCCTCCCATCTTACAGGACTGTCACTGCTGTGGCTGTAAAAGGAGCAGTAACTTTCCACTGGCCCAAATGCAAAGACTAGTTGTCCCTTTGGGATGCCATTGTGTGTGCTGGCACTGGAGTGCCGATTATGGATGAAGCTCTCTGCTAGGCGCCTGCCTCATCTCACTCTGATTCATTGCAGGGGTAATGGGGAGAGAGCCGCAGAATGCTGATGAATAAGTGCCATCCTTGCTTGCCTCTCCTGCAGCTCACACCACTATTTCAAGGGATAATTTGGGATTTGCTCCATTCGGAGGGAGGGTCGGTGGCCAGCAACCAACACCAGGCTCTGCTTTCCACCCACCCTCGGCCTAGACACAGGCAGAATGAGAGGAGCTCTCCAGAGGGCCATTAAAGCTGAAAGGGACACTTTCTATAAATTACAAAGACAAAGCCCAGGTTTATTTTGGATTTTCCAGATAGGTCAGCCAGCCCCCTGCAGAAATGGAAGTGAGAGTCAGCACTGAATGCTCAGCAGCGCCCAGGCTTGTGTTTCTGTTTAGGAACCTCAGGCCACTGGTCAAAGGGGATGGGGCTGAACTTGTTTGTATTGGAAGGAGGACCAGCCTTTTCAGTCATCCTGAAGAGATGCTACACCTATCCGCACACACACACACACACACACACACACACACACACACACACAGAGAGAGAGAGAGAGAGAGAGAGAGAGAGAGAGAGAGAGAGAGAGAGCGCCTCGGTGGTCAAAAAGGGCAGGAAAGGAATAGGTAGGTAGGTAAGGAATATGAGCAAAACATTTTGCAATTCCAGAGGAATATTTTACCCACCTTTGTCACTAAGCTCTCCTATGTCTAATGATGTGAGGGTTCTAGAACAGCCGGCAAGCTGCCTCTGCCTCTTGAGCTCCCCACTTCCCAGCCCAGTTGCCTACAATTGGCTTTCAGTGGGGCAATGTTTTGACAGAGGGGTTAGCTGTGAGGACCCAGGAGGTGCCGGGAAATGGGTAGGGGGTATTGAGCTCCTCAGCACCTCCACAGGATCTGCGCCTGGGCACCTTGCCTCATTTGAGTTTATCTTTAAATTTATGTCGCCCTGTGAGCTCCAGCAACCTGACAGAGCCTGACAAGAGCTGTGTGGAGCTGCCGTGCTCAGCCACTTCCTTCAGCGAAGCTCAGCATTGACACCAGTGCTGAGCGGAGCCCGGGAGCCCAGAGACGCTGTCAGTATTCCGGTTGACAGCAGTCTCGAGGGGGGGGCTCTTGAAAAGGGCTGTCCGCAAAGAGCGGGCCGGAGGGGCAGGTCAGCAAGAGAAAGGAGGAAGGGAGGAAGAAGCAAGGGGGGGAGAAAGAGAGACAGAGAAAGAAGCAAGAGAGGGAGAAACCGGGCTGGAGAAGGGAGCAGGAGGGGGAGGGAGGAGAGTTGGAGAAAGGAAGAGCCAGCAGGAGAAAGAAGAAGGGAGGAAAAGCCAAGAGGAGGAGGAGGCAAAGAGGGAAAGACTTAACCAGAGCATCCCTGGAGGGGCCAAGAAGCCCCTGAAAGGGGGAAACAAGTCTGCCCCCCCAGAAGGGAATCAGGCTTGGCCAGGGACTTCCCTTCACTTGTAGGTTTCCCAAGGCTGGCAGGAGGACCCCACCAAGAATGGCTAGGAGCTGAGTGCAATCCTATGCATATCTACTCAGAAGTAAGTCCCACTGCAGTTAATGGTTCTTACTACCAGGAAAGTGTGTATAGGATTGCAGCCTGAAGGCACAAGTCACCTGGGCCCTATGAGGGCCCCCCCCCCCCGTCTCTCAGGATGTAGGACCTCACCTCATACGCAATTGAAGTATCCATGGGGCCAAGGCATAAGAGCAGACTGAATTGCAGATGCCCCCTTTACTCTCCTATTCGGTTTTCCCTTCAATAACCACCTGGGCACCAATATCTGGACCTCTGCCTCTCATTTGAGTATCCCTGCCACCCCCATATCCTACCCAGTGAGTGCTATTTGATGTAGACCTTCCTCCCTGAGATGAGATCAAGGAGGGTACAAGGCTGCCGACACATCCCTCTTCCTGGAAGGATCTGTGGTGGAAGCTGCTCACCTTCCGTATCAAAACACAGCATCAGCATGTCAATGAATAATCAAAACAAGCAATAAGAACGATACCAAAACAGTTGGGCATTTAAAACAGCCAGCATAAGAAAAGAAAAAAAAGCATACCTGAAATACTTGAAAGAATATGTGAAAGCCCTGGAAAAATAAAGAAAGAGTTTCACCTGGTGCTGGAAAAAGATGTCAAAATCTGCACCAGGCAAACCTCCCTAGCCAGATTGCTACAGCCAAAATGCCCTGTGTCCTGTCATCCGTCATGTCATCTCTGGCAGTCCTGGGCCACTGAGAGGAATTTTATCAAAGTTTCTTTTACGCTCCTTTCCTTCAAATGGGAATTTGGCTCCTGGGTCCTGTTTTTGGCTCCCTTTGGCTACTGAGCCCCCTTTTTAATCCAGGCACAGGTACACTGTACCCCCTGTACATACATCCCTCAAAAGGCCCTGATACTGGGATTTGGAGAAGAGTCTCTGCAGAGGATTTGAGTACACTGGTCAGGTTCATATGGCACCCTGGATCCCAGGAAGTTTAGGGGTGTCCAGGCAAACCACAGCACTCTGAATTGTGACCAGGAGCCAGTGCCGTGTTTCTAGACTGGCAAGGAGGATCCCTGTGCCGAGTCCCAGTCAGTAGTCTGGCCGTATATTTTGTACCAAGGGCAGGTTCAGAACAATTTTCAGAGGCTTTGCAGTTGTCCCAGTGGATTGTTCCTAGAGCATGGATCAATGCAGTCAGGCTAGCTCTGTCCAGGAAGGGGCACAGCTGGGGGACCACCCTAAGGTGGTAAAGGCATATAATGGAGGCAACCTGAGCCCCAAAGGCAAAAGTCAAGCTAACAGTAGTCTGCAAACCCGATCCTTCCAGGGAGTGCAACTCTGCCCCAATTGGGCTGACCACCACCTCCCACATCAGACAAGCCGCCTACCCAGTGCACTCCCCTCTTGCTTTGCTTTATTGATCTTCTTCCAGAAAACAGATGAGAATGGATCCATATAATTGGGGTCTTCCAAAAATGTCTGGAATTAGACAGCAGCCGTTCACTTGAGCATCTTGTCCAACAAGGCTGAATTTGTGACTGGCTGGAAGTTAGAAAGTTACAGTGTTGGAGAAGACTCCTGCGAGTCCCCTGGACTGCAAGGAGATCCAATCGGTCAATCCTCCAGGAAGTCAAACCTGATTGCTCCCTGGAAGGACAAATTCTGAAGCTGAAGCTCAAGTACTTTGGCCACCTCATGAGAAGAGAGGACTCTTTAGAAAAGACACTCATGCTGGGAAAGATGGAAGGCCAAAGGAGAAGGGGGCGGCAGAGGAGGAGATGGTTAGATAGTGTCACCGAAGCAATGAACATAAAATTGGGTGAATTCAGGAAGGTAGTGGAGGACAGGGAGGCCTGGCGTGCTGTGGTCCATGGGGTCGCGAAGAGTTGGACACGACTTAGCGACTGAACAACAACGGAAGTTAGAAGAATAATCTTCGGGGTCCAGAAAACCCCAGATTTTTTTTTAGTAGTTTCAAGAGAATTGGTATCACTCCCTCTGTCAAGGAGGCATTTATGACTTCCTGGAAACTAGCTGGTCAACCCATTGCTGCTCGAAGTTACAAACGATGAGTTAGTGCCGATGGGGGGCCATTCAGCACCCCCACGTTGGCACTAACTGCATAGCATCGATGGTACCATGTAGCGTCTATGCTAATGGGCTCCCAGGATTACGCCCTCAGACCTGTTTCTTCCTTTCGCACAACACTGCTGCCTTTTCTTTGCAAGAAGAGCTTCCTGTTCATGCTCAGATTTTTTTCTAACATAATGCAGCCATTAACACTGCAGTTTGAAGCAGAAGATCATTGTACATGGGCATGGGAAAGACATCTTAGACCCTTCTCTTCACACCATTTTCCTGTTGAAAATCATTCCTTAAAAAGCCATTTTTATCCTCCGAGGAAACTACATGGGGGTACCAGGAGCTGAAACTATGCATCTTGCTTATGTGCATGTGCATTAGTGCACATGTGCGCCCAACCACTGCTGTTGCTACCACCATCGCTGCCTCCTCCTTACCCATCTGTGAGGAAAGCAGCCAGGTGGGCGCAGGGAGGAGATGGGAATGAGGCAAGGTGAGGTGAGATCCAGCAGAGAGCAGTGATCCAGAGAGCACACCCAACTTCTCTGTCTTGAGCTCCAGCACTGCCTCTTTTCTGGATGCTGTCCTATTTGAAACAAACAGGAGGTGCAGAACATGCTGGGAACTCCAGGTGGAAGAAGTGAGCTTTGGCTGCCTCAGTCCTCTTCCTGCTCACTCTCCGAGAACAGGAAGAGGATTCGAGAGCTGATTGGATGGAGGGAGGGCAGATGCAGGGTGCAGGCAATCCTTGTCAGTTTGCTGTCCCCTCAACCTCATCACCCTTCCACTTGAAACTGCTACTTCAGTCAGAGCCCAATCCTATGCATGTCTACTCAGAAGTACTTTCCTATTCCTATAGTCCAAAAGGCTTACTCCCAGGTAAGTGGAAGGTAGTGTGGTAGCCTCAACTGCTAGGTCAGCTCTGAGGGTCTTAAAAGGTAAAGGTAAAGGTTTCCCCACGACCGAATGGTCTAGTCGTGACCGACTGAAGGGGGCAGTGCTCATCTCCGTTTTAAAGCCTGTAGAGCCGACGTTTTTGTCCGAGGACAAGCTTCCATGGTCATGTGGCCGGCATGACTCTACGCCGTAGCGGACGGAATGCCGTCCCCTTCCCACCGAAGTGGTCCCTATTTATCTACTTGCATTTAGGTGCTTTTGAACTGCTAGGTTGGCAGGAGCTGGGACAAGCAATGAGAGCTCACTCCGTCACACAGTCTCGAACTCCCAACCTTACTGTCGAAAGCCCAGCAACAGCGGATTAACTCGCTGCGCCACCACATTCCATTCTGAGGGTCTTATTCTCTCTCTTTTCCCCACACTGGTTTTCTATTTCAAAATGTAGTCTCTCTCTCTCTCTCTCTCTCTCTCTCTCTCTCTCTCTCTGTGTGTGTGTGTGTGTGTGTGTGTGTGTGTGTGTGTGTGTGTGAGAGAGAGAGAGAGAGAGAGAGAAGAAAAGTCAAAGGGGAGAATCAGAGATCTACATGTGACAACTTGTTCCACCTGGGTTCACACACACTCCAGAACATTTGCTTCAGCCCCCCGCAGTTTCAGCAACACTGAGTAGAAGATGCATTCTGAATGCCACCAGCCAACCAACTGAAGAAACACCTTCCAAATATTGGTGTGTATTGTAAAATGGGATATATCACCCCATTCTATCTGGGTAGGGAGATTCCAAAAAGACCTAAATCTCAAGTGACTAGATCTCAACAATGGGGATTTTCTTTTTTCCTCAATCTTTCCTTTCCTCACTACTGACAAAAGCATGGTGTTTCACTGTCACCAGCTGAAGAAAACAACGGAGAATATTTCAATTGCATGCCCCTGCTCCTTATGAGACTATGGACTTCCTATGGCACAGAGCAAGCGCTGGGGAATCCCATTAGGTTAAAAACAGTTACCACAGAGAAGGGTTTTCCTCCACCCTCAACCTAGTCCCTTTAATAGCATATAACGATCACGTTCAGGTTGCAGAAATCAAAACCACACAGGTTGGATATAAACGATAAATTTTTACTGTGAGCTTAATTACTTCAAAAGCTCAGAAGATAATTGAGCAAATGATTTCTATATTACATTGATCAAAGATGGAAATGAAAGCTATTTAATGCTCCTCTGTTCCTAATGTAGTCTAGTGCTCCCACCCCCCAAAGATTTCTTCCTGAATTTTACCCTGATCTGACTTGAACTAGCAATCCTGGAAGCTTCTAACAGCACCTGTTCATCACTGTCACTTACACTGTCAGTGCTGGTGCCTGATGGCTGGGGACCCAGGGCAGAGTCCTGCACTACTCCTCATGGTAGGTGTCAGGCGAGGGCTTTGACATGACAAAAGCCAGCAGAGGCATCCTGGGGGTGGGTTTCACCCAGGGCGGCACTTTCTGTACCTTCAGGAGCTCAGCATTCTGGAGGTTCAGGGATGATGTCATGACAAAACCTTACCTCCCCCAACCTTCTGGGCTATCGCATTGCTTTTACTGCAATAAACCCATCTACAGACCATCTCTGTATGATTATCCTTGGCCCATTCCAGGCCTAGACCCTTCCTGTTCTTGCTCACAAGAGCAGAAACATGATAGTCACCAAGAATGCAAGGCGGCTGGCCCAGAAGAGGCCAAAGATTGCTGAATGGAGTCTTGGGCAGTGTAGTGACACCCCCTCCTGGGGACACCAGATGCGGTCCACACTAGCTGCACCCCTGTTTTGACACCACTGAAAGCCATGCTGTTTACATTTGAATAGACATTCCTCTGTTCTCCTGGCTGAAAATGATGCCTGTAGGCAGCCTCTGGGTTTTAGACCTCTAAAAGAGGTCGCCTCTGAATGCCAGTTGAAAGGGAGTGGCAACAAGATAGAAGTACCTGTATCTTGTTGTGTGCAGGAAGCTGGACGAGATGTGGCCTTGGCCAGATCCTTATGTTCTGAAATGATGTCACCAGGGAGACTCATGTTAGGTAACTTTGCTCTCAGAGTATGAACAAACCAGAAATAAACCAAGGATCATCAGAACATTTTCCCCAATTACCATTGGGGTGAAATACTCTTTACCATGATGTCCACTGAAAAAAATATCCACAGGTCAACATTTAACATTAGCAAGTAAGCCAACAACAGTTACTGTAACAGTGATTAACATATTTAAAATGCCATACCTGGCACCACAGTCATTGCAGGATAGATCAGGTGACTTTGCTGACTACAGTAGCTATTCCAGAACTACTTGCAGGAACAGTAAGAGGAGCATAAACTCTCTAACCATAATCCGTGGTTAATCACTCTCTAATCAGTCCACCGATGCTTGCTCCTTGTAGACATTGTTGGCCTAGGTGGAGCATGTCTGCTTCTTTCTAAGGGCGCAATCCTAGCATGGAGTGATGCCAGCATGGTTAGGCCAGAAAAATTTGGCTGGCACAAGGGCCACCGTAAAGCACATTTGGACCACTCTCAGAGAGGCCAGCACACAGATGTGCGCCATCCGCCCTGACTCCAAGAGTGGTCCAAATGCACATGACAGTGGCCCTTGTGCCAGCCAAACTTTGCTGGCTTAACTGTGCCGGTCTCACTCCAGGTTAGGATTGTGCCCTATATTACACATACTGCATGTTGTACAGTTTCATCATGTGGGTCCCTCTCTTATTTCTCTCACCTCTCAGCCGTTTCTCAAACATATCCAGCCCAATCTCCTTTGGAGGAGATGTTCTTCGTTAGCTGTATTCCTGGTGGATTTAGGGCCAGAAGACAGTTCCCGCTTGGTCTCCCACAGCTGCTAGTCCTGTTCTCACTGGCAACCTGTTCCAGGGCAGGCGCTTTACACATTTGCCAAGTAGGTCAAACTGCATGCAACAGGTCAAAAAGTGTCACAACAATTATTTTTGCACATCAGTGAATGCCTTGCTGCACCGGCATTCAGTGGTGGCCGCGTTCCAAAACTGGGCCAGAGCAAAGCCTGGAAGATAGTAGGGCTGGCAGCTGTTCCTGAAGATGCTTTGATCCATTTTTTTTTTTTGCATCACATATATTGCATCACATATTTTGTCTCGCATATAACTGCATGACGGACTGCAACTATCCGTGTTGATCTTTGCCTCCTTTCCCTCATGGCAGGGTAAGGTTCACACATGTATACCACTTGATGACAAGCAGGACGGGATGTGTCAGCTGCTCCTGCTGAACAGCATTGCTTTTGGTAGAATCTGAAACTTTTGCCTGTGGTGTTTCATCTGTGATGGCTCTTTCACACATGCAAGCCATCACCTGATGTAACTCATGACTGACAAGCAATAGCCATACGTAGAGCTTGAATCCATCAGCACCCCATGCCCATCCCAGGAAGCTTATTGCAGCCTTATAGACACCAGAAGCATCCTTACCTAGTTTTCTAGTTAGTAGCTTTTAACTTTCCAGTCTGTATCTCCTTTACACTTTCCTCCTTCCTCCTTCCTTTGAACCTCTAATTATTCCACTAATGCTGAGGCTCCAAGTCGTTGTTCAGCTGGTGACATTTGCTGGATGTTTCCTGGCAGATAAAGGAAGGCATCTGATGTGACATTTTGAGCAGTGCCGTGATGGGCTCCTGGATGGAAGATTGTATCTTTGCTGTGAAGTGAGCCGAGCAGATTCCAACCGTCCAGACTGGCAGGACTTATTCTCATGCGGTTTTGTGTCAAAGCCACAAAGTTAAACTGTGATTGTTGAGAACATGCCAGCTACACACAGATTTTTCTTCTGATCCTCTGTGCCCTAAGTGTTTACTGTGAGCCCACACAGCTGGACACAGAGATCCAGTTCAGTCCCAGCAGAATGTACCCTGAGCCAACATGATGTATTAGCACAGACCACCAGCTGGTCATTTTCTAGGGGCTTCTAAATTGAGAGACCTGCTGTAACTGACATCTGGTCTTCCCCTGAGCAAGTATGAAATATGGCAGACCTATAGGTGTGAGGACGTGTAAAAATAATTGACTACATGGAAGTTGGTTTATTCCATTTTGTTTTATCAGTATTTTGTCGTCCTGCTCCCTTAAAGTAGCCTATTAGAACTTCCTCACCCAACTACCCATTGCCACACATGATGGGAGGGAGGTTGTCTTTCTGTTCTTGTTGGTTTCCCTTCCTTCGTACGCACACACCTGTTTCCCTCATGGGACGTTAACTCGGGTGCCAGTCAGCACGCTTCAAGGGAATGGTGCAACTCTGAAGCTGCCAGTTGCTGACCCCAAATCAATACGCTATGTAAACAACTTTACATCTCAGCTGCCAAAGTCTGTACTTCCCAATCAGTTGGAATAAAACTGTCATTTGAAAAATTAAAAAGTTGATCTTCATGGCAAAAATCTAATGGTAACTGATAGATTGCACTGATAGATGGGCTGGCCCATCTGTAAAGCAGATAATATAGCTCACATCAAGGGGCAGGGGAGCAGATTTGGCCACTCACCACTCACACACTGAGTCTGCTCTCCAACCTGCCATAGATGAAGCTGCATTAGTCCACTTTCCACTGACTAAACAAGCAGGAAACGGAACATCCACTTCCTTACTTTGGACCTTCTTCATGCCATTCTTTTCCAAAAACAAAGAATACAGACAAGGAAGTGCTCCTTATGTGGTTGGGTTAAAGGAGAGAGGGCTTCCTCACCCCCACACCTCACTCCTTCTTCCCATGATCCCTTTAAATAAAACAGTTCTGCACTTCCAGTGCGTAGAAACAAACTGTGTGAGGAAAGAGTTATGTGAAGGGTAAACGCAGTTCTCCTGTTTGGGGTTTTTTGGTGGATTGTAGAGGGTGTGTGCTTTTATGTATACCATAGTGCAATGGTGGTGGGTCAAGGTATGCAGTCTAATCCAGTTGGCCTGTCCCTGTTTTACTGTATATATGCACGCACACGCACACACTTTTAAATAGGTGTATTACCGTCACACCTATTTAAAAGTTATGGCTTAAGAATGCATAGTCTCTACCACTGCATAGGCTCAATGTCATTAACAGCATTCCATGCTCAACTGTTGTCTACCACCATGACTACAGCAGCCCATTTGATAAAGAACATGTGCTGGAATTCATATGGTTGCAAGAAATTAAGATTACTATCTTCCATCTCTTTGCATGAGGATAGGCTCACTGAAGTCATGGAGATGACACAAGGGCAACTAACCCTATTGTCAACCTGCCCTATGCTCTGAGACAAGGCAGGAGCAGCAGCTGCCCCACATTATATTAAAGGGCAGCTCTTCCCTTCTTCTGGCAGCATCTGCTCTCTCCTAAGCAAATGAGCAGAGTGTGTGCAAAGCAGAATGAGTTCTTAATGGTGTGGGGAACAGAGGTGTTGCAATGGTTCCTTCTCTCATGCTGCAATCCTATCCACACTTTCCTGGGAGTAAGCTCCATTGACTATAATGAGACTTACTTATGAGTAGAGGATTCTGCCCTCAATTTCTTACAGCTTTGGGGAGACAAGGCCGAGGTGAGCCTGTCCCTCTCCAGCTCCTATGGACTGTAGTATGAGTTGAGCTTCCATCCTCATTTGCTGACCCTTTCTTGTGTCTTTAACAGCAGTCTAACAGCATGGGGAATTTTTTAACAGAGGAAGGTTTGCCCAGCAGCAATTGTGTCACTAGGGGGTGAAGACCACACCAGGTAACACCATGGGGGGGGGGGAGAGTCATACCACTAGTGACCAAAATTTTGGAAACCTTTTGAAACATTTGTATTTATAAATAATTTCAATTATCATTTGAAAGGTAATTTCATGCAAAATTTAATAAATAAACCATTTTGAATTATCTGTATTCTATCAAAAGTGTCAGCAAAAAAAAAAAAAAAACAGAAAAGGAAAACACAACTGCCTTAACAAAAAGTGGATTTCCTTAACTCACAACTGACCAATAGTCTGATCATTCCAAGAGCCAATGAGGTGTTATTAGCAGGGCGTAGTTAGCAGGGAACCAATAAGGTGTCAGTATGAGTCAGCTCATGTTCATGTATAGGAGCTAAAACTAGAACTCTTACTCAGTTGTGTGTAAAATTGACACCAAATTGAATGTCATCAATTCAATTTGGAAACAGAATTTTTGTTGGTTACTAATTTGTTGGGTGACCTATATTGTTATATAAATAACTAAATAATGGGGGTTACACTAACCCTAGCTGCCACTGCATTTAGGCTAGGCATATATTGTAATTTTTTCTGTACGGTCTGATACAAGTGGAGTTTACCATGAGGATGATGCAATGAGTTTTTGCACAGGGTGACACAAACCCTACTGATGCCTCTTCCCAACAGAGAGTTGGAAAAGCCCCCTCTGTTTCTATGTGAAACTGTTCCAGTTTCTGCTGCTGAAATAAAGGCTGGAGGCACCATTTTGGCACTGGCTGAGGGTTGGCCCGACTCCTCCCTGCGAGCCAGCACAGGGCTTGCAGCGATTGGTTGTTTTGAAGGAGAAGGCAGGCCAAAGTCCACGCCGGAACAGCCACCCCCCTGCCCGCCCTGAAGCTAGTCTGAGAACAGCTGGTTGCCGTCAAGGGGCCGGGTAGGAATTTTTTGCTTCCACCCAGATTGGCACAAGCAGCTCTAAGTTTTTTCACCTACCCCTGGCAGGGGTGGGGTGGCTCAATTAGGTTTGGTCACTTACCAGGAAGTGCGCAGGGTTGGGTAGGCTAGAACAGTGGTGTCATCCAAATGATTTAGGAACAGGTACTCACTTTTGATTGGCACTTGTCAGGGTCCGCCCACTGGAAGTGACGTCATAAGCCGGAAGTGATGTCATGATTGTTGCCATGGATGTGATCATGTTTGTAATAACTTTAGCTTGTGGTTAGTGTTGATTTAACTTCTATTGCTTTGCTTTCTAGAGATGTGTATATACATATTTTTCTTCAACTGTTCCCTGGTTAAATAGCAGGGGCCAGCTTCGAGTGGGCGGGGCCAGCTTAACTTCTAGGAACCGGTACTCGCGTAGTGGTGCGTAGTGGGTGCATGACATCACTGGGCTAGAATGTTATCTCAGTGTCCAAACCAAGGCAGCAAGGTTGGCGGGGGGGGGGGGGAGAAGGTGGGCCACTCTGATGATGTTTGACCAGCTCAAGGAGTTGGTCCTCTGGCCCCTTCAACTGAGTGGTTCGGGGCTGTGGGGTTCAACCTGCAGGCCCGGATGCTCAGTCGCCTTGCCCCAGTGGGGGCGGCAACGAAGGGCTGGCGCAGTCAAGGACTGGGGCCAGCCTCGAGTCAGGTGGTCGCCCTACAAGATTGGGGAGATAGGCGGCTAAGCCCGCTTCCCCAGATAGTCCCTGCGCACAATATTTTGTTAGTGGTTATAAAATACCTGCTGCAAATTGTAAAAAGTTAATAAAGTGGGCCAGTTTAAAATCCGAGCACTCTCTGGTGTCTTTATTCATGGGGGGTGCTGGGCTAAATGGAAACAGGGCCAATAAAAATATCTGGGTGGAACTTTTAGCATCAGGAGCCAGACATGACAGGAAGTGTGTGAGTACAAGAAACATATGAAGATCAGCAGTGATGTGAAACAAAATGAAAATCCATGATGCTTGAGAGTAAAAGTATTCATCTGTAATTACCCAAACAGGACAATCCTCTGAATGTTCACTTGGAAGTAAGTTTGACTGTACTTGATGGTGTTTTCCTCCATAAAAGTGTGCATAGGGTTACAGCTGTAGCATCAAATTAGACATGTGCCTAATTACATAATGTGGCCTGATGGTATTTTTAAACAGATTGGGGGCCCCAAAATGTGATGAATCCACTTTGCAGGGGTAAGTGGGCTTTAATACTTTGTGCTGTTGCAGTGTTGATTCCAACTGAGTTAAAAAAAAAAAACTTCAAGTGAAAGCAAGATGACCAATTACAATGGAGGACAGTGTGCCTATACCTTTAACCATTGTACTGAAGATGGAATTTTGGCTAGTGCAGCTCAACACAGACGGTACACCAGCCTTCTTCTTCTTGTTGTTCTTGTTCTTCTTCAGCCTTCTTCTTCACTATAAAAATTCCCTCTTCTATACAATGGTTAAAGGTACAGGCACTCTGTCCTCCATTCTGTTAGTCAGCCTAAGTGAAAGACAGTTTGCCATTCAATTGACTCCATTGCTCCTCTGTTTCTTTGAGGAGCCCTGGTTGTGGAGCACATTCAAGCCACCAGTTTAGGGCTCCCGTTAACTCACTCAGGTCTGGTGACCGTTTGCCCCACCAAACACCTTCAGAGCGCAATCCTAACCTGGAGTTAGGCCGGCACAGTTAGGCCAGCAAAGTTTGGCTGGCCCAAGGGCCACCGTAAAGTATGCTTGGACCACTCTTGGAGTCAGGGAGGATGGCACACGTCTGTGCGTTGGCCTCTCTGACTCAGAGAGTGGTCCAAACGTGCTTGTGCCCGCATGGCCCTTGTGCCAGCCAAACTTTGCTGGCCTAACTGTGCCAGCCTAACTCCAGGTTAGGACTGCGCCCTCAGTGGCCTCCATGAGCTTGTGTGCAGAAGGCTGATCGGCATGGCTGTAAGATGGCACTGGAGAGCCAGCGCTTGGATTGGTCCCAAAGCTTTGGCTTGGGCCCCATGTCTGCATGTCTGGCTGACTGCGTGGAAGAAAGGGTTAAGTGTCCCCATTTCCCACGTGGCCATCATTAGGCAGCCATTAGCTAGTCACTGTTGCATCAACAGTGTGAGGCGCTGAATACCTTTCCCGTTGGCAGCATTCCAGCCGAAGGGAGGAAGCTTCTGAGAAAATGCAATTACAGCAAACAACAGCCAAGCGAGAGAGAGCTGCAATCCACACCTGGCACTAATTAACTTAATTAGCCCTTAATGAGCTACACTGGTCGGAAGGCCTATTTTTACTTAATTATCCCCTAATGCGCTTGGCAGAAAACGGGAGCCCTGATGGATGGAGCGGTTATGTCTGGTTCCTTCCACCCAGTGAGGCAGTTGAACTCCCCTGCATCCTTAATATGTGAGCCTGGCTAAGTGACTACAGGGAGGGCCTGGGCTAGGGGATGCAGGAGACTTGCTAGCACCTGAATCACTCAGAGGCACTGTGTGGTGCTGCTGGACGTGCTTTCCATGGCATTCGTTGGACAAATTCGCCTTCCGAATTTCCTGCATCTCCCTGATGACATCACAAGCCCTTTATTCATTAACATTCGTATTGCAGCATTTCCCCATCCCTAACCGCCCAACCCTATCCTGTGCTGGCAGGCCAGGTGGCCTGCACCGTATCCAGTGCAGAGTTGGGGGTGGCTGCAGTACAACTCAGAATAAGGGGAATGATTTCCCCTTACCCAGTGTTGTGCAGCGGCCACACTGATAGGGTGACTCAGATCTGTGCCAGCAAAATTGCTGACGCAAATCCAAGCAGCCTGGTGTAATGCTGGGCCGCTCAGGAGGGGGCTTAGGATCCAGCCTCCCAGTCTGTTCCCATCCCCCTCCCAAGCCTGGGCTGCCCCCTATTGCTCTCAGCCCTCGGAACAGCCCTGAGAATGAGAGGGCAGCTGGCACAGTGAATTGCAGAGCTGTGCAAACTGCCTCTTCCTCTTGGGATGCCACCGGCACCAGTCGTGTTGACCTATCCAAAGGCAGGTTGAAAAAGTACAGCTGATGAAACATCCAAGTAAAATATGTGCGTGGGGCTTAATGTTTGAACTGGAGAGGGCTGTGTTAGAAGTCAGCTGCCTTAGAAGAGGAAGGTCAGGTTGGTAGGTATCTCTTTGGCTTTGGCACAGCAAAATTCACCCCACCAAGGACAGACTGGAAACTTTCTCCTCTCTAGGCTACTTGGTGCATGCCTCTTTCCATTTCCATGCTGCTCAGTAGTTTTTGCTCACTGGACCATGACCCTTGCCTGATCAATGGCAAAACATAACGTGGAAAAACAGAGTGGGGGAGGAGAACCCCATTCCTTTGAAGAAAGGGACAGGGGCACTTGGGTTTTAATCTTTTGCCTCCACGGGGCTTCTGTGATTCCTGTTTTCTTGTCTGCTGTAGCCTGGCATGGCTCTTCCAACCTCTCCTCCCATGTATCCTGTGTAGATTGTGGGTATTTCTCATTGCTTCATCCAAGATAGTGAGCATCCTTCTCTTAATTTGTCTTGACTCCCTGCACTCTGCCTTCCGGAGCTGCTTCCCGTTGGTCCCTGCAGAGATCCTTGCCTTGCTCAGGAGGGAGCCTGTTTCAATGCTTCATTTGTAATTACGTGAATGCATACCCCTAATGGACGGACACCAAGCTTTGACCAAGTGGAATGCTCTGGTACTCCGAGCTCCTTCTTTCCACCTGTGGTTGCCTCTTGCCTTCCTCCCTCCCGTGGGGGTGACAGGGTACCCCAACTGAGGTGCTCTGAATCCCATCATCCTTCTCCTGGATGCAACTTCAGACACTCTGCTTCTCTTTCTCATCAGTGCCAGGCAAAGTAGTGGAAGTGCCAACTCTGTGTTCAAGTCAGCAATGGATTGACTATAAGTCAGCCTATAAACCAAAACTCAGTCCAGACAAGACAGAGGTGCTTCTAGACTGGGGGTTCATTTGATTCAGGAGCTGGGATCCATCCCATTCTAGATGGAGCTGCCTTCTCCCTTAAGCACCAGGTTCTCAGTTTGGGGTGCTCCTAGTTCTGATCCTGATTTGATACAAGTGATGCTTTCCACCAACTTACTGCCAGTGGTAGCCTTGCTATGGTTACTGATGCTATAGTAGCATCCAGGATTAGCAACTGCAATATGTAATGTGTGGGGCTGCCTTTGAATTTTCTTGGCAATTATAGTCAGTAGCAAATACTGTAGCAAGGCTGCGAACTCGAATGGGTTATTCAGAACATACCTCACCAATTTTGAAAATGCTGTACTGGCTCTCCATGTGTTTCTGTGCAGTTTAAATTGCTGGTGTGAATCTATAAAGCTCTAAACAAAGACCAGGATATTTCAAGGATGTCCACACCCTACAGCAATGAACTGACTAATGTGTTGAGGTCCTCCAGGGTGGCTCTTCTCTGTTACCCATGTCAGTTTAGGGAAGTGTTCAGACCAGGAACTGAGCTTTCTTGATGGTCTTACATTGTTGTTAGAAAGCCTTCCTGTATTCATATGCTCCCCTTCATGAATTTAAGGCACCTGGTAAAGACAGTTATATTCACCAAGGCCTTCTAAATATGGGTTTCAATATAGGATGTTTGCTTTTTCTTTGTCTTATATCGACTTCTATTCAAGGTTTTTACTGCTATGACTCAGGGCACAATCCTAAGCAGCGCCGGACTGGCGAGGTCGACGGGCCAGCACCACATCCAGTGCTGCTTAGGAGATGCTGGAGCCTCCCTGTGGCAAGGGAGTGTTCACTCCCTTACCATAGGGGAGGTTCCAGCCTCCCCTATGTGCTCCTCAGATCTGCACCTGTTAAAGAGTGAATTGGGGCCACATGGCCTTGCTGAAGGGCTTCGGAAGTGGCCTTACGGCCACCTCCCAAGCCCGCCGAGATCCTGCCCAAGTCCCGCCTCCCGCCTCCCCCCTCCCACCAATCCCCGTCCCGATACAGGACAGAGAATCTCTTGCGCTGACCGTCTTCAGTCAGCGCAAGGGAGGCTCTCCGTCGGCGCTCTGAAGCCAACACTGCGAGTAGCATCAGCTTCAGAGATGGAGCGCTGACGCAGGGGTGCTGCTCGGCGCTACACTATGATGTAGCGTCGACACAAGGGGCACGCTAGGATTGCGCTGCCCGAGTTTAATGTTAGTGCACTACATACTTAGTGTTTTGTTTTAATCTTTGGTTGCTGTTTTACCTTCTCATTTAATTGCAATGTTTGTGTATTTAATTCTTTTAAAATGATTATTAGCCACCCTGACAAGTTTCTGTTGAGGTGGTTCAGAATAATAGAGTTGGGAGCGACCTACAAGATCATCAAGTCCACCTTCCTGCCAGTGCAGGCAAGCCTCAGCTACATCAGCCTTGACAGAGGGCTACCCAACCTCTCCTTAAGGACTGTCAACAATGGAGAGTCCACCACATTCCAAGGCAGAACAGCACAGCATAGTCAGTTCTTGCAAGCTGACTAAGAGCTCAATCCTATCCCTCCCCTTCCCCCAGTGGTGCAGCTGTGCCAAAAATGGGCATGTCGTATCCAGTGGGAGGGATTACTTACGCCTCTGTAAGCCTCCTGCTCTGCAATGGATCTCCTCAGACTTGTGCTAGCGATTTTGCTAGCTCAACAGAAATGGGGCAGGGAGGCTGCAGGAAAGGGGGATAGGATTTGGTGTGTCATTACTGTTGGATCCACCCCCTCCTGCAGTCTCTCCACCTCATTAAGCCGCCCTTCCCTTCCGTTCCCCCATTCAGCCCTCTCCCCTCTGTCTGACTTACACACTCCAGCAGGTAGTGGGAGAGATGAGGACATGGGTAGGAAGGCTCTGGCCTTCCCCACCCCCACCCCCAAGTCCCTGGCAGTGTGCTATGAGTGTGCAGCCGGAGCGACTGTTATGACTGGCACTGACTGCTTTCAGCAGTCTGCACCAGCAGACGAGGTACTGGCTCATCAGCCAGCCCGGATAGGATTGGGCTGTAAATTAACAGAACATCCTCATTGGACCCCTATAGTAGGGCCACTGGGGGATGTGCCTTCCACCAGCAGTGTGATGTGCCTTGTCACTTATCAAAGATCTAATGGTGTGCCCTGAATATTTTAATTCCTTGTCAATGTGCCATGAGATGAAAAAGGTCAAAAATTGCTGGGCAAGGGAATACATCCCTCCTTCACTGTAGTGATACTTCATTTGTGGCGTGTGTCAGCGCTGGTGTTGGAGGATAGGATTGGGGCCTTAAGCATAGAAAATTCTGCCTCAGGGAGGTGGCAGCAGGCCTGTGTGACCAGAATTCTGAAAGCCATGGTACATGCTAACTGCCATGGAAAACAATACAGTGGATGTACTATATTCAGCCAAAACACCATTCCACATCCGCTTTGGGCGTTTGTACAATTATTACTGCAATTCTCCTCTCAGGAATGTAAAACCTTAGAGGAGAAGTTGGAAAGGCAAGAGATGGCTTTGATTTGCATTTCTTGTCTCCCCCCCCCCCCCCGGCAGCATTCTTGAAATAAGCAATGGTGAAGTTCCTCCTGCAATCACTGTAGACTGAACAGTTGCCAAACTGCATGAGATTTCCAAAGTCATTAAAAGTTGATACCATCTCAATTGGGATTCCACCCCCAAGCTGCTTGTTTGAAGCACTCCAATCTGGCATCAGTATCTGCTGATATTATCTTTGCTGGATGAGGCAGCACCCACCTCCGTATTGAAGAGGAGTTTTTGACAATGCAATTTGCAATGAAGCGGAGGAGGAGGAGGAGGAAGACAGAGGAGGAGACGGAGCACTACATGGCAATGACCTTTACTGTGGGAAAAAAAAAACAAGCTGTTCCTTCAGACGTTTTGGATCTCTCTCTTTGATGAGAATTGTTCAGGACAGCAGTAGAGCAAGGCTTTTATTGGTTTGACAAACAATCTGCTAAGTTATGTCTGTATTGTTTGCATGGTTTGTGGTCCCTTTCCTATTCACATTGGAAAAGTCAGGGATCCCTTTAGGGTCAGTTTCCTTTGTGGTATTAATCTGTATTTCTAATATTAAGAACATAAGAACATAAGAGCCCTGCTGGATCAGGCCAAAGGCCCATCTAGTCCAGCTTCCTGTATCTCACAGCGGCCCACCAGGTGCCCCAGGGAGGCATGAAACAACAAGATGCTTGCATCCTGTTGCCACTCCCTTGCACCCGGTACCAGTAGCCCACCACCTTTGTAAGGAGGTTGCACAATCCGTCATTGCCTATAGCCCACGATGGACCTTTCCTCCAGAAATCTGTCCAATCCCCTCTTAAAGGCATCAAGACCAGATGCCATCACCACCTCCTGTGGCAAAGAGTTCCACAGATTAACCACCCGCTGGGTAAAAAAGTACTTCCTTTTATCTGTTTTGACTCTCCCAACCCTCAGCTTTAGTGGATGCCCCCTGGTTCTGGAGTTTTGAGAGAGGGAAAAGAACATCCCTCTATCGACTCTATCCCTTCCATGCATAACTTTGTATGTCTCAATCATGTCCCCCCTCAGGCGCCTTTTTTCTAGACTGAAGAGCCCCAAACGCTGCAGTCTTTCTTCATAAGGGAGGTGCCCCAGCCCCGTAATCATTTTTGTCGCTCTCTTCTGCACCTTTTCCAACTCCACTATGTCCTTTTTGAGATGCGGCGACCAGAACTGGACACAATATTCCAGGTGTGGCCTTACCATCGATTTGTACAATGGCATGATAATATTGGCTGTTTTATTCTCAACCCCTTTTTTAATGACCCCAAGCATGGAATTGGCCTTCTTAATTGCTGCCGCACACTGGGTCGATACCTTCATTGAATTGTCCACCAGCACCCCGAGATCTCTCTCCTGAGCTGTCACAGACAGCTCAGAACCCATAAGCCTATAGGTAAAGTTTTGGTTTTTTGCCCCAATGTGCATCACTTTACATTTGTCTATGTTGAAACGCATCTGCCATTTGGCTGCCCATTCCCCCAACTGGGAGAGATCCTTCTGGAGCTCTTCACAATCCTTTCTTGTTTTTACCACCCGGAAAAGTTTTGTGTCATCCGCAAACTTGGCCACCTCGCTGCTTATCCCTGTCTCCAGGTCATTTATGAATAAGTTGAAAAGCACGGGCCCCAAGACAGATCCCTGGGGCACTCCGCTTTTCACCTCTTTCCATTCTGAAAATTGCCCATTGACCCCCACTCTCTGTTTCCTGGCCCTCAACCAATTCTGGATCCATAAGAGGACCTGCCCTCTTATTCCCTGACTGTGAAGTTTCTTCAGCAGTCTTTGGTGGGGGACCGTGTCAAATGCCTTCTGAAAATCCAGGTATATGATATCCACAGGTTCACCCACATCCACATGCCTGTTGACATGGCATGTCATTATTCTATGCTAATCAGCTATAATCAATCAATCAATCAATCCACAGTATTTATATACCACTTTTCAACACAAAGTTCACAGAATGGTTTACAGGCAAATAATGATACAAAATGCACAAACTGCCCAGATATGCAAGCGCACACACAAGCAATGTAATCTCTCAATAATGTCAGCCTGTCCAAACTCTCAACACAAATAAGTCAACAAGCCCTGAGCAAGTTACAGTGCAATCCCATTTGTCTACTCAGAAGCAAGTCCCATAGAATTACAGGTATGAAGGAGGGCAGCCTCTGTGTGAGTTCAGCTTTGTGGGTAGTTGTCCCTTCCAAAGAAAAACCACACATTCCTAGCACAGTCAAGGTGGCACTAGGAGGCCATTCAAATAAGGTTGGGCTGTTCTTGCTGCAGCTGATTGCCCCTTTGATTATCTTCATCAGCTATGAAGCTGAACAGTATGAGAGAGAGAGAGAGAGAGAGAGAGAGAGAGAGAGAGAGAGAGAGAG